>JAPPVO010000013.1:148934754-149159570 GCA_030407325.1 Camellia japonica
AGAGGCCACGAACATCATGTCTTTTTCAGATAGAGACTTGGCGAGGATATATTGTCCCCACAATGATGCCTGGTTGTCACTCTCTGAGTCAAGGATTTTGACGTCAAGCGGATTTTCATTGACCAGGGTAGTTCATGTGAGATAATGTATTACGAAACATTCAAACAATTGAAGCTACAAGACAAAGACTTGGCACCTGCCGTGTCTCCCCTAATTGGATTCAACTCAATGCCAGAATGGCCAGTCGGCAAAATAATCCTACCAGTCAGAGCAGGAAGCGTGACAAAACAAGTGGAATTCTGGGTGTTGAAAGTCCCTTCCACTTACAACATAATCTTAGGAAGAACATGGCTGCATGCCATGCGATCGGTAGCATCATCCTACCATCAAGTAATGCGGTTCCCCAACGAAACCGGAGCAATTGAAGAGGTCTTTGGAGACCAGATCATGTCCAAGCAATGCTTTGTCACTGTGAATGGCAGCCGCGCTGCCAAGGGATACGTTCATTCGGTGGAAGAACCTGAGAGTAATGAACTGTTCGCAGATGTCAGCCAAGCAGCTAATCAAAAAGCGGTGGAAGACTTGGTAGAGGTAAGAATAGATGAAAAGAACCCGGATAAGTTCTTTTTGCTCTGTTCGTCGTTGTCCAGCACTGAGAGATTAGAGGTCTTAGAATTTTTGACCTCTAACATCGAAGTGTTCGCATGAACACCATACGACATGCCAGGCATTGATCCTAACTTTATCTGTCACCAACTCAATGTCCACCCATCCGCCAGACCAATCATTCAGCGCACACGCAGATCGGCACTCCACCATGCCAAGATAGTAGCGGAAGAAGTAGGAAACCTACTAGAGGTAAGAGCAATCAGAGAGGTGCACTACCCCAGATGGATTTCCAACACAGTCGTAGTGCCAAAGAAGAATGGTAAATGGCGTGTCTGCGTCGACTACAAGACAGTTAACAAAGCATGCCCAAAGGACAGCTTCCCCCTACCACGGATAGATCAACTGGTAGACCTAACGGCGGGGCACAACCGACTTAGCTTTCTTGATGCATACAGAGGCTACTATCAAATCGCCATGTATGAACCGGACCAAGAGGTCACGTCCTTTACAACTCCAAGAGGACTATACTGCTACAAGGTCATGCCCTTTGGCCTAAAGAACGCAGGGGCGACATTCCAGCGGATGGTCACCAAGATGTTTGAACCATTGTTAGGCAGAACAATGGAGGCTTACATCGACGACATGGTGGTCAAGAGCAAGGATGAGAATGACCATCTAAAGGACCTAGGTGAAATGTTTGAAATCCTAAAGAAGCACAAATTGCACCTTAATGCGTCTAAATGTGCATTCGGAGTCGGATTTGGCAAATTCTTGGGTTTCCTGGTGACCAACCGGGGTATAGAAGCAGACCCCTCTCAGATCAAAGCAATTCAGGACCTGGAGAGGCCAATTCAGTAAAAGAAGTACAGCATCTCACCGGCATGGCGGCTACGCTCAATCGGTTCATAAGCCGGTCTTCAGACAGACTACGACCATTTTTCCATGCTTTAAAAGCCAAATTTGAGTGGGACAAAGAATGTGACCACGCTCTGGACAGCCTGAAAGAATACATGTCTTCCCCACCACTGCTTGTCACCCCAATACCTGGAGAAGAACTTTTCCTGTACCTGGCAGTCTCTCAGCACGCAATTAGCGCAGTATTGGTCCGTGCGGAAGGAATCCAACATCTGCCCATTTTTTATGTCAGCAAGACATTGCTGGGCGCCGAAACAAGGTACTTGCCACTGGAAAAATTGGCCTTGGCCTTAATGATGGCCTCAAGGAAGTTGTCGCACTACTTTCACGCCCACACCATAGTCGTCCTCACAGCTTTCCCATTAAAAGCTTTGTTTGAGAGGGCGAACTTTTCTGGGCGAATTTTGAAGTGGGCAGTAGAGTTGGGACAATATGACATCAAGTTTCAACCCAAGACCGCGATAAAGGCTCAAGCCTTGGCAGACTTCGTCGCTGAATTTACCCCAGGAAGTCATCATATCTACCCAGTTGACCTAACTAACACAACCTTTCTAGGGATGGAAGTTGACGCCGAAATAGCGCAACCCCTGGTACACGATACTCAGTCAGACCCCAAGGCAGACCATGCCACACCAAGCCAAGACTCACCAACAAATAAAGACTTGGTACAATCAGATAGCGAGGGGCAAACAGCAAGCATGGACCTTGAAGAAAACACCAGCAACATTTTGGACCCCAAGGCATCATCTGATCCCTCCACTTGCTGGGAGTTATTCGTTGGAGAAATGTGGAAGCTCTTCGTGGATGGAGCATCCAACCGGCATGGAGCAGGACTCGGCATAGTCCTCATCTCTCCAGACGGCCTAGTAGTGGAGCAAGCAGTCAACCTGGGCTTCCCAGCATCAAACAACGAAGCGGAGTATGAAGCGCTTCTTGCAGGCCTCAAATCAGCATTCTACATGAAGGCCACCGAACTAATGGTTTACAGCGACTCATAGCTGGTGGTAAACCAAATTTCAAGCGACTACGAAGCAAAGGACGACAGGATGGCGAAGTACCAAGAGTTGGTCAGAACAGAAATCAAGAAATTTGAAATAGTCAGGATAGAACAAATCGGCAGGGAGGAAAACAGCAGAGCAGATGAATTAGCAGGCTTTGCTTCAATGGCAGATACTTCCATCCCTCATCCATTGCTGATCGACTACCTACCTAGACCAAGCATTGAAGACCCCAAAGCAGAAGAGGTATGTTGCGCAGAGCTAGGCCCTTCTTGGATGGATCCTATCATACTGTTCTTAAAAGACGGCGTCTTACCGGAAGAAAAGAAAGAAGCCAACAGAATTAGAGCATAGTCACAGCGATTTTGGCTCTCCCTTTCTATGGCATTGTACAAAAAGTCATTCTCAGGACCGTATCTAAAGTGTGTTCACCCCAGCAAAATGGAAGCATTCTTGTTCGAAATACACGAAGGCGTGTGCGGAAGCCATCAAGGGGGAAGGTCATTAGCATACAGGGCAATCTCACAAGGATATTGGTGGCCTTACATGCAAGCAGACTCAGAGAAATATGTGAAGAAGTGCGAGAAATGTCAGAAGTTCGCACACCAAATACATCAACCTGCTAGAGAACTTCTACCCTTAACCAGCCCATGGCCCTTCGCAATGTGGGGCCTGGACATAGTGGGACCACTTCCAACAGCACCAGGCAACAGGAAGTTCTTTCTCGCAGCAACAGACTACTTTACAAAGTGGGTGGAAACAGAAGCATTAGCATCAATCAAGGAAAAAGATGTGAAGAAGTTCGTCTGGCAGAATATCATTACTCGGTTCGGCATAGCTAAAGCCCTAATATCAGACAATGGCACTCAGTTCAACGGCAGAATCTTTAGAGGCTTTTGTGAAGAATGTAAGATAGAGTTCTACAATTCTACACCGGCATATCCTCAAGCAAATGGCCAAGCAGAAGCATCAAACAAGGTTGTCTTGGATGGACTGAAGAAAAGGTTAGAGAAGGCAAAAGGCAAGTGGGCTGAGGAACTTCCTCACGTTTTATGGGCTTACCGCACCACACCTCGACGATCAACAGGAGAAACACCATTCTCCTTAGCTTATGGCATGGAAGCAGTAATCCCACTAGAGGTTGGCCTCCTCACAATTCGAAGAGAAAATTTTGATCCAAACTTAAATGGCGAAGCCATAGCATTAGAGCTCGACCTTGCAGAAGAAAGAAGAGAAAGAGCACTGGTTCACATTGCCTCATACCAACGAGAGTTATCCAGGAAATACAACAAAACAGTGCATCTAAGGCAATTCAAGATCGGTGATTGGGTGCTGCGCAAAGTGATGGGAAACACCTTGGTATCAGGAGATGGCAAGTTAGGGCCCAATTGGGAAGGACCTTAGAAAGTGGTTGGATTAGCAGGAAAATGAGCATACCACTTGGAAGATGAGGACGGCAAAGCCATTCCCAGGCCGTGGAACACTGCCAATCTCAAATTATTTTATTTTTAACTTTTTTCAAGCATATGTAATTTTCCTTTTCCTTTCTCAATAAAACAAGTAGATTCTTTTCAGTATAAGTTATTTTCTATAAAAAGATAGTTTTAGTGAATTAGGAACATTGTAAACATAGTTGGCCGGAAAAACCAACACCCCTCCTAAGCCCAGGATAAGGATCCAGGCTGCATGACGTTTGGTCGGAATAACCAAACATTTTACTCTAGGTTGGCTGGAAAAAACCTACTTAGAGGTTGGCTGGATTAAACCAACACCCCTCCTAAGCCCAAGATAAGGATCTAGGCTGCAGGACGTTTGGTCGGAATAACCAAACATTTTACTCTAGGTTGACTGGAAAAAACCAACTTAGAGGTTGGCTGGATTAAACCAACACCCCTCCTAAGCCCAAGATAAAGATCTAGGCTGTAGGACGTTTGGTCGGAATAACCAAACATTTTTCTAAATTGACAGGAATAACCAATTTAGAGGTTGGCTGGATTAAACCAACTCTTAGTACTCTTCAGCCGAAGTAAGGATATCGGCTAAAGAGTGGTTAGCTGGATTATACCAGCTCTTAGTACTCTTCAGCCGAAGTAAGGATATCGGCTAAAAGAGTGGTTGGCTGGACTAAACCAACTCTTAGTACTCTTCAGCCGAGGTAGGTATCTCGGCTAAAAGAGTGGTTGGCAGGTATACTTATAGTTGCAAATGTTAAGACCGATATAAAGTATCTCGGCAAGTGAATGTTGTACCTCATCCAAGACTTCAGTTAGAAAGTAAAGTACAAGCATGGAGATCAACCGAAATAAGAGTTGGAACAAAAAAGCAGACTTCATTGAAAAATTCAAAGCAAGTACAAAGGGTGGGGCCTCAGGCCGGTTACAATCTGTTTCCAAAAGCAAAGAAAAGAAAAAAGCAAAAAGAAGAAAAGTACAAATCAGGCAAATAAATCATCAAGATCAGCATCAAGGTCAACTCGGAGCCCGGTTTCATTCAGTAGCACGATCTCGGTTGGAAGCACGGTTTCAGTAGGCAGCTCGTCGGTCAAGTCTTCCACCGTTGGCTCCGACCGAACTGACTGATCGACAGGGTCATTGACAACCGGGGTATCTTTGGGCACGGTTTCTTCTTCATCATCTGAATCCTCAAGAAATTGTTGCTGAAGGGCAGCAGCATATTCCGTCGTGGAGCTCGGTATGAAGTATGCAGGAGCGTTGAAGACCTCAGTCTCTAGACCGTGACCGAGCTGCACTACAGCCGCCCTCCACGCACATTTGAAGAAGAGATCCTTGGCAGCTTCACATTGTTTAATGTAAGTCGCCTCCCCCTCCTTGTAACCCCGGAGCTCGGCGTCATCGGTACTCTTCTTCAGCTTCTCTATCTCGGCGTTTTTCTTTCCCTCAAGTTTAGCCAGTTCGCGCAGGTATTTGTCTTTTATCACGGCTGCAGCCTTTTGTTTTTCTGCTTCAGCCGAGCTAACAAGTCCGGTCAGATGACCGTTCTCAGATTTTAGCTCGGCTATTTGCTTCCTGGCTTGTTCTAGCTCGGCAGTTTTTTCAGTCACTTCGGCCAGGGCTTGCCTTGTAGTCTTGCGAAGTTCAAGCACACGCTTATGAGTGATATGGTTCTTCTGCATGGCCTACAAAAGAATGGGAAGACTTGTAATCAAACCGAGATAAAAGTTGTGCAAATTAGAAAGATTAACAGAAGAAGCTACTTACAAGCACCATGGATTTTGTGGCCGAGCAGATGGCCTTCAGTTCGGTCAAATGATTGTGGTGCTCCATATCTGCTGGAAGGCAAACACTCTTGGCAAGATTGAATGCCATTAAGTGATCCTTTTCGGCAATCACAGAATCAGTGTCCTGAATAGCTCGGTTTTGAAAAGTAATTTTGGGTGCCCACTTGGAGGAGCTAGCTCGGTCAGAGTGCTCCGGTTGCGGGCTCGGTGGAGGGCTTGGTGGAAGAATGGTTTCGTCTTCATCAACGAGGTATTGCTCGATTGGGGTAGTCCGGGCACGCTTGTTGGGGCGAGATGAAGAGAGTTGTTGAGAGGGAAGAGCTACCACGGCCTCAGTAGATTGACCACTTTGTGGTACCTCGGCTTAGAGTGTTTCGGTTAGGAGGGCCCTTACTCTGTTCATCTTCGCCATTTCTTCTTCAGCAGTAGTACGGACTAGGTTGATTTGAGGCAAGTTTGGGTCTGATTCAGGGGAGGCTTCTAGCAAAAAATCAGTTACCTTTGCTTTTCGCCGACTGCTATATCGGTATGTCGGTTCAAAGTTCAGTAGCTTGGCCCAACTTCTTTCAGGATATCGCAGTGCGGCGCGAAGTGTGTCCAAATTGGGGTAACTGTACAACGACTTGAGGTGGGCTGAATCTGCATAATGAAGACAAAAGTTAGATCGGTTCAGGAATTGGGGACCAAAATAAAGAGAAGCATGAAACGAAGCTGAAGTAATTATACCGGGGGTTCCTTTATTCCAGATTATTCTACGATCAGGGATCTGGGCTTGGTGATCTTCAAAATTCCCAGATACCCAGAAAAAATCATCATCGTTCAAGTCTTTATCCGGTGTGTCCTTTATTATTTTCTCTTGGCAGCGGCGTATTCTTAGATAATAGACCCAGCCATCTTCTTTTGATCCTATGGAGTATTGATGGAAGAGTTCGGCTAAGCCGAGGTTAATACCAGCTCGGCGGTTTAGCTCGGCTATGCCATTTATTATGCGGTATGAATTTGTGGAAAGCTGGATGGGACATATCCTAGTTTGCCTAAGGAATTCACAAAGTAAAGGCTGTACATGGAATCTTAGTCCGGTTTCTATAAGGACAAAAGGGTAAAAGGCACAAAGCCGGGGTTTCCCTATGGTGTGGTATCTAGATCGGCTAAAGTAAGGTGAACATCGTCAGGGATGTTATAATCCTTTCGGAATTCAACCATTCCACCAGGTGTGTTTACTAAAAACCTATACTTTCCCATTTATGGATTAAGTTATGAATAAATTAAACTTGTCTTAGCTCGGTCAGAGAAAGGTGCTGAGTAGCTCGGTTGAGCGCTCAAAGGAGTGCCTGGGCAACCTAAAGTCTGCAAAGTGAAAAAAAAAAGTGTTAAGCACAGATCGTGGGACCGTGCTAAAAGAAATAAAGGCAAGATAAATGTAGTCCTAGCTCGGTTTGAGCAAGGGGTTCGATAGCTCGGTTTGTGCAAAGGGTTTTGTTATCCCGGCTTTCACAAGGGTTTGTTATCTCGGTTTGTGCAAGGGTTTTATCAGCCCGGTTGAGCCTCTAGGGGCAGCGCTCTTAGTTCGGTTTGAACTACGAAGGTTGGTTTAGCCCCAAGTTATAGCTCGGCCGTGATTAAGACTATCAAGCACACTATTACACAGCCTTAGTATGGTTTGTTAGCTCGGCTAAGATAAATCAAAAGATGGTTTGACTTGTTAAAACTACTGGTGTAGCATGAAGTGTTAGTTCGGTTGAATGGTCTGCCTAGATTGACATCCACTACAAACAACTTCCTAGTTCAGTTATATTATGATTTTGGATCAAAACTAGTGTTTCTCATATTATTTCTTAAATCCAAGTGGTTCTATTACTAAGTTTTTGCAGAAAACACAAGGCAAGGCAAAAAATGGAAGTAAAATGTGTTTTGCAAAAACACATAAAACAAATACTATGGATTAAACAAGTGCGAAAACAAGAAAAATAGAACAGATTTCTGAAGCTTACCAGGTTGAGAAGAAGGAAATGGAAGTCGTAGCAATGAAGGACACAGCAAGCACGGAGTTGAGGAGAAATGGAGGCTCGAAGAGAGAGAGGAAAAAAGGTGAATAGTAGAGTGACTGATTCAAAGCATTAGGGTTTGTTTTTGTGTAGAGGGAAGGACAAAAAAGAGCGGGACTGTTCAAATTTCACGAGATATGAAGACGGCGTGACAGCTACGCCTGGCTAATCAGAATCTGCCACGTGTACATGGAATGGGAAGCGGTTCAGTTGCAACAACTGAAGAGACGTTTTGACCGGACAGGAACAGCCCGGTGTGAATTTAGCTCGGCTGGAAAGGCTAAAAGGGTTTTTAGCTCGGCTGGAAAGGCTAAAGAGTTTTAGCTCGACTGGAAAGGCTTAAGAGTTTAGCTCGGTCGTCAAGCTAAAATTGTTAGCTCGGCTGATAAGCAGGTAATCCCTATCATGCTACGTAGATGGAATTAAGGGGCAATTGAGAGGGTAATTTATATGAAAATTGGGCCGAGCTGGGTAATGGGCCGTTATAGGCCACAGTACGAAGGGCTGAGTAAAAAGGCCATGAAGTTACTCCGGTCCAAGAGAGGCTTGAAGTTACTCCGGTCCTAAAGAGCTCGGTCACCGCAATCTGGTCAAGTAGCTCGGTCGTACCATATCGAGCTGAAGTATTGAGATAGCCTAGTGATTAGATCGGTCATTGCGATTTGACTGATAGCAGTTAGTCCGGTCCAAGCTTGTTAAAGTTAGTCCAGTCCGAGCTTGTTAAGGTTAGTTCGATCTCAGCAAGAGAAACCGAGATACAAACTGTAAAAGGAAGATTCGAGCTGAGCAGAGTTCGGTCGTTTCTGCCTGTTTAGTATGGTAGTGTTATTTCGGTCGTATGGTAATCTGACCATGGTAAAACCATCTCACTTGGTTTAAGCAGTGAGGGGGGTGTTGATGGATAAGCGTGATCTGTCAGGAATATAATTCCTAGGAGGACTCTACCTGGAGGAGTAAGAGTTCTATTAGGATTGTGCCACACGAAACCTATAAAAGCTCACCTCATCACCTATAGAGAGGTAACACAACTTTAATTCCCGAATACACAGAGTTTTTTGTCTATTTGGCTATTTTGCTGACTTAGGCATCGGAGAGGTATCCGGCACACACCCGCCGGCTAGCTCACGTTTGTGTTTTCAAGGAGTAAAGCGACGTCGTACAAAGAAGCGCAATCTTGATCAACAGGATTATACGAGAAGGTTTATTTCTTTCCCGTACAGTTTTCATACTTCTATTACAAAATCAATAATGTTTTTCATGGCAATGTCTCCTTGCAAGTCTTCCTATTATGACTGTACTTCTCATATCTACCACACTGTACTCGTCTTATCTTCTCACCCCTAGATGGAATCCTATTCTTCCTTGGCCTACCAGGTGGCTTCTTACAAATTGGAAGAAGGACAACAAGATCATCCATAGCTGCAAGAGGTTTCTCAACAGTGGGTATTGGATAAACGGACTTAGCATAGCAAGCTTTGAACTTGCTAGTGTAATAAAATGGTTCCACATGTGCATACAAATCACCTCCGCTCTTTTGGATAGTGGTTGCCGCGTGAGCACAAAGAAATCCATTCAATTGCCATTGGTAACATGAGCAAGTTCTATTCAAGAGGCCAATGCTAACCGGTGGCCGGGATTGAACCTCAAAAACCTGATCACTTGAACGACTAACCAACCAAGTTCTTCCACTTTTAAGAGCATTTACTAATGTTGAATCCATCTCTAGACAAAGAAAAGTATTCCATTTCTTAGCTTGTTCTCTCTTTTTGTTACGCCCCGAAAATAATCCCAACATGAATAATACATCAAGCCACATTCATTAATTAAATACAACCATTCTCCATCCTTTACATCATAAATCTCCAAGGTTTATACAAAGGTTTCACATGCAAATTATACATTCAATGATTTAAAAATACATGAATTTATAGCATGTAGAGCGTCAAGTCTCAAGATAAATAAAATGCCCTCACGGGCAACAACTTCCAAGGCTTAAGCCCAGTTACACAAAAGTGGTCTCTCGGACCCATACAAAAATAGCTCTTGGCTAGCAATTTAATCATAACAAAATAGAGCTATATACTCTTCACAAATTATCTACAGCCTCAATTTGGCGGGATCACCACGTCCTTTCCTACACCAAAATCCCATAGGAGTGAGTATAAAGCCCGGTAGAGAATTTCTTACAAAGTATATACAGTTATGCAAACTCTCAATGAAAGATACAAATGTCAAATACCATGCCATGCCATTTTCAAAAAAAAAAATTCATTTTTATGCTCCTCTTGAAGATCACTATTTTTCAATAAAAGTTTACAATCTCAACAATTTCCGAAACTTCCAATTTTAATCAATAGGGGCGGTAAATATGACTCAGGTAATCCCTAGGTTGATGTTTGCAAGTAGGCTCAACAAGCACTACCAATAACTCCACTTTACCGGTTGCTAACCGGAAGGGAAGTGGTACCTCCTCCGCGCGTGTTTTCGGTCTTTCACCCCGGACACTCAGGCCAACTTATCAAACTCATCTACACCCCTATCCGGTTTTTTGTTTTGTTTTGATTTTTTTTTTCTTTTTGTTTTTTTTGGCGTAAAGCTGTCTGCTCAACTGTTACATTCATGCCAATTTACCAGTCTACCCTGATGCAGCAAAACAAATCACACAAGATTAGATATCATTCTGATAGATAAACAAAATCCTTAAATCTACAAGAAAGAAAAAAAAATCAAGAACTGAATTATATTATATCAAAGATCATTTGTCTTAAGGCATACATGCGTATTTATAATAAATGAACCCTAATTAAATAAAGAAATAAAGAATTAAGATAATTCCTTACTAGATACGAAAATAAACAGAAAATTACCAAAAATAGAAAATATGAGTTAAGTCCAAATCTGCATACTAGGAAACAATAGAAACGGGCCAAAACAGACAGCGTTAAAAACGGACTTCCCAAAATAAAGTTATTCCCAAAACGAAACTTTCCTAAAACGACAAAATCGCTAATTTGAATGCCTAAACGAAGGAATTTGGCTAAAATCTACCGTTCATCATTGCTGAGAACGGAAATGATTTCGATTTAAACACCGTTTCCGATCAGACTACCAAATTTGAGACAATTCCGAACTCATCCCAAAAGCGTCACTATTGTTCTCAATTTGGTTTCTTTCTTGCCTTTTGTCGATCCAATTGTTCTAAGAAATCGTCGGCTACTTGTTCTACATCATACCCTCTTGTTCTAGCAGAATACCCCTCACCACAAGAAATCAGCTTTTTTGGGACAAATTTATTTTGTCCCTAAAAGTGTAATATTTGTTGGGAAAAACTTTAGCCAACTAATTTCCTCCGTTGCGAAGTTTGTCCTAAATGGCCCGTCTGGAAAAGTCAATATTGACTTTTAGAGACAAAATTTTGCATTTGTCACTATAAATAGATTTTAGAGACAAAAATATGTGGTTGCAAAAAGTTTTGATTTTAAGACAACCAAAATTTGTCTCTAAAAGTCTAATTACATTCCAAGTCAAAAGAAGCAATTATGGAGACAAAAAATTAATTTCTGAGACAACACAAATTGGACTCTAAAAGTTTTAATTTTTGGGACAAATGAAAATGGTGGCTAAAAGTTTTAATTTTGGAGACAATTAAAAGTTGTCTGTAAAGGTCATAATTTTTTTGAGACAACTAAAACTGATCTCTAAAAGTTTATATATATATATATATATATATGTATGTATATTTACCTTTTTGATTTTATAACAATTACTCTAAAAATACTAATTTGAACACTAACTTATATTCCTGTTTTGATTTCTCAACAACCAAACAAAAAATATCCGCAGACAATTCTTGACTATTTTGTGTGTTTGTAAAGCATTAAACTTTTTTAACATTGCATAAACGACGCCTTTGCTTGCATATATCATGGGCATAGAGAAAAACAATAACTTGTGAATATTAGATTCCTATAAAACTTAACATGATATATAAACCAGCAATTGACAGTCACTACAAATTTTGCATTCCGATCCGTAGCCTATATAACAAGAACACAAATTGAGCATAAACACTCGTTAAAACCAAAATAGAGCGAGGCTCATGCGTAGACAACTGGACGAAGTTTAAAAAAAAAACTACGACGTCGCACGTAGAGAGCACTGCGCTAAATCCTACAAGTAGTATTATCAACAAAATACTAAGATCCCTCATTTACAAAAGAGCAGATTCATTAATGACTTTGAAAATCAAAATCCATTCTCCTACAAGGGCTCACTTAAGCAAGTGTGGATTCATCAATCCCGCAATCTCAAGAAACCCAACTCGGTCTCGCCCTGCAAAAATTTTCTTCAGGTTTTCATCACAGATAATGACCTTGTTTTCAGGATCCTAACAATGGGAAGGAAAAAAACATGTCAGCATAAAAAATGGCTTGTTGGCAACTAATTGTGAAAGTTTTAACAACCCATTTATTAAAAAACAAATGCACATTACATTCATGTATATTAGCAAAGGAAATGGTAAAAAAATTAACTATAGCTACTTCGGAGGAATAAATTTGCATATACATACAATACATTACTGGTGGCTAAAGCTTTTTGAGGCTAAAGTTATGAATAATCAACCATTTTAATTTTTCCTTCTAAAGTTATTCAATTATGCTTCCTTAGAGATGTAGAGTACTTACAATTAAGGCTTAATGGTCTACTAGTGAACTACAATTATTGATCTGCAATTATTGATGCTAAGCTATGAATTCATGTTCAACAAAGTGCATACTCATAAAACTAGTATAGAAACCCACAAAGGAAATCGAATGTAGATCTCAAAAGATGACTTACTAAGAAGAAGAATAAGTAGAGGGTCCTCTTTGACTGATCTGCTGCATCAAGAGGTCAACTTTGGCATTGTATTCCGTACGATCGGACTCCAAGATTTGAATTCTTTCCACAGCTCCTCATTGATTCTTCGTTTCCCTCTCGAGTTGAGAGAAAGAAAGAGCCATACCCAGTACAGTATGGCATGCTAAAATTGGGAAGTACCCCTTCTTCTCCGTTGAAACTCCAAAAGCAAACCTCCCACCCTCCCTCTTCTAATAGAACTGTATATGTATTCAAATATAGAAACATTCAGAAGTTCAAGCAAAAATAAAACCAGAGTTCCAATTGACAAAATCAGCATATTATGTACAACTACTGAAAATTACTATGAAATTAGGTACTATAATGTAGAGGATGTACTCACTTTTTGTTCCACCCCTGCAATACAAACACATAAATGGACGAAAAAGTCAACTCCACAACCAACACACTATAACATGGCACAACTTTGTGGAATATTATTTAGGAAAAAGAATGCTTACAAGATAATGAACGAAGTATCTCCATTCCTTCATTAGAAATTCAACTTTTTGCACCTTGCAAATAAAAAACCACAGACCATATATAACTTAGGCATTAAGCTCAGAGAGCATTTAATCTACAAAATAACAGAATATGTCAGTCCAGCATAAACAAGTATGTTAAGAACATCTCTCTCACCAGCAACATAAAAAAATATTTTAAAAAAAAGGCAGTCTGGCATTGATATTTGAGAATGATGCAGTAACAACAAAATCTTCTAGAGGAGTCTCTATCATGAAAAGGTAAAAAGTGCAGTAATGGATGGTTAAAAAAAAAAAAAATTCACTGATTGTTTGGTTCTCTTCCCTATCCATCACCTGCCGATTGTGGAGCTTCCTATCAATGTATATCTATCCCTCAGTAATATAGCCTGTAAGATCTGGAGTTGGATGTGTAATATCTGGTTTATCAACCAAAACTAATATCAGGTCCACTGCACAATATAAACCAAAAAGGGAAACATGACGTCAACAGGCATATTGAGACTATTGAAAAAGGATACCAATGGTTCCAAGTAAACATGAAAATGGTAGTTGAGCCCCTAATCAGCTAGCTGCAATACTACGCCCCCAAAATTTCAAAAAACAACAGCAGAGCGACACAAAGCATGAGTCTAAACAAGAGGAAATCACATGCCCAAATTAAACGCCTAAATTAACGAGTGATTAGCCAACAACATCATAACAACCACAAGCTCTGATTTGATTTCCATCACCAAAAAGAGTCAAAGATTCATAAATAATAAAAATAATAAATAAATAAATACTAAGCCAACTCAATAAACAACCGTAATTGAAGACCTAAATAGACAAGAACAGAGAATTAACTTGCTAACTGGCGATACTCGATCCGAACAGCTGTAGCCTGTAGGTGGTCGAGTTACGGATCCATTCTTTTATTTAAATTATTCAAGCATCATTAATTCAATTATTGTTTTAATAAAATTAATAATTTATGATTTTTAATATTTCCTTTATGTGATTGAAGTTTATGTTAAATAATAATTCTCAAATCAATGTTAGGGAAAATATATGATTCCCCACAAGTAAATCAATCAATGGGAATAAAAACTAATGCGGAAAAATTAAATCAAAAGCAACACAAGAATTTTTACGTGGTTCCCTCAATATGAGGTACGTCCACGAGATCGAAATCTGATTCCACTATCAACCAAATAAGTTTCCAAACAATTACAAACGAGACACGAATGGTCTCACAAACCACCCTTAGGTGAATTCTAAATAATTACAAATAAACAAAGAGGAAAGACCTCACAAATAGATGAATAAAAATCTTCAAAACAAAGTTGTAGAAGACCCAAATTAACTTCACCAAATCATCCAACTATGAAGCCGAAACCAAAACACACTACTCGAATTTAATTCCACCGAATTGATTTTCCTTGTAGCAGCCGCACAGCACCTCTCCTTGGGAAAAACAATACCAAATATATATATATATTATTGAATCTTGGGTTATGTTATCAAAACCCTAATTGTTATCAAACTAAATTAGATCTCCACAAATTAAATATAATATATAAAAATATATTATAACTAATACCAAACCAAATTAAACTCTTTTAATAAATCAATTGAGTCCTACACTCCAATAAGGAGGTATACCCAACAATTCTCCCCCTACCGACTTAGGTGGAGATATCAACCATACCCGTCAAAGTTCGACACTTTTAATGTTTGTCCCTCGACAAAGTCTTAGTCAACATATCCGAAATATTATCATCTGTATGAACCTTTTCGAGTTGTAACAGTTTCGAATCTAACACATCACGAATCCAATGGTATATTACATCAATGTGTTTTGATCTCGAATGAAAAGTAGAATTTTTGCTCAAGTGAATAGCACTTTGACTATCATAATAAAGCACATACTTTTCTTGCTTCAAACCCAATTCTTGCAAAAATTTCTTCAATCATAACTCTTCTTTGCAAGCTTCCGTAATGGCAATAAATTCAGCTTTGGTAGTTGAGAGAGCAACACATTTTTGTAATTTAGATTTCCATGCCACAGCTCCCCCTGCAAATGTCATCAAATACCCTGAAGTAGATTTCCTAGAATCAATATCACCAGCCTTGTCAGAATCTGTGAACCCATCAAGTATCGGCTTACCATCCCCAAAACACAAACACACCTTCGAAGTCCCTCGAAGATACCTTAGAATCCATTTTACCGCTACCCAATGTTCTTTACCCGGATTAGAAAGAAACCGACTCACCACACCGACGTGAGCAATATCCAGTATTGTACAAACCATGACGTACATCAAAGAACCAACTGCTGAAGCATAAGGAACTTTCAACATCTCTTATTTGTCTTTGTCACTTGTAGCACATTGATTCGAACTAAGCTTGAAGTGACCCGCAAGTGGACAACCAACCGACTTTGCTTTATCTATGTTGAATCTCTCAAGAACTTTCTCAATGTAGCTTTCTTGAGACAACCAAACCAGTCTCTCTTTGCGATCACGAACAATTTTCATACCAAGAATTTGCTTTGCCGGTCCCAAATCTTTCATAGCAAAAGACTTGTTCAACTCTAATTTCAAACTGTTAATCATAGCAAAATCTTAACTCACAATTAACATGTCATCAACATAAAGCAAAAGAATAATAAATTTGTCATCCGAGAAATTTTTCACAAACACACAATGGTCCGAAGTGGTTTTAGAAAAACCATTATTCATCATGAAAGAGTCAAATTTTTTGTACCATTACCACGGGGCTTGCCTGAGACCATATAAACTTTTCTTCAATTTGCAAACAAATTTCTCTTTCCCTTTTTCCACAAAACTGTGATACCCCTGTTCCGTAATATGCTAAATTGGTCCTTAATTTGAATATGATTATGTGTTTAGCATGATTTTATGTGCCATTATGTGAATATATGTGATTTTGAAGTTTTACCTGTTCACCGTAGGCATATCTGTTTAAATAATCTGCTTTGGAGATTAAATTGAGGGCCTTATCGGCCACGAACCCGAAATCGATTACGCCATTGTGATTGGCATAATTTTTAGAACCTACGGTGAAATTTAATTGAAAAATTGATTCGGGCCAGATTAAGTTGATTTAATTGTTAAATTAGTGCCCAATTACTTTAGGAGCATTAATTGGGACCTCGAAAATGGAGGCCCCGAATGCCCTGAATGAAGAAGAAGAAAAAGAAGAAGAGAAGGTGGGGCTGGAGGGGGCCATATCAACCGGGCGGAGGCGGGCCGGAGGTGACGATCGCGGTGCTACGACGATCGCAGTGCTGCGACGATCACGATGCTCGACGATCGGCGGCGGCGAGGCATAGGAGGGGGCCTTCTCTCCTCCCCTCCTCTCTCTTTCTCCCTCTCTCTTCCTCTCTTCTCTTTCTCTCCCTCTCCCTCTCCCTCTCTGGTTCAGTCCGAAAATGGAGGAAGAAGAAGGAGAAAAAAAAAAACTAATGCCCAAAACGACGTCGTTTTGGGCATTAGGGGCATTCAGGGCGGAGGAATTCGGGGGAAAAAACATTTCTCTTACTTTAGTAATATTATATTGAAGTTAGTGGGTTTTGTTGGAGAGGCAATACACCTTCATTTGGTGTTTGGAGGATCAAAAATTTGATTTTACACCTTAGTGTGAGAGAGGTTCGGCTCTAGAGAGTGAGAGAACTCAAACTTGAAGTTTGATCATTGTAGCTAGGTGATCTTGAAGGCTAGCTCAAGGACCTACCATAAATGTAAGGATTAAGCTCCTAGGTGAGTAATCACCCCCTTTATTCATGAGTTTGAATTTGTAATTTTTGTAAGTTCAAAGTCTATTTGTGATCAAGAGCATAATTTGAGTTGAATTTGTTAAATTGGGAGTTATGTGAACATGCATGTGCATAATTGCTAGAGTTTTGCATATTCATGCATGAATCATGTTGAACAAGAGAATTTGGGCATCAAACATCACATGCATGCATAGTTTTCCTAAGTTCCATGATCATAAGCCTTAATTGTACCATTTGAACTCAAATTGGGAGCCAAAACATACATGCATGTTTGATTTTTGAAGGGATGGAGCTTATATGGAGTTTGTAATATAGGAGTTTTGTTCATACTTAAGAAATGAGAGTTGTTTGAGAATTAGATGATAATTTTGAACGAATTGATGTAATAGTCTTACACTCTCATACAATATGATGTGCTTATATATTTTTGGGACCAAAAACATGAGTTGAGGCCCTTGAATGTCGAAATTGAAGCTCAAGAACAATTCTGAGTTTTCTAGAATTTTGGTGCCCGCTCGAGCGGGGAAACCGCCGCTCGAGCGTAAATTTCATGCTCCCAGCACTTTTTGCAGAGTTGGATGTCCGCTCGAGCTGGATATTTAACGCTCGAGCGAGGAGCCTTTATAGACAGGCCTTCCGCTCGAGCGGCGGAGTTCACGCTCGAGCGTGATTTTGATGCAACCAGTACTTTTACAGGCCTTAAGGGTCCGCTCGAGCGGGGAATTTGACGCTCGAGCGGGGACCCTGTTTTCTGAAATTTTGTTTATGTATTCTGTGTTCTGTTTTCCGTTCCCTTTCACTCCTAAACACTCTTAGGCATACATTGAGTATTGTAATTGAATTAAAGAGGTAAGAATAAAGCCTAAAGAGGAAAATGTGAATTTTGAACGGATTGAATTGTTAGTGACCCTTTTATGTTCATGGCATGTGTAGGGTCGAGTTCCAGGACGAACCCACAAGCCGATCACTGTGAGTAATATCTTAACAAGATATTTGAAATATACTGTTGTCCAATTGTTTACTCATATGTAAGTTTTGTAAGTTCATTAATTTGAATGGTGGACAACGATTGATATAAATAATTGGGCCAAAAGCCGATTGATATAAATAACTGGGCCAAAGGCCGATTGATGCGAATGATTGGGCCAAAGGCCGATTGATGTAAATAACTGGGCCAAAGGCCGATCGATATGGATGATTGGGCCGAAGGCCGATGGATACGAATGATTGACATGAATGATTGGGCCGAAGGCCGATGGATACGAATGATGGACATGGATGATTGGGCCGAAGGCCGATGGATACGAATGATGGATATAGATGATTGGGCCAAAGGCCGATGGATATAAATGATTGGGCCGAAGGCCGTTTGTTGTACTGTTTCAATGATTACTTATATATTTTCCTCATTTGATATTATTCACTGGGCATTCGCTCACGCTCATTCATGTACATGTAGGTGAGCCAAGGGACATCCAGAACCAGCCCCGGTGAACTTGTGAGAAACAGTTTAAGTTTTGAGGAGTCAGCCCCAAACGTCTCACGCACAAGACTGTCTTCGCCTTTTATCTTGTTTATGGTTTTGTTATATTGGCGAATACGTTGAACTACTTTTGTATATGAGACTTGGGTTTGACTGACTTAAATTTGTATGATCCTGGATGTACAGCGTTTGTGTTAGTACATATTTGATGTGAGTTATTAACATATAAATGTTTGGAATGTTATGGTGTGCATTTAAGCACGACTCTATGGACAAAGTTTTTAATTGCTTCCGTTTGGCCCCTTTATCTCTGATGAGTTTTCAATTTATTTGAATTGAGGCCGTAGGTAATCACGCGATTACTGGCCGGTTATGGCTAGAACCCATAGGGGCGGGTTCGGGTCGTGACAAAACCTTCCGGTTGTTCCATGTAAATTTCTTCTTCAAGGTCACCATGAAGAAATGCGGTCTTCACATCAAGTTGTTCAACTTCAAGGTTCATACTTGCAGCCATGCCAAGTACAACCCGAATAGAAGACATCTTCACAACCGACGAGAAAATCTCATCAAAGTCAATACATTTCTTTTGCCCGAAGCCTTTCACAACAAGGTGTACTTTGTACCTCAGATTCTTCCTATCATTCTTCAATTTGAAAACCCCACTATAGGAATTCGCACTTTTGCCGACTAAAAATTTGGTCAGCAAAAGTCCATTTTTAGTCAGCAAAAGTTATCCGCGACTAATTTTTTTGGTCACCACATTGGTCGCCAATTGAGAGTCGCGGAAAGTAATTAGCGATTAAAAAATTTTTTAGTCGCGAAAAAGTTATATTTGCCGACTAAATTTTTTATCGCTAAATATAATTACTGCGACTAATCCATTTAGTAGCTAAAACACTTTAGTTGCGAAAAGTCATATTTTCCCGACCAAACATGTTAGTCGCCAATTTACACATTCAACGACCAAATAGTTTGGTTGGCAATTGTGGCCCATTGCCACGACCAACAAATTTGGTCGCCAATTGTCACATTCCGCGACCAAAAAGTTTGGTCGGCAATACATTCTACGACCAACAAGTTTGGTCGGCAAATGGCACATTCCACAACCAAAAAGATTGGTCAACAATTGTCACATTCCACCACCAAACATGTTAATCGTGAAAAAGAATGTTTGCGCAACTAAAACTTTAGTCAGCAATTGACCTATTAGCGACGAATTCCTTTTTGGTCGCCAAAATTAATGACTTTAACGACTAATTATTTAGCCGGCAAAAGTATTAGTTATCTTTCCCAACTAATCAATTGGTCGCCAAAACAGAAAAAACAAGATCAACATTTGATCGCCAACATCCAACAAAATAAACCTGTAATTCATAATAATTCATCCAATCCATTCAATATAATATGTAATTTACAAGCATCATTCAAATCAACTGAATCATGAACATTCGACAAAATATAAATCATCCAAATTGAACCTGTTTAATGAAAGTCATCAACTATTATAAATTTTCATCCACAAGTAATTTCAAACTACATATTCCTCCAATTAAAAATCCACTTGTAATCTATATAATCATCCAAGTCACATCCATCTAACATAATAATTTAAAACATAACAATTAGTTGTTATTATGTTTTACATTGTTATCCATTCGCATCTATCAAAAAATATACACACTAGTAGTCTATCCAAATATTTTCCATACACATTCATCCAAAAATATAACTACTAGTCTTTCCAAAAATATAACTACTAATCCACCCAAATCTTTTCCATACACATCTATCCAAAAATATATTCCTTCCAAAAATGCTTATAGTGCCAATCAATCATATACAATTTAGCTTTGTGCACGAGATAATCCATCTGTACCAAAGAAAATGAGAAATAATGTCAGGTAAATTTTTGTTGAAAATATTTTCACATCACTTTATTGTAAAATTGGACAAAAATGTAAATTGTACATGGAAAGTAAAGGAAACATTAACAAATTAAATGACTATCAATACCATTTTATAAATAAAACATCATTCATATGTATATATCAATTCTAACTATTGTTCCACAATATGCCAATATTGACCTATGTTTCAACAATGGAAACTAAGTTAAAATAGTCTTTCTACTTCTGAATAGTCTATATGCTTTGGTTGAACTTTTACTTAGAGGAGGGTAAGTGTGAGAGCGGAGTGGAAGATACAAGGTTGGGATTATCAACACAAGCTCCAGCAAAACAACAAACCCATCTCTCTATCAGAAGCATATTACCAGACTAATGTATGTTTTTTTGTCTGAATAGTCTATATGTTTTTGTCTATATGTTACCAGACTAATGTATGTGTTTTTGTGAGAGCGTAGTGGAAGATGCTTCTGAATAGTCTATATGTTTTTGTCTCTAGCCATCTCTACAACTACTGTTTTCACTTTGGGCTACTACATGAAGGGGTGCAAACATGCCTTTGTAGCTTGGGAAGAGGGCATATAATAAAACTTATGCTTTAATATGCAGATGTAGAATCTGAAAATCAATTCCCTCAGTAAAAGGTTTTTTCATTAGTCACACACTGAAGTCACATTATGTTGAATGTAAAAACCTATAACTTACTCCACCTACCACTACCACCTACTACCACCTACCTACTCCACTCCATTAGTGCTCCACAAGAAGCAAGTGCTCCATTTACCCTAATGCTCCATTAACCCTAATGCTCCATTAAGTTGTTTAGTGCTCCATTTTAGGTTAATTTAATTCCTCCATTTGTAACTCATTCTCCCTATAAAAGAGAGATCATTCTCTCCATTGTAATGACACAATACACACAAAAATGTATATTGAATACAATCAATCAATACATTAAATTTTCCTATATGGTATCAGAGCCAAGTTAACAACCTAGTAATTCTGCTTCACTGGCGGGCGGCAGCCTCGCCTTGGCCGCCCGCCGGACCTCTACACAACTCCGCTGCCACAAATTATTCTTCTTGAGCTTCTTGTTGTTGATGAACAGTTAGTTCAGCAAATATGCAGCCAACAGACCACATGTCTACAGCTGTTGAATAATGGGTGAGGCTGCAGTTATGGCTGGCAGGGTCTTCTCACCCTCTGTAGTTTCTGGTATACAGTGGTGGAGGCCTGGAAGTTCCTTTCAGAACCAGAGTGAAGTGGGACAGTTCCGTGGAAGAACTGAAATTGCACCTGATCAGAGAGAGAAGTTTTTGCAGCGATTCCAGCAGGTGCAGCAACAAGGTCAGAGTAACCTTCTTGGCATGCCTTCTCTTGGTGGGGGAAATCATAAGCAATTCTCTGCACAACAACAGAACTCTCTCTTGCAGCAGTTCAATTCTCAAGGCTCGCCTGTCTTGCCTCAAGTTGGGTTGGGACTTGGAGTCCAAGCACCTGGAGTCCAAGATATGATTATGTGACAGTGATGAAGAAGTTGATTCTGATAAACAAGACTGATCTGCTGATAGCTCCACAGGGGATGGAGATCATTGATTACCTTGAGACACCTTGTTATTGTCCCAAATGGATAACAGAGGAAGAACTAGAAGTTTTTGCTGACAAATTCCAAGAGTCTGGTTTCACTGGACCTCTCAACTACTACCGTGCCATTGATCTGAATTGGGAGCTTCTTGCCCCATGGCAAGGTTCAAAAATAACAGTTCCAGTAAAGTTAATTGTTGGTGACAAAGATATTGGATTTGACTGTGGAGGCACAAGGGAGTACATCCAAGGAAGTGTTTTCAAAAGCCTTGTCCCAAACTCTGAAGTTGTGATTCTTGATGGACATCATTTTATCCATCAAGAGAGACCTCAAGAAGTCTCCAATGAAATCTTATCTTTCCTCTCTCTCCCCCCGACTTTCTATCTTTCTCTCTCTAGAAAGGGAAAAGAAAAGGATGATGACGATGATGATCATGGGGGAGGTGAATCAGCAAAGGATCAAAACAAATGGAATATGGATGAACATAGCAGAGAAAGGGACAGGACCACTGGTTCTGCTTCTTCATGGGTTCCCAGAATTCTGGTTTGGATTGAGACACCAGATCACTGACTTGGCTAACAAGGGGTATCATGTGGTGACACCTGATTTGAGAGGCTATGGTGATTCTGATTCTCCTCTCATGGTATACCAACAAATACCCATGGGCCTTCACTGAGCATGCAACCTACTTCACCACCCAAATTTTATTATTATTATTATTATTAAACACACCAAAACACCACCACAAACATTCCACATATCACAACCTCTTTTTTTTTTTCTGTCGGGATCAAACCCGATCACCATTTTACAACAAAAAAAAAAAAAAAAAAAAAAAAAAAAAAAAAAAAAAAAACCACAAACAAATTCTCCAACCACCACAAAAATCGGCCTCACTTCTTAGCCTCTTCAGCTGTTCTCTTCTTCTTGCCTTTGTCTTGGGCGTCCCTTGCCGGTGCTGCCTCCGTGTTTCCCACACCGCCGAACACGTTCACTTCCCGTTGCTCATCAACCGTCACATATGGCGGCCCTCCAAATCTGAGCATCACGGTGGCCTTCCGCTTCAGTTCCTTATTTTCTGCCTTCAACCCACATATCTCTGCTCGGGCATCCTTATACATGCCCTGGAGCAGAGCCAGTTGGGCGTTTAACTGCTGCACCTCATTAGTTCTACTCTGAAGCCGGTGCGACAGGTTGTTGACCGCCGTCATGGTCTCAACGCATGACCTTAATGTGTAATAATTCGCCTCAATATCCGACTGAGCAGCCATTATCTGCTCAACTGCCACCATCGGATAGTTCAACGGCGCAAAACCAGGGGGGCTTGGTCCAAGGGCGCTTGGTTCGGTTCAAGGGCCATATTCTGGGTTGTGGCCTCGTTGAGGTCGGGAAAGAGAGTGAGACCACGGGACGAAGAGGCTATGTTCTGGGTCACGGGGCGGGAAGAAGAAGCCATTTTCAGGGCAACAGAGTATTTCAGCGATACAACTCTCAGAAAACAACAGAGTGTTTCAGCGATACAACTCTCAGCAAACGAAGAGTTTTTTCGGAGGTTTTCACCAGGTTTTTTGTCTAAGCCTCAGCCTCAACCTCCGTATTGTTTAAATAGGCAAGGCAGACCCGCGCCTCACGCGCCTCTCAGCGCAAGACGACAAAGCGGCGCGCCTTTTGATGGCTCGACTTTTGATGGATGTCGGGCACACCTTTTGATGGCACGCCTTTTGATGGCGCGCCTTTTAATGGCTCGACTTTTGATGGCTGTCGGGCACACCTTTTGATGGCACGCCTTTTGATAAGATTGGGCACGCCTTTTCAGGGTGCAACTTTTAAGGGTCCGACAAGACTCGGTAAATTGTCCCGACTTTGATTCCGGTTAGCTTCTATATGGGTCCGACAAGACTCTGTAAACTGTCCCGACATTGATTTCGGTTATCTGCTACAACGGTTCGACACAGCCATATAGTGTCTTCTACAACGGTCCGACATGACCGTGTAAACTGTTTTCTACAACGGTCCGACATGACCCAGTAAACTGTTTTCTACAACGGTCCGACATGACCCAGTAAACTGTTTTCTACAACGGTCCGACATGACCCCGTAAACTGTTTTCTACAACGGTCCGACATGACCCAGTAAACTGTTTTTTACAACGGTCCGACATGACCCCATAAACTGTTTTCTACATCGGTCCGATATGATCCCATAAACTATCTTCTACAACGGTCCGACATGACCCCATAAACTGTCTTCTCCAAAGGTCTGACACGACCATACAGTGTCTCCTATCTACTTTTATTTGTCAGATTATTTTTCCTATTTTGTTACTCTCTCCAAACTCAAGTTGGTTAGTTCCTAACCCCCTTGAGTTTGAGGGGGCTGTTGAATGTAAAAACCTATAACTTACTCCACCTACCACTACCACCTACTACCACCTACCTACTCCACTCCATTAGTGCTCCACAAGAAGCAAGTGCTCCATTTACCCTAATGCTCCATTAACCCTAATGCTCCATTAAGTTGTTTAGTGCTCCATTTTAGGTTAATTTAATTCCTCCATTTGTAACTCATTCTCCCTATAAAAGAGAGATCATTCTCTCCATTGTAATGACACAATACACACAAAAATGTATATTGAATACAATCAATCAATACATTAAATTTTCCTACACATTATTCAAAACTTATATAGTTAAGAAGTTTACAATTCCATATGAGACTAATGTATGTGTGTGTTCTGTGTACATAGCATTATTCTATTTATGTTCATGTCAATTCGGTAAAGGAAGAAAAAATTTTGATGCTACTGTTTCTTATGTTGTTAAATCACAAACAGAATGACAAGACCATGTATCTTATAATTAGTTTACACATTGAAACAATACAATATTCTGGAGCATCTCCATACTAAAACAAAACCAGATCAACTGGCTGCACCATAACAGGGCCCATCCTTAAATATCAATCTCACAAGTTGAAAAAATCAATAATAGGGTCCATCCTTAAATATCAATGTCACAAGTTGAAAAAATCAATGATGGACTGCAACAAGTACACCTATTCAGTCCCATTCGGGTAATAACCTACAAGTTCAGTATGTAGAGAAAATTTAATTTATTTTTTGCGAAGTGCCTGCGCCTTGGTAGCATATAAGTTGTTATGCATATGTTTATGAACTTGGATTTGTTAAGTAAAAAGAAAAGGAAACTGAAAGTGATGATGATAGAAACAAAAGAGAAATGAAATGAAATATCTAAATTCCTTGGTTTTGTTTTGTTGAGGGGTAGGAATTCAAACCGCATAAAAATTTTCTACATTAAAAAGGCAACAACACATTTGACAGATTTATTGTTGGGGCTTCGCCAATGACACCACACGTCCGACAAATTTATTGTTGGAGATGTGGACTTCTAATGCAAGTTGAATTCAAATATATAATAATGATTTCTAATATATGGAAATGAACAAGAGCCTTCAATTTCAATAACAAACCCCCGTGCACACAAGCAAACAAAAGCTAAGGTAAGGTAACCAGAGTAGAATATGATATATGCACATGAAAACTCACCTTATGATATGATATATTCTCTTTGGAATCTAATACTAAATACGGTAACTTTACCTCTTGCTAGCCACATATAGCAGAAATATTCCAAGTAATATAAAAGTAACTAGGCAATATCTTAAATGATATGAATAGTAGGCACGGAAGCTCAATAAAATTTTGAAGCCAAGAGTCTGCAAGGCCTGAGACAGAGTAGTGACAAGTAGAGAGGAATAAAACTTGAAAGATACAAAAACAATTCTTAAAAACAAAATAAAAAAGTTCTTATGCTGGCTATCCCAACTTACTTCACAACATAGCACCATTCAACGGATAGAAATTAGAACCTAATGACATCACAAACTACATTCAGAACTCAACTGTTTAATAGCACCAAAAGATGCAACACAGAATTTAGAGGCATGGCCAATTAAGGTTACACATTTCCAATGGTCAAAAGTTGGATTTAAAAGTAAACACGGATGGCGCTTCAATTGGTAATCCAAGAGGAGAAGAAGAATTATTTAGAAAATGAGACATATATTAAAATATTTTAACAAATACGGATGGCGCTTCATTTGAAAATTTTAACAAATATTTTTTCAAACATATGAACAAAGCAGACATATATTAAAAAAAATGCTCTTTTAAAGTAAATAAAGGATCATAGCAACTTTGAATTTAGACCGGCAAAACATGTAATAGATCATCAAGAAGGTATCTGACAGTGGACCATCAATTATCCTGAAGTATAAGTACAAACCAAAAAACAGCTTGAAGCCTTATTCTATGCGAACACTGATTTTAGAACCCATGTACTGAGGTTCTTACTAGCATTCCTACTAGTAATTTAGGTTTAAGGACATACCTCCACTACAGAAGTTCGTTTTGCCTCCAAAGTTAAGCAATGAACAAGAGCATTCCATTTTCTGGAACAGTTATCAGGGACACAAAGCCGCCTATAATACTGCTGCATCTGATGGAGAGGAGCTGAGAAAACATGAATGCCATTAGTTTGACAATCCAAAAAACAAAAAAACAAGCATAGAATTACTTGAAACATAAATAATAAGTTAAAAAAAACATTAATGCTGCTGCTGTTGCTCACATTAATTTTGAAGGGGAGATGAGCGTTAATTTTGACATAAAATGATAATTTAAAAAAATAAAATAATTACTCGAAACATTAATTTGGTTGTTATGCACAAATCAAACATTTCACATTTACACATATTTGTGTTTGGAGAGCTTAGCACCTATCTACATGGAAATGCACAACATTAATGTTTGATTTGTTATGCACAAAGATTGTTAGTTCTTCTGGCAAGAAAATAAGAAGTATATAATTTACATGGTTATTTGTAGACTATATGAAAATGAGTTCATCCTATCTGCCTCTCATAGCACTTCATAGAATTATAAGACATCCTATCTACAAGACTATAGTATAGGATATCAAATGACATGGATATTCAAATTTAAAACATCCCATTTGGAATTCAAATCCAATTTTTACAAAGGAGAAAAAATAATAATAAGAATAAGAGGAAAAAAATACAAGAGAACAAAAGAAATAATCATTCACATTCACACAATTAAGAGATTGCATGCAACAAAGAAATAATTATTACAGAACATCTGTGCCTCTTTGTGAAAAATTCTTCTTTAATATGCATTTATTTATGTTCAAGTTTCTATTTGTAAGTGGATGAAATACTGATCACAAAATTTATAGCAGAAATGAATGAATCACTTCTTGTACAGTAACATTTCATAGAAGTATTCCAAGTATTGAGGATAAGATCACCCAGAAATTACTTACTACTCCAATGCACTGACCAACCCATGGACAGTGATGGTCAAATCTTTGAACACAGTTATTGCAGATGGAGCAATGAGAAGCACGGGGAGGATGGTAAAGCAAGCAAGTATCACAGTACTTCACTTTAACTGTATGTCCATTGTAGATAGGTGCTAAGCTCTCCAGACACAAATATATGCATGCATCAGTTGTGCATTTCCACTCACATAACATTTAATAGATGCAACCTGAATTTTTTGAAGCAAGTGTAGAGATAAAAACTTATAGGTATGGAACACTCAACAGTGACATAAACCAATGCCCGGTTATTAGATAAAGAAAGCACATGACTCCTTGAGTGACAAACTCTGGCATAATCATCTTATTTATCCGAGATGCAGAGTCATATGGGTTGATGTAATCAAACTCCAAATCAGCCAAGCACATAAGCTGCAACAAAACTTTTAATTGTCAGATTCCAAATTCTTTCAAACCTCATAAACAATGAGAAAAAAAAAAAAGTATAACACCCAAGGGCCTGCTCAATCCCAAAACAACATTTTTTAACTATGTAATTCCAAAAAAACTTGTTTTCTTACATAACTTCAACTTTTTTCTTAAAAAAATAAAAATAAATCATTCTTAAACTGCATTACATGTTAAAGTATTTGATTACCCCATCCTTTCTATAATAATATTTAATTATATTGAGAATAATGAAGGTCAAGATTACAAAGCAGAAAAATTGGCAACACGTCCCTTTCAATTACATTCATAACTCTGATAAGAGCCCCAACACATTGAATCAGATACTCTAACAAGTTCCTTATGATAACACCTTCTCTAATAAACAAAAGCAAAAGGAGGGCTTGTCCCTGATAAAAAAGAACTTTCTATTAAAGCTTCAATTCTTTTGGAAGCTGATCTCCAAAAATAGGGGATAGTTAAATCTCTTTCTCTCTTTGTTAACTACAATACAGGTACCATATAATGGTGTTGTGGATCGGGGGCACACCAGGGAACACTCACAAGCAATAACACAAAGAATTTAACGTGGTTCGGCAACTCGCCTACGTCCACGAGCAGCGATTCACTATATTGAACAAAAGAAATACAAATGGAATTATACAACTCTCTGTAAATAATTCTCTCTCTGTTTTCTCTCTAAGCCTCACTCTCTGCTATCTGCTGTGTTTAATCATGCTCTCAACCTCTCTATATATACACAACAAGAGAGGGAGTAGGTGGGAGAGTTTGGCATAGTGGCAAGCTTGGTTTGTCAAGATTGGATGGCTGTAGTTGGTGGCCAAACTTCTTGAAGACTTTGGCAGTTTGGCAGCCTCCAATCTTGAATTGGTGGCACCCCTTTCACATGGGGTGATGAATTTCCACAAATCACCCCCTCAACCCATGTGAGGTGATCTACTGCACACACTGCTGGAATCTTGTCACGTCCAAATTCAACGTAGTCTGCATCTCCTTACTGAGACACTGCATCCCCTGAAGCTAGAGATAATACACCAGAGATACAAGAGGAGGAGGGCATCTTACATCCTCAACTCAACTCACACCACTCTCTGATTTGGAGAGAGCCTCTGCTCCTATCTCCCACAGATCTCTTCCATGCTTCCTGTCTCGGATGTCTTCATCTGCTATACTTGAACTTGTGCGAAACCAAGATATCATGCACCCCCTGATTGGATGTCCTGCACCCCCTGCTGAGATGCCCTTGACTGTCATGCCTTTGCCCTCTGTCCATAGTGATCGATCAACACTGCCTTTGCACCCGAAGGTGCTCAATTCCGAGAGATATTGACCAAGTCCAAACAACGTTGGAACTTGATCCCAGAAACTACCTTTGTGAGCATATCGGCCGGATTATCTGCAGTACCAATCTTTTGAAGCAGAATATCCCCTTCATTCACAATCTCTCGGATGAAATGGAAACGGACGTCATGTGCTTGGTGCAGGCATGATGAACCTGGTTCTTTGCCAAAAAATGGCACTCTGACTGTCACAAAACACCTCAACGTGCTTCTGAACAACACCCAAGTCCTCAATCAACCCGTGTAGCCAAATAGCTTCCTTAAAGGCTTCTGTCACTGCCATGTACTCTGCCTCTGTAGTAGACAAAGCCACCGTTGACTGAAGCATTGACCTCCAACTCACCGGTCCTTTAGCAAGCGTAATAAAAATACCCTGTTGTTGACCGGCGTTTGTCCAAGTCACCAGCATAATCTGAGTCCACATATCCTTCCAAATTCTGTCTAAGTCGGTTATCTCTCTCGAACTTCAATCCCAGATTGACTGTGCCATGTATGTACCTTAGGATCCATTTCACTGCCTGCCAGTGATCTTTCCTGGATCATGCATATACTTGCTTACCATACTCACAGCATGCGAGATGTCAGGCCTTGTACAACCATAGCATACATTAATGCACCAACTGCATTTGCATATGGAACCTGTGCCATATGCTTCCGTTCTTCTTCTGTGCGCGGAGACATTGAAGCACTAAGCTTGAAATGAGGGGCCAATGTGTACTTACAGCTTTGGTTTTCCCATTTATGCCAAATCTGTCTAACACCTTTTGCAAATGCTGGGTTTGTGTCAGACAAACCGTGCCCTTCTTCCTGTCTCTCTTGATCTCCATGCCAAGAATTTTCTTTGCTTCTCCCAAATCCTTCATTTCAAACTCTCTGCCAACTGTGCCTTGAGTTTGTCAATCTCCACCTTGCTCTTAGATGCAATGAGCATATCATCTACATATAAGAGCAAATAGATGAAGGAACCGTCGGGAAGCTTACGGAAATATACACAATGATCAAATTGACTTGTGTATTCTTTCTCCATCATGAAACGATCAAATCGCTTGTACCACTGTCTCGGGGATTGCTTCAACCCGTACAACGATTTGTTCAGCTTACAGGCCCAATTCTCTTTTCCAGCAACTTTGAAACCATCTGGCTGGGACATGTATATCTCCTCATCAAGATCTCCATGTAAGAAGGCAGTTTTGACGTCGAGTTGGGCGAGCTCGAGATCAAGCTGTGCAACCAAAGCTAACAAGATGCGAATAGACGTGTGCTTCACAACAGGTGAGAATATCTCATTGTAGTCTATTCCTTCCTTCTGAGCATAGCTTTAGCTACCAATCTAGCTTTGAATCTGATGTTGTCTCTGCCTGGAATGCCTTCCTTCTTGGTGTAAACCCACTTACACCCAATTGCTTTCTTTCCTTTTGGAAGTTGCACCAACTCCCAAGTCTGGTTCTTGTGGAGTGACCCGATCTCTTCATCCATAGCCTCCTTCCATTTGACACTTTCTGCATTCTGCACGGCTTCTTTGAAAGTGCAAGGAACATTGTCTTCAATGATTGGAAGTGCATAGGCTACCATATCGGTCATCCAACTGGGTTGCCTAGTAACCCTTTGTCCTTTCCTGATTGCAATGGGTTCTGATTGTTGCGGAGCCTCTGGATCTTCATTTTCATCTGAACTCTCTTCAGAGCTATCCTCTGAGACTTCTTCAGGATGGTTGATTGGCTGACTAGTCTTTGTTGGAGTCTCAAACTCCACCTGCACTGACTTCTTCAATGCTTCCTCATTCTGTTGAGGGTCTAGTTGCTTCACCATTGCAGACTCATCAAAGGTAACATCTCTTCTGATGAGAACTTTCTTTGATTCAGGGCACCAAAGTCTGTATCCTTTGACACCGTCACCGAAGCCCAAGAAGATGGCTTTCTTGGCTCTTGGATCCAACTTAGATTCTGTTACATGAAAATAAGCCGGACATCCAAAGATACGTAACTGATCATAATCAGTAGCTGGGACTCCTGACCATACCTCCATGGGAGTCTTCCCATTTAGTGCTGCAGTAGGTAGTCTGTTGACAAGATGACGAGCATAGTTCAATGCCTCTCCCCAAAATGCCTTGCTCATTCCAGACTGTGACAGCATACACCGGACTTTCTCCACCAAAGTGCGGTTCATGCGTTCTGCAACTCCATTCTGCTGCGGTGTTCCAGGAACTGTGAAATGTCTCACTATCCCTGCATTCTGGCAAACCTCAAAGAAGGGATCTGATGTGTATTCTCCACCATTGTCAGATCTGAGCTTCTTGATTTTCTGCCTGTCTGGGTCTCAATCATCTTCTTCCACATAAGAAAGATGTCTAAGACTTCATCTTTGTGCTTCATTGTGTAAATCCAAACTCTTCTGGAGAGAAATCATCAATGAACGACACAAAGTAGTGTTTACCTCCCAACGAAGCATTCTTGGAGGACCCCATACGTCGGTGTGGACGTAGTCTAGAATCCCTTTGGTACGGTGAATGCAGTACCAAACTTGATTCTTGTTTGCTTGCCCAGTACACAATGCTCGCAGAACTCAAGCTTCCCTGTCTTGGCGCCTTTCAACAGGCCTTGCTTTACTAACCCTTGTAAAGCCTTCTCACCGACATGCCCTAGGCGCATGTGCCAAAGTCTGGAAGTGTCTGATGCGTCATCTTCTGAGCTGGAACTGGTGGAGACAGCCACTCTCCCTGTGACTGTAGAGCCATCTAGGAAATATAAATTTCCCTGTCGAGTACCCTTCATTGCAACAAATGCTCCTCGAACAACTTTGAGGACTCCACCTTCCATGGTTACTCTGTAACCTTTGGAGTCTAAAACTCCCACTGAGATGAGATTCTTGGTTAGATCTGGTACATGCCGTACATCTTCAAGAATTCTAATTGTTCCATCATGAATTTTCAGTCGAACTATTCCAATCCCCTTTGTCTGGCAAGCTTGGTCGTTGCCCATCAGCACAACTCCTCCATCAAACTCTCGTAAGCTCGAGAACCACTGCTTGTTAGGACACATATGGAATGAACATCCGGAATCTATTATCCATTCATCAGACTGGCCATATGATGAAAATGTGAAGGCTGCTCCTTCACCATTATCTCCGTCTCGTGCAACGTTCACCTTTTCTTCTGTCTTGTCTTTATTGGGACAATCTTTTGCCCAATGCCCCTTCTGGCGACAAGCAGCACACTCGTCTTTTGCAAGACGTCTTCTGTCTGAAGATTTCCCTCTGGATTTTGAGCGAGACTTTCCTCGCCCTGCATATCTTCTGTTAGTTGTTCTGCCTCTGACTGTCAATGCCTCGGATGCTGAGTCCCTGTTTGCAGACTTATCTTTCCTTCTGAACTCATTGTTCACCAAGGCGTTTGCAACATCAACATACTTGATCTTCTCTTTACCGTACAGTAAAGTAGTAGTGAGATGATCATACGAGTCAGGCAAGGAATTCAACAATAACAGTGCTTTATCTTCATCACCAATGTGATCATCCAAATTCTTCAAATCCGTAAGAATTTTGTTGAAGTTATTTAGGTGTTCGTTCATCGAAATACCTTTCTTGTAGTCGAAACGAAACAACCTCTTCTTCAAGTAGAACCTGTTCTCAATGCTCTTTGTCATGAACTTATCTTCCAGCGCCTTCCAAAGGTCCTTCGCAATATCATACTCTGTGAAGGCGTACTTCTCCTCTTTTGCAAGGCAAAGTCGGATGGAACTGCAAGCCAGGAGATTCACCCTCTCCCATTCTATCCCGTCCATGTCATCTGGTTTGTCTCCCAGAGTGAAGTGCAGGTTCATCTGGACAAGCATATCCTTAACTTCGCATCTCTACATGCCGAAGTTGCTGCTTCCATCAAACTTCTCTACCTCGAACTTAGCATGGGACACCGGGGTCCAATGCCTAGAGTTACTTGTACTCGCTGGATTATTTACGGACTCGGTTGCTCTGGACTCTGTAGATTCTGCCATTAAAATGTTTTTTTTTTTAAAACTTCAATTCAAAAAAACTGACCGTATGGATGTGTCTGGAATACTCCAAATAGTTGGGAAGCACTATTGGATCGTCAAAAACGGACTCCGAATGCCTCAGATCAAGCCAAAATATTTTGAACACCTCTGATTCAAAAAATAACCGTACGGATGTATCCGGAATATCCCAAATAGTTGGAAAACACTATTGGATTGTCGAAAACGGACTCTGAATGGCTCTGATATGGCAAAAACAGTTTGGACGGGTTAGATCTGCAGAATCTGGTGTGCAGAGATGCACCGGATAATTACTCCAGTCAACAGCTGGTCAACGGCTCGGTCAACGGCGCAGGCGGCGCGGTCAACGGAGGATCAGCGGGGCGGTCAACGGCGGCTCGGCGCAGTCAACGCAGCTCAGCGCGATCAACGGCGGCTCGGCTCGGCTCGTCAGCGCTCTGGCTGACGTGGCGGTGACACGTGGCGTGACGTGGCAATGAGGTGGCTCGTCTTCTTCCCTGAGGAGCGCGTGTGGGCACGTGGCCTGACGCGCCGACTGGCAACCGGCGCGTGGAAGCACGTGCCGAGAGTGGGAGTCACTCTCCTTCTTCAAAGAGCGCGTGCGGGCGCGTGGAGTGTCGTCTTGGGCCTGTCTTTGCTGTTTTGAACTCCTCTCAGGGAGATCTTGCTCCTGGTATACTCAAAAGTTGATTTCGAACACTTCGAAATCTAGGCACTTTCGGGAAAAATTCGATTTTTTCACCACCCGAGCTCTGATACCAATTGTTGTGGATCGGGCACACCAGGGAACACTCACAAGCAATAACACAAAGAATTTAACGTGGTTCGGCAACTCGCCTACATCCACGGGCAGCAATTCACTATATTGAACAAAAGAAATACAAATGGAATTATACAACTCTCTGTAAATAATTCTCTCTCTGTTTTCTCTCTAAGCTCACTCTCTGCTATCTGCTGTGTTAATCATGCTCTCAACCTCTCTATATATACACAACAAGAGAGGGAGTAGGTGGGAGAGTTTGGCATGGTGGCAAGCTTGGTTTGTCAAGATTGGATGGCTGTAGTTGGTGGCCAAACTTCTTGAAGACTTTGGCAGTTTGGCAGCCTCCAATCTTGAATTGGCCCCCTTTCACATGGGGTGATGAATTTCCACAAATGGAACATGGTATTCATTACTGGGCCTAGTTAAATCTCTTTCTCTCTTTGCTAATTTTTTATCCATCACCATAAATATCAATCACCTAAAAGATGTTTCTGATAAATATCAATCGACAACAAAACAATTTTCATGCACACCTAAAAGATTTGGCCACCAGCCCTGGCAAACTTCAGCAGTAAATCCATAAAGCAAGTCTAACAACCGAAACCAATCAAAAATATAACAGGCACATGGATAGTCACTCTGGTTCTTTTGCTGGGTTTGGACAAAACAAAAAATATAATATTGAGTCTATTGACACACGCATCTCTTGTCCCAACATCATCTAGTCTCACAGAAATTTTTCAATAAAAACACTATAAGGTGAAAAATGCGCCATAAACACGTAAAAAAAATCCTTTCACAAAAATACTGCACTGTCAGGTGCTCATCCTTAAAACTAGCACTAGAATGTGCGATTCAGTAATGAGATTACGAGATTCACCCTCCACGCCTTGAGCCCAATCCAAAATACCTAATTTTTTACTAAGTTTTGCGGCATTGCCTCGTCGTTAGTTGCGCAAATATAATTACAAAGATGGATAATTGTCCACACTTCACCCAATTGACAGAGCAACAATGAACAACACAGCGCAAAAATGACTCACCTTTTACACAAATAACAAACCCACTTCACATAACTGAGAACAAGCACTACCCACATCATAAAAATCAATGCTAAGTTTCGTAAATATCAACAATTTGATTCTCGCTTGAAATACTAATTAAAAGCCCTAAGTTTTCTTCTCGCTATGTAAATAAAACTATATTGAGCCTAAAATCTGAGAAATTTAGAAGAATAGATAATCGAAAACACATAGGAATTAGGTATATAAAGAGCAAGAATCGAAGCTATATTGACCAATATATGTATGTATAGGAGAGTAGAGACCTGCACCGATGAGGATGGTGAGCTTCCCAAGAGGAAGGGCCATCGACGATGAAACGATGGTTAGAGTGAATCAGAGAGAGGATTGAGCATGAATTATCAATCACCTAAAAGATGTGCAAGAACCAGAGTGACTTCCAATTTTGTAAGATTATTTATCCATCACCATAAGCTAACATGTACGAGATTAAGCCCTATTGGGGTCAGCCTAAGAGATCTATCATTGATAGCTAAGCAAAGGCATCTCTAATCTCTAGATGGTGTAACTTCAGATTCTTTCTCATCCATAAGAAAATTTTCAAGTAAATAGTTTCCTAATGTGTACAGGACACAAAACTTGCCTCTTGATTTAATTTGTTAATTCAGCAATGCAAAATCAAATGACCTGAAACTTGAGAGCAACGGATATCTTCACCAGCAACATTTGGTTTTTTATTCGATTGGCTCAATTCGGTCTTCAATTTTCAGTTTATGACATCCTTCATGTTCAAATTGGTTTCTAATATTAATGCATATTAGGGGTAGGTTTCTAATATTAATTCATAGGAGGGGTTTCAAGAATGGATTTCGCAGATATGGAGGTAAAGACGAGAAGAGTGAAGGAAACCATTTGCCCACTATATGAATGGCGGTGGCTGGGTTGATTTAGGGTAGGTTGCGTGAAGAAGGTATGCGGATGAAAGAAGAAAAAACCCTAGAGGCCGAAATTAGGGGAACAAAGATAGAGATATAGAGATACATATATATATAGAGAGAGAGGAGAGAGAGAGAGAGAGAGAGAGAGAGAGAAACCTTGGCTAGTGCCCCAATGATGGATCGTGACTACGAGATAAGATGATATAGGCTGTTGGTTTGCGATGGTCCTCGTGTGCGATGGGCGTCGACGCCGATGGTGCTCCTGTACCAACGGCTATGGAGACAAAGCGAGAGAGAGAGAGATCGGAGCTGGGCAGATGCGGAGAGAGAGAATCGGGGGCAGATGCGAGAGAGAGACACACATGAGAGAGTCACATAGTGAGAGAGAGACGGACATGTTTTTAAGCCCCAGTCACAAAGTGAGGTGAGATGGGGTGAGGTTTGGTGGTGAAGGAGAATCTGTACGAGAGAGAGAACAATCTGATTGGTTTAAACTGGGAGCAGGCGGGGAAAATTAAAATGGTTTCCCTCTAAAATTTTCAGGCCTTTGGCGAGAAGATTGATTTTTGGTCGGCAAATGTTACTATTTGTGAGCAAAATATTTTAGTTGCTAAACATTTTTTTATTTCTATTTTTTTTTTTTGTTTTGTCTTCCCTCGTTGACTTTTGTAAACCAAATTTCAATTTGATAGCAAAAAATTATATTTTGACAACTAAAAAAATATTAGTCAGCAAAACTCCAAACCTTTATTAGGCACTGCTAGTATAAATTAAGTATAAGATGAAGATCACAGAAGCAAAGTTCACTAAGGCAACTTCAAGAATCTTTATCCGGCGCTACCAGTATAAATTAAGTATAAGATGAAACTATAAGATAAAATTTAAGGTAATGTTTGGTAAAGTTTTGTAAATGTGATTTTAGAGTATGAGTTGTATTTTGAGTTTGTGTGTTGTGGAATTATGATTTGAGTGTAGAAAATTTATTTGATAAAGAGTTTTGAAAAGAGTTTTGATTTGAGTGGGAAATTATTGATGTGACATTTGAAATTTGATACAAAAATTTACAACTCATACAACTCAAAATTATTTTAAAGCACATAAAAATTTTAAAAATTTCATAAAATATTTTTTTCGATTATATATCAATTGCAAAAAAAAAAAAAAAAATCATTATTCTGGTCAACCGCCGGACGTCCCGTTAGGCCAAATTTTGAAAAAAAATAAATAAAAAAATGCATCTGTCAAAACAGAAAATCGCACCTCAGACATGGGTGTTTTCTGCAGAGTTTTGGAAACATCATTTGAGAACTCTAACCAAACACCATACTTGAATTAAGGTGTGGAATCGTGATTTAAAATCACAACCAAACAGAGCCTAAGTGTTACGAATTTCAGGCTTTCACAACCCAAAAAAAGAAAAACAAGAAATTACATGTTCCTTGAATCATTTTATAGAAAGAGAGGGATATTTATACCTCAAATTGTTTTTAGGAAGAATTGAAGATGCTCTAGAAAATGGGGATGGTGAAGGCCCTGGTGGGTGAGACATTGTAGAACAAAATTACTTTAGTCAAAGAGAAAACAAAGACAGAGAGAGTCACAGAGTGAGAGAGACAAATATTAGGGGAAGAGAGGCAGGGAGAAGGCAAAATAGAGAGGACATACTGCGGTAATGCTCCAATAGTGGATCGACGGTGGTGCTCGATGGTAATGATGCTCCTTACCCGACGGCGATGGAAAGAAAGCGACAGAAATTCAACATCAGGAGGAGGGCAATCAATAAGAGAGAGAGAGAGTAATGGAATGAGAGAGACAGACGTGTGAGAGAATTAGAAGAGAGCAGATGCGAGAGAGAGAGAGAGTCACAGAGTGAGAGAGAGAGAGAGAGACGTGTTTAAGCCCTAACTCATTTTAGTGTGTTTGAAATCCCTCCAGAGTTCCTCACCAAATTAATTTAAAAATCCCTCCAAAATGATAATAAATAAAAAATTAAATGAAACATGAACTCAAATTGGGCGGTATGTGTTCCTATAAAAAAAAAAAATTGAGTTTTATTGCTGACTAAATGTGTTTTAGTCACCAAAAATGTATATTTGCCGACCAAATGAGGTAGTCACCAAAGATAAAAATAAAATTATACTAGATATTTGGCAACTAAATTTCTTTTAGTCGGCAAAAGTTGGTATATGACGACTAAAATTTATTTAGTCGCTGGAAACAAATTTTTGGCGACCAAACTTTTAGTCACGAAAAATAAAAGTAAATTTTGTTTTCTATTCAGCGACTAAATAAATTTAGTGGCCAAAAGTAACTATACAACGACTAAAATATTTATTAGTCGCTGAAAATAAATTTTTGGCGACCAAAAGTTTGGTCGCCAAAGATAAAAAGTAAATTTTTTTTTTCATTCAGCGACTAAATTATTTTAGTTGCCAAAACTATCTATTTAGAGATAAAATATTTTTTAGTCACTGCAAATTAAATCTTTGTCAACCAAACTTTTGTTCGCCAAAGATAAAAAGTAAATTTTTTTTCTTCATTCAGCGACTAAATTATTTTAGTTGCCAAAACTATTTATACAGTGACTAAAATGTTTTTTAGTTGCTGAAATTAAATTTTTGCCGACCAAACTTTTGGTCACCAAAGATAAAAAGTAATTTTTTTTTTCATTCAGCGACTAAATTATTTTAGTTGCCAAAACTATTTATACAGTGACTAAAATATTTTTTAGTCGCTGAAATTAAATTTTTGCCGACCAAACTTTTGGTCGCCAAAGATAAAAAGTACATTTTTATTTTTGATTCGGCGACTAAATAATTTTAGTTGCCAAAACTATCTATACAACGACTAAAATATTTTTTAGTCGCTGAAAATAAATTTTTGGCGACCAAACTTTTGGTCACCAAAGATAAAAAGTAAAAAAAAATTTCATTCAGCGACTAAATTATTTTAGTTGCCAAAACTATCTATACAACAACTAAAATATTTTTTAGTCGCTGAAATTAAATTTTTGTCGACCAAACTTTTGGTCGCCAAAGATAAAAAGTAAATTTTTTTTTTTCATTCAGCGACTAAATTATTTTAGTTGCCAAAACTATCTATACAGAGATTAAAATATTTTTTAGTCGTTGAAATAAAATTTTTGCCGACCAAACTTTTGGTCACCAAAGATAAAAAGTAAATTTTTTTTTTCATTCAGCGACTAAATTATTTTAGTTGCCAAAACTATCTATACAACAACTAAAACATTTTTTAGTCGCTGAAATTAAATTTTTGCTGACCAAACTTTTGGTCGCCAAAGATAAAAAGTAAATTTTTATTTTTCATTCAGCGACTAAATTATTTTAGTTGCCAAAACTATCTATACAGTGACTTTAGTCGCTGAAATTAAATTTTTGCCGACCAAACTTTTGGTCGCCAAAGATAAAAAGTAAATTTTTATTTTTGATTCGGCGACTAAATAATTTTAGTTGCCAAAACTATCTATACAGCGACTAAAATATTTTTTAGTCGCTAAAAATAAATATTTTGAGACCAAACTTTTGGTTGCAAAAAATAAAAAGTTAGATTTTATTTTTCATTCGGCGACTAAATAATTTTACTAGCTGAAACTAACTATACAGCGACTAAAATATTTTTTTAGTCCCCAATTGTGGCAAATTTAGCGACTAAATTTTTTTTAGTCGCCAATTGTGACATTTTTAGCGACTAAATTTTTTTTTAGTCGCCAATAATCAATATACCCCAACTAAAAAAATTTAATAACTAAATATTATACTTTACCGACTAACATAATTTTTGGTCGCCAATTCCACAACTTTTGGCAGCCAAAATATTTTTAGTCGGCAAAAGTGGTCACCAAAAGTGTATTTTCTTGTAGTGCCCACTTATTTTTCAGAATTTTCCTCCCCTTAGGCTACTTCACTAAATTATAAGTGTGATTTTCAAGTAAGGAATTCATCTCCTCTTCCATTGCCTTTTTCCAATCATCTTTCTTTGCATGCTCAATTGCTTCTTCGTAGCTCTCAGGCTCCCCTTGATCGGAAATCAACACAAACTCATTGGGAGGATACTTTCTCGAAGGTTGCCGATCCCTTGTAGATTTCCTTAACTCAAGTTGTAGTGGCGGTTCTTGAGTTAGATGCTCTTCCTCAATTTTTGGCTCAACTTCATTAGGATTAACATCATCCTCTACATCTTCAATGGGTGGCTGTACATCTCCCCCATTTTATCATCAACTGAAGATGAAGGAGATGGATCCATGCCAATGAGATCACTAGATTTTGGCTCTGGTTGATTACCTTTGCCAAAGTCTTCAATTGTTTGGTCTTCAAGAAACACAACATCACGACTTCGAATGAGTTTCTTGTCCACTGGATCCCACAATCTATACACGAATTCATCACGCCCATAGCCAAGAAAAATACATTGTCTTGACTTACTATCAAGCTTGGACCTCTCATCCTTTGGAATGTGAACAAAGGCTCGACAACTAAACACTCTCAAGTGCTCATAAGATATATCTTTGCCGGTCCAAACACTCTCAAGTGCTCATAAGATATATCTTTGCCGATCCAAACTCTCTCAGGAACATCACCATTCAAAGGGTAAGAAGGAGACAAATTGATTACGTCAACCGCTGTCTTCATTGCCTCACCCCAAAAGGATCTTGGCAATTTAGCTTGTGAAAGCAAACACCTTGTTCTTCCCACAATGGTGCGGTTCATCCTCTCGGCAACGCCATTTTGTTGAGGAGTCTTCTTACTTGTCTTTTGGTGCCGAATACCTTGGCTGAGACAATACTCATCAAATGGCCCAATGTATGCACCACCATTGTCTGATCGGATGCACTTTAATTTCTGCCCTGTTTCTCTTTCAACCATGGCCTGAAAATGCTTAAATATTTCTAGAACTTGATCTTTAGTTTTTAGTAGAAAAGCCCAAACTTTCCTTGAATAATCATCAATGAAAGTAACAAAATAAAGTGCACCACTATGTGTTCTAACTTTTAAAGGACCACAAACATCCGAATGAATCAACTCTAAAACATTTTCTTTTCTAGAAGCAACATTTTTATGAAAAGAAACTCTATGTTGTTTACCCGCCAAACAATGAACACAAGTTTTGAGATGTGTACCTTTCAAACTGGGTAGAAGCTCTTTCTTGAACAAAACTTGCAGCCCCTTTTCACTCATGTGCCCAAGTCGCTTGTGTCACAATTCAGTAGAAGTATCATCTTCAACTGCATTGACAACACCTTTACAAATTTTTCCTTCCATCGAATAAAGTGTAGGAGTCTTCTTGCACTTAGCCACCACCAAAGAGCCCTTTGTGAGCTTCTATATTCCATCACTAAATTTGTTGTTGAAGCCTTCATCATCTAGCTTCCCGGTAGAGATCAAATTGAGGCGAATGTCGGGAACATGCCTCATATCTTTAAGCAACAACTTGCAACCCAAATTTTTTCCAAGCAAACATCACCCATGCTAATAATCTTGGACAAACCTTCATTACCCATTCGAACAGAACCATTATCTCCTTTGGTGTAGGTAGTGAAGAAATCAACTCGAGAAGTCACATGAAAAAAAGCACCGGAATCAATCACCCAATTGCTCTCTTAGCCCACAAAATTGATACAATCATCTTCACAAACGACCATGAGATCACCATTGGTAGTAACTATTGTTGTGTCTTCTTCCTTCTTATCCACACTTTTGTCACGCCTTTTCTCCTTATTCTTGAGCTTTCGGCATTCTCGCTTTATGTGCCCTTTCTCATGGTAATAATAGCACTCAATGTCTTTCTTTGAAAAAGAACCATCTTTTGATTTGTCACGACTTTGATCACGACCATGAGGAGTCTTACTCCTCCCCCTTATTTTGTTTCGGCCTATCACAACAAATGCTTCCGAATGAGAGGAACCCGTTGATTTTCTTCTAGTTTCTTCATTCAACAAGCTACTAGTGACTTAGCCCATTGTGACAACTACATCAGGCGGCGAATTACTAACTGTCACAACCAAAGTCTCCCAACTTTTGGGCAAAGAACTAAGTAGCATCAAAGCTTGCAACTCATCATCAAAAACAATTTTCATAGAAGCAAGTTGGTTAACAATACTCTTTATTTCATTCAAATGTTCTGGAATAGGGCTGCCCTCTTTATATTTTAAATTAACCAACTTACGAAATAGAAAAGCTTTATTTGTGGTAGATTTCCTGTCATAAAGGCCTTCTAATTTTTTTCATAAATCATGTGCCGAAGTTTCAGTAGCAATATGATGAAACACACTGTCATCAATCCATTGACGGATAACACCAACGGCTTTTCGATTAAGCTTCTTCCATTCATCATCTTTCATATCATCAGGTTTGTCACTATCACCCTCAATAGGCCCATACAAATCTTTACAAAATAATAGGTCTTCCATTTTAGTTTTCCAAGTTACCCAATTGCTTCCATTGAAGCTAGACATACGACCCTCATTCCCCTCCATTGATTTACACAAATAAATAAACCCAAATAAATCGTAAGCTCTGATACCAGTTGTTAGGAAAAATATATGATTCCCCATAAGTAAATCAATCAATGGGAATAAAAACTAATGCGGAAAAATTAAATCAAAAGCAACAAAAGAATTTTTACGTGGTTCCCTCAATGTGAGGTACGTCCACGAGATCGAAATCCGATTTCACTATCAACCAAATAAGTTTTCAAACAATTACAAACGAGACACGAATAGTCTCACAAACCACCCTTAAGTGAATTCAAATAATCACAAATAAACAAAGAGGAAAGACCTCACTAAATAGATGAACAAAAATCTTCAAAACAAAGTTGTAGAAGACCCAAATTAACTTCACCAAATCATCCAACTATGAAGCCGAAACCGAAGCACACTACTCAAATTGAATTCCACCGAATTGGTTTTCCTTGTAGCAGCTGCACATCACCTCTCCTTGGGAAAAACAATACCAAATATATATATATATATTATTGAATCTTGGGTTATGTTATCAAAACCCTAATTGTTACCGAACTAAATTAGGTCTCCACAAATTAGATATAATATATAAAAATATATTATAACTAATACCAAACCAAATTAAACTCTTTTAATAAACCAATTGAGTCACACTCTCCAATAAGGAGATATACCCAACAAAAAACTCATGTCATAAAATTTAAATCATGAAAACATATGAAAATTAACATTTATATAATAAGAATCAAATCAAACTCAAGCTCTCTTCTCATCTCGCTTGTTCCGTCTCGCAAAATCACAGAGCATTATGATAATACTCTAAACGAATCTAACACTCACAAATACGAATTAAAAATGAATCATATTATGATAATACATCATCAACACAAACATTACACCGATAAATAAACATTTTCGAAGGATAAATACGAACAATAGATCAAAAACCAAATCTATGAGACTGAAATCGATTAATCGATCGAACCTGGATGCTGAAATCACAGTGGAGAGAGATGCTATGAGACTACTCGGGGATGAAATTGTTGCCGAGATCAGAAGCAATCAACGAGATCCGTAGAGAAGAACCATTGCATTTGCGAGAGGGAGAAATTTGGGATTTGAGAGAGAGAGAGAGAGAGAGAGAGAGAGATGAAATATGGAACCTAGATTTTTTTTTTTTTAGTCCCGACTATTGAGTTTAAAAATCAATATATAAAATAAAATAATATATGATTTAGGTTTATTAGGGACCAACTAAAATTGTAGGTAAGAGTGATTGATCTTTTTATAATCAAATAAATTTGTCTAAAAAATATAATAACATGATTAAATATATATTTTTAAATTCTTTTATTTTGTCCTTAAATGTATAATTTTTGCAGACAAATTACTTTTGTCCCTAAAAATTTGTCTCTAAAACCTTAATTTCTTGTAGTGCCTCCTTCCAAATATTCAAAAAGCATTTTGCTTCCTTTTCTTTTCTTTACTTTGCAAAGTAGGTTTACACCTTTTTTTTTCCTTCAGATTTTTATTTAAGTGAGTGTAATTGTTAAATCACATATTCCTTTAGACAAATAAAACTTTGTTCTATTTTTTAAAAGCTTATTTCTTGATTACCCAAAGAAATGAAGCAACAATTTTAGATTGCCGACAAATTATTTTTTTCTTAAGAGTTTAAACTGTCACTTTTATCTTTACTTTTCTTTTTCTTTTTCTTTTTCTTTTTTACAACAAATCTCACTAAACTATTATTTAAGTCCAAAAGACGTTTGAATTTACAATTCGTCCTTCTAATTGTTGATAACACAATTAATAGCTATACACAATTGCTAAGAATGTAGATGGAAAAAATAAGGAGTTTCTAAATGCACCCACTAATCAAATCTCTACACCTATTTGTGCAACAGTTGTATAAGTGTTACAAAGCATGTGTTATATGTAAATAAAAAAGTATAAAAATTAAAGAGTGTATTTAAAAGCACCCAAAATGAAGTGCTCATTTGGTTGTTAAGTTACCGTGTAAAAAAAAACAATATTCATACACTAATTTTTTGTAAAATTTAAGAATAGAATAATATGACAATAACATTTTTGATTTTCAATAAATAGATATAAATAAGACACATCATTGTGTTAAAAATTTTTATATAAAAAATTTATTTGTATAACATTACAAATGTGTGGTTTGGTCAGGGTTCATTGTAAAGGGCCGGCTCACAATTATTTAGAAGGCCATGGCTATCTAAAAAAGCTATTCTCCTCAGCTTTCTCATTTTGGGTCTCCATCTACATTACAAGTCAATGAAATTAATAATAATAATAATAATAATAATAATAATAATCCTTGAGAGCATGACCTCTCAAACAGGCGATCAAACCTTTTTCAATAAAATTTTATAATTCATTTTCTTCAAAAAGGTCTCACCCACACCTATTGTATGTCTTTATTACTTAGTATTATATAGATTACATAGATTTGAACGGTTAAGAGTGATTTGTTTCATTTCATTAATTCATTAATTTCAAACAAAGACGATGTAACACAATTGGGATTACTATATTTTCAATTACAACCTATAATTACACCCAAATAGTTATGCAAAATAAATAGCATATTGTATCAACACTATGGAATCTCACTCTTCGTTTGGTAAGAGTTAAAATACTCCGACTTTTTAATTTTTTAGCTATTTTAGCCTGGTTTTTAGTCTCGTTTGGTTTTTATTTTTGGTTTTTTTGACTTTGTAAGAGAAAAAGTGTAATGATTATAGTTTGAATGTGATATTTTATCTTATTGACTTATGTAACTAATTTTAACTTTTGTGCTTTTTTAGCCAAAACCAAATTATTTCAGTTGGCTATGCACATTTGATTAACACATTTAGGTACTATTTAATGTAATATCATCACATATGATATTAAAAATATCAGTAAATGTCTCGACATAACACACGTAATTAATGACATGTAAGATATCATATCTTGTTATAATCAAATGTATTTTACCTTAGCATTATTGAATCATTTTGTTAGATCTGACTTGGGACATTTTATGACTATTGACTTTTCCTTTTATATTTTATACCCAAAATATCATACATTTTTAAATCAGTAAGATTGAGAAAATTAAATGCAATGAAGCAAACAAATCATCTGTGTGTGTGTAGGAATAATTAAATGGAGGATATTTTCTTATCTGTAAATAAGCGCCTGTAGTTGTGCTTTGGCAGATAGTAATCATCGTGCTGCAATGAAGAATTTTTGAAGAACAGGTATCGATTTTCTTAAATGTGATCTCTCTATTTTTTTTTTTTAAAAAAAAGCATTTTGCTTCCTTTTCTTTTCTTTACTTTGCAAAGTAGGTTTACACCTTTTTTTTTCCTTCAGATTTTTATTTGAGTGTAATTGTTAAATCACATATTCCTTTAGACAAATAAAACTTCGTTCTATTTTTTAAAAGCTTATTTCTTGATTACCCAAAGAAATGAAGCAACAATTTTAGATTGCAGACAAATTATTTTTTTCTTAAGAGTTTAAATTGTCCCTTTTCTTTTTTTTTACAACAAATCTCACTAAACTATTATTTAAGTCCAAAAGACGTTTGAATTTACAATTCATTCTGGAGTTCGTCCTTCTAATTGTTGATAACACAATTAATAGCTATACACAATTGCTAAGAATGTAGATGGAAAAAATAAGGAGTTTCTAAATGCACCCACTAATCAAATCTCTACACCTATTTGTACAACAGTTGCATAAGTGTTACAAAGCATGTGTTATATGTAAATAAAAAAATTTAAAAATTAAAGAGTGTATTTAAAAGCACCCAAAATGAAGTGCTCATTTGGTTGTTAAGTTACCGTGTAAAAAAAAACGATATTCATACACTAATTTTTTGTAAAATTTAAGAATAGAATAATATGACAATAACATTTTTGATTTTCAATAAATAGATATAAATGAGACACATCATTGTGTTTAAAATTTTTGTATAAAAAATTTATTTGTATAACTGTTGGCTACAATTCTTTAATTCAGAAATTTGCAAATATGAACATGGGAAGTTCTTCTTCTAATCCACAATCTTCTGCATGGGATGAGGCTGTGGCTTCTTTTTCCTCTGGGCTTCTGGTTTGAGAAGCTGGTCGGACCCTAAGGCATGTGAGTTAAGGGAGCGAGTTAATCACCACTTTGTCGAGTTCACTGATCCTCTAGAATTCTCTTCTGATGCTCGAAGTTCGGTGGTTTATCCTTACGTGCCCATCAACCGCCGATGCAGTTTAGAGGACAATCTGCTTATAGCATGGTACACATCCTCCATGCTTACAAAGATAGTACAAGCTACACGACGCCCAGAAGAGGCACAAGGGTATAACCCATCGTTCTTAGCCCAGAAGGCGAGGCTTTGCTCTTCTGACTGGCTTGATTGTGTTAATGCCTCTCAGTTTCCTCCTTCTTTTGAAATGGAAGCCTCTATACCTCCTTCTCCGCAAAATCCCTGCTGGACAGAGAGATTGAGGCTTACCCTCTCTGCGGACAAGGTTTTTCCTCCTTATAAGCCTCCACCTTCCCCTACTCCAGCTCAACGAAAGCAAGCCCAACTTTTGTTGACGACCTTTTCTCACTTGCCTTTCAATGTTCTTGAAGACGATGTTCCTCTCAAGAACCTTCGATAGGCTTGTGATATTATGACTCGGGGTTACGTCCTCAACCCCATCGCCCAAGCAGAACTCCAAATGTTTTTGGACCAACTCCCGTTGCATCTCTATTGGCATCGGACTTCTGTGGCCACCACCCAATCTTTGAACCAACTTTCATCCATTCGAGTTCATACCCAGTACGAAAGCAGAGAACCTCATCGAAGAATACGATGACTTCAAGAATAAAGACTCTGTATACTGGGATGACTTGGATATGGACGAGTTGGAACAAGGGTTAAAAGAAACAGCGTTCGAAATAAAGGCTGAAGAACTCTTTTATCAAGTAAGAGCACATCAACTTCAGTAGCCAAGCTTGGAGAAAATAGAGGATAAAATAAAAAAGGAACATAAATTTATTGACCATAGCTGGACTAAATTCCATGATCTAGTTATTTATTCTATTTCTTACTTTTATGAACTCGAATTTGTACCCAAGGAGGGCCTTTTGATGTAATTGCTTTTGTTTCAATATAGCTAAGACTTTTCTCTCTGTTTGGCATGGTTTGACTTTATCTCTGTTTGTCTTTATAAGCAAATTTAGGGCTTCGAACTCCACAATCTTATCCTTCAAATTTGGATTCAATCATCTCAAATGAAACACTGAAAAAAACCAACATGAACTTTTCCAATTCATGGAATACAGTTGACAACTTTTACTGGTTTCCATTTAGAATCAGTGCTTCAAATTTAACAACCTTGCCCCTTAAAGCTTGTTTTAATCATATCCAACATATGGTCATGGTTAGTACGATCAATCAGTTTTAAATTAACCATTTTTGCTTCGAACAACAGTCCATACTTTCAAAAATATGGAACCCCTCTCGAGGGCCGCACTGTTTTAATCCGAAAAAGCAATCTTTTCTATATATTATCAAACCAACTATTGGTTTTGATACTTCGAACAACAATTCCCATCCTTAAGGGATCTCAAGTTTTGCTTCGAAGGATACTAGTTTCATTGAGAAACCTAAAATAGGTCTTTAATCCCTTTGAAGTAAACAAATACTTGAACATTTTTACATCCTTAGGTGTGGAATGTGCTTCGAAGCCGGCTTCCCAATTTCGAAGCCGTTGTTATTTGACTTTGGCTCCAAAATCTGGTTTTGAAGCTGACATAAGCATCTGAGATGTGTTTCCCTCTAAAAGTATCAATATTGAAGGAAACTCTTCGTATTTGTACTTTTAGTACTTCTTTACGAATTACACGATATATTTTCCAGACACAAAGGTTTTAGAACCCTTTTATTTCGTGCTCTGAATTCACTCGTTTGCTCAATACACAAACCCTTCCCTTCTATTAACCCTCTCTTCCTTGCTGCTTGCCACCAATGGATTCTTCTTCTCTAAAAGCACCAACTGGCGATCGTATAAGCCCAACAATGGCTTTAAAGAGATGTATTGAGGAAGAGATCGCCAAATTTACAACTGAAGGGTCAAAAACCATAGACGGACGTCTCTTTGTTCCTCGCCATAGCGATAAACAAGAATATGTCCTAGGTCCATCTTTCGAGAAGCTCCTGCTCAACTTCTAGCTTTATACCCTCGTTTGGAGGACCACTTTCTTCTCTATAAAGGGGGGCTCGACTGGGGAACTTAGAGGATGAATCGACTTCACCGTTGCTGGCCGACATTGAGGATTGAGTGGGAGGAATGGTATGACAGAGTTGTGCCTGCAAGAGAATGTGACCTGCAAGAGCTCTGTATTCTCGACGCCCTTCGTCTTTCCAAATTTATCATTCCTGAAGACCCTTTTTTGATTCATGCTGCTCTTTGCTTTTGGAACATGGCTTTTAATTTTTTTCAGTTTCGGTGTGGCATGATGGCCCCCACCGTTCTTGATATCTGCCATCTCTTAGGGCTTTCACCACTTGGTACTTCTTTTACACCCAGCTACCCAGACCTTTCTGTTAAGTTTTCCCTTCCACCCTTAAATTCCTCCTTCAGTGATTTTGTAAAGGCTGAAAATAAAAGGGAAGGCCCCGTGAGAGATCGAGAACTCTTTTCCTTTATTTTATACTGGTTGTGTAAATTTCTCTTCTGTACATCATCTCAGCGTATCATGCCTGAGTTCGCCCCACTTGCGAAGGCCATTGTTTTGAAGAAACGAATAGCCTTGGCCCCTTATCTTTTAGGCCATGTCTATAAAGCCTGCTCCCAATTTTATGAAAGACCTCTCGACATCAATCAGGGAGGCCCTCTCTGGGTGCTTCAACTCTGGCTCTTTGCATACTTTACTGACTTGCATCCTAAGTGCTTGAAGTTTTTAGTTCAAGACCCTAGTACTTATGGAGAAAAGTATGCTAGAGTTGCTTTTTATCCTGCTTCTTTTGCTTACTACCTCACCTTTTTCATCAACTTCTTATTTCCCCAGCTGCCACCTTCTTTTGCCTCTTTGATGCCAATAAAGGACCAACTTGGCTGCAAACATTCTTGGCTGATAAAGAGTGTTCCATCCCATCACACAAAGATATGTGGGCTTCGATTTTGTTGCCGAGGGAACTGTTCATTGGTAATTTAAACCCTCGAGCCTACAAGTGCATATCTGAGGTATATTGCCCTTCTCAGTTTGCCAGACAATTTGGGCTTACTCAAGGAATTCCCATTCCACTTTGCAGTCTCTCGAATGTCCATCTCACAGCCAGAGATCTAAGAGTACCCAAATCCAAACTAGAGGAGGCAACATTTAAGCTGTTGAAAGACTTGAGTGAGTTCAAATTTATACCCTTCATCCCCTCTGGTTTAGCTTTAAAGAGATTTCAAAGTTGGTGGACAGCCAATATGGAAGTGCATCTAGCCATACATCCTCATGATTTACTGATAGGACTAGGTGTGCCTTTTAAGGCTAAACCAACAGCAACCGGGAATATTCCCTCTCTTTCCACAGCTGCCAAGACTGTTCCTGCAGCCTCACCCCCTCCTGCTAGAGTTACCAGAGCTGCCTCGAAAAGAGGTATGTATTTTCAGGTTTCTTTTCTTTTAGACTTTTCTGTCTGTTTCCTGTAGGGTCTCCACAATTACTAAGGGATGAAGCAGCTGCCACTGATGCAACCCAAAGGGAAACAATGAGAAGGCAACATACTGCCGAGCATTATTCCTCCATAATTCACCCGTCATTGCGACCACCTCTGAAACCAGTAATTTTCTTTCATGTCTCCACTTTCTTTTCCCAAATTGTTGATATTGAGACTTAACATTGTTTTGTACCTCTTCCTTTGCAGTGACAACTACTGAGCCTATTCTTCCAATAAGGACTCCCTCAGTTTCAGTTGAAGTTGATCAATCGCAAAATGTGAAGTCTATTCAGATAATACTCTCACCTTCTAGGCCTATATTCTCCGTACCCTCCTTGCGGCCAAGTATCCCTGCTCCTCTTTCTTTTGATTTAACTCCATTCCTCCCTCATTTGTCATTCGATTTTACTCAATTTGATTTTCCTTCGAGCTTTACTTCTCCTCCCCCTCCTAAGGAAATTCCAGCTGCTACTTCATCTTTGATGGTAGCTGATTCCGATAGAGAAGGTACTGGTAGCTCTCCAATCCATCATCCATTATCTTTGCCTAGCTCCAGTCCTTCTTCTCTTGACCAACTGGTAGCCAAAACTATAGAGACTGCTAAGGATACTTCACCTTCTTCTCATATTCCTATGAAGTCATTTCTTCCTTCTACCAAGGCTCTTTCTGCACCTTCCATGTCAATGGATGAGGTGAATATCTTTGAGGCTAGACTTGCTAGCCTTTTTGACATACCTTCCACCTCTCCAATGACTAGCAATGAGACTGAGCCATTAGTCCTAGCTGATTCTCTGCTGAAAATCTTTGAGAGCTCTTCCTCCAGTGGTAAGGGGCAAGGTTGTTAAATTCGAAGCACCGATTCTAAATGGAAACCAGTAAAAGTTGTCAACTGTATTCCATGAATTGGAAAAGTTCATGTTGGTTTTTTTCAGTATTTCATTTGAGATGATTGAATCCAGATTCGAAGGATGAGATTGTGGAGTTCGAAGCCCTAAATTTGCTTATAAAGACAAACAGAGATAAAGTCAAACCATGCCAAACAAAGAGAAAAGTCTTAGCTATATTGAAACAAAGGCAATTACATCAAAAGGCCCTCCTTGGGTACAAATTCGAGTTCATAAAAGTAAGGAATAGAATAAATAACAAGATCATGGAATTTAGTCCAGCTATGGTCAATAAATTTCTGTTCCTTTTTTATTCTATCCTCTATTTTCTCTAGGTTTGGCTGCTGAAGTTGATGTGCTCTTACTTGATAGAAGAGTTCTTCAGCCTTTATTTCGAACGCTGTTTCTTTTAACCCTTGTTCCAGCTCGTCCATATCCAAGTCATCTCAGTACGCAGAGTCTTTATTCTTGAAGTCATCGTATTTTTCGATGAGGTTCTCTGCTTCGTACTGGGTATGAACTCGAATGGATGAAAGTTGGTTCAAAGATTAGGTGGTGGCCACAGAAGTCCGGTGCCAATGGAGAAGCAACGGGAGTTGGTCCAAAAACATATGGAGTTCTGCTTGGGCGATGGGGTTGAGGACGTAACCCCGAGTCGTAATATCACAAGCCCATCGAAGGTTCTTGAGAGGAACATCGTCTTCAAGAGTATTGAAAGGCAAGTGAGAAAAAGCCGCCAGCAAAAGTTGGGCTTGCTTTTGTTGAGCTGGAGTAGGGGAAGGTGGAGGCTTATAAGGAGGAAAAACCTTGTTCGCAGAGAGGGTAAGCCTCAGTCTCTCTGTCCAGTAAGGATTTTGCGGAGTTCCATTTCGAAAGAAGGAGGAAACTGAGGGGCATTAACACAATCAAGCCATTCAGAAGAGCAAAGCCTCGCCTTCTGGGCTAAGAACGATGGGTTATACCCTTGTGCCTCTTCTAGGCAAATTGTTTTCAAAAACTATTTTCATGAATTTTTTTTTTCAAATGGACATTCAGTCGTTTGGTATTGCTTTATGTTTTTATTCTAGAAAACAGAAAAACAAAAACAAAAACTAGGAAACATGATTTACAAACTATTTCCAAAAAAACGTTTTTGAAAAAATATTTTCAAAACAGAGCTATTTTTTAGGAAATACTTTTAAATTATTTTCAAAATTTTCAAAAACAAACTTTGATAAAAAATTAAACAATGGATGATTTTATTTTTCTAAGTTCTCTTTTTTTTATAAAATAAATAAATAAATAAATAAAATCAAAAATAAAATTTTGAAAACAATACCAAGCTTAGGCCTCGTTTGGGAACAGGCTAATTTAGTAACTTTTTGGCTATTTGGCTAAAATGTGATGTAAAAAAAACTAGTATGTTTGGGATGACTTTTTGGCTTTTTACGAAAAGATGTGCAAAAAGTAGAGAGAAAAGGTAATCTTTGACTTTTTGATATGGGTTGTTGGCTTTTTGACTTTTTTAGTAACTTTTTGACTTTTTGGCTAAAATAGCCTCTTGCCAAACGAGGCCTTAGTATATTTAACTTCTTTTTTTTTTTTTTTAAATATCATTTTTCTTGTGAAGTGGTGAAATCAAAGTTATATGGAAAATCCATATAATTTTAAAGTTGTATAAAACATTCTTCAAGGTGTAGCATTGCGCTTCACCAAATTGTCCTTCAAAAAATTGTTTGAATTAGGTATCTTTTACAATTAATTAAGCCTCCAACTTAGGCGGTAGTGGTTGAGAAAATGGTGATAGGTGGTGACAAGTGGCAAGAGTAAAGGGTGTGGTGGCAATAACAACGATTGGCAATGACAACAATGGTGGTAGTGTAGTGGTGGGTTAATGCTGAGGACAACAGTTGTGTCATAGCAATGACAATGGTAACGGTGGTAGTGGTGGTGATTGTATGGTGCTGATTGTAGTAGTGGTCGTGGTGGTGGTGGTGTACGTGGACCGATGGCGATGGAAATGTGCATGGGAGCGGTTATGGTGGTGGTGACAATGATGATTGTGGTGGTGATAAGGTGAAAATGTTGGTGATGATAGTAATGACTACTAATGGACTAGCAGTTGTGGCAGCTAAGATGGTGTAGTGGTTGTGGTAGATCAGAAGCGAATGTAGCAGCTACAATGTTGTGGTTGTGCTGATAGTGGTAGGTTGGAAGCAATTTGGTAGTGGTGGGGGCAATTGTGATAATGGTAACATAGTAGTAGTTGGGTGATGGTGATGTCGACAGTAGCAAGGTGGAGGAAAAGATGGTAAAAATGGCGATGATGATGATGATGTTAATAGAATAACGCTGGTGGCAGCAATAACAATACTGTGGTGGTGATGGTGGAGTTTATTGTAGTTGTGATGCCCTCAAGACAGATGGCAATGATCAATGTTAGGGTGTTAGGAAGCACACTACCCAGTTCTAGTTGGGGATCTCAGGGTGCTAGGAGCGGGAGATGTGAACAAGGAAGAAAGCGATTGTAAAGTGCTATAAAAAATCATCGGAAAGTCTAATTGTAAAAGAATCTCAAGAGAAATCTGATTATGGTTATGAGAATCTCAATCCCGACCCAGATACAATGAAGTTTGAGCCCGCTCAAAATGATGACAGCACATGTAACCCAGCATTAAGATTGGTTCCTAAGTTGATTTTTACACTAAAATAAACCAAAAAAAATACTACAATCTTAACGCAGCATTAAGATTGGTTCCCAAGTATTAACCTTCGGCTGGGAACTTGGCTCCCATTTCAGTATAACCAGGGATTAGGACTAGAAAAACTGGCACCTTCAATTCCAATCAATTTTGTTTCAGCCAACCAAAAATCTAGGGTATTTTCAAGGCACCCACACACCACAACCAAATACTTCGATACTATAGATATGCACTTGTAACCTTTGAAATTCAGTAACCCACAATTTCTATTTTATCAACGAAAAAGAGGGGTGCCATGTGTGACACTAGGACCAAAGTCAAGTAAAATATGGTAGAGAATAGGCCAATTACCCTAGTTAACACCAAAAATAAAGACGTCTATTCCTACTTTGAAGTGTGCCAAATATCAAAACTAAACACCATGTTCGAAAAGGCAAACACCTTGAAATTCCAAGATCAATCAGTCCTGAATTATGAATTATTTTATCTTCCTCCTAACTTTGGCTATGGTAATTTAAATTCCCAAAGTAAAAAGTGCATACAAAAAGAAAGTTTTAAAAAGCTCAGGTTTCAAATCAGACCAATGCAAAAAAAAATGTTCCTAATACCACAATAATGAGGCATGCACTAATGTCACAGATCCCGAGGATACTAACGATTGTCATTACAGGAAAAGGGTATAAGAACCTAAACAATATTCAAGGGATGCCAGGATTTCTGTAGGGGAAGCAAAACTTTTAAGTGCGGCTGTCAAGATGGCTTAACTCGGGATGTGTCTAGACTCTAGTAAGGTCATCGAATGACCTATGAACCCGGCTCATACATAATGCACCAACCACCCCTCGACCAAAAGCAGGGAAGACAATGAATAAAAATCAAGGCTTTTTTCCTTTTAACAAGAAGCCTATAAGCAAAGAACTGATGAACGAACAAAGACTTACAGAACATTCATTCCCAGAATCTCTGCTTACTGATTGCAAAAACACTGACCTTAGCTATGTTGTAGACCAAAATTTATACCTAGGCAAATGTGACTCATTTCTGCCTTATCAGGGCTCACTACATATACCTCCCAAAATGACCAAACAAGTGGGCTGAACCGAACCAAGCCAAGATGAGAAAGAAGAGGAACTTCTCCCAAGGGAAGGGGTCCAATTACCTTGGAGATAGAAAGGGATGATAGATAGAGAGCATTTACATATTATTGAAAAGAACATACCTTCCATCAGCTTCAATACCTTTGTGCCAAAAGAACTTTGGGCAGCGCATAAAAAAGCATCCAAATCTTATTTTTAATTAACCAAATCTCCTCTGGCTAAACTTTTGCTAGTGTCCACACCTCAAGTTAAAAATGTCAATAGAGTTAGCAAAATTTCAGAAAGGATAATGATGATGTAACTGTCCAAAAGCTGACCACTCTAATAGATCTGTATCAACAAAGCCAACATAGAATTCTAAATTAGATGGTAATGAGCCTACATGTGTCCAAAGTAGTGTGCATCTTAATATATCCAGCACTTCTAGGTAAATAAAAGATGATAAACTAGATGTATACTAAACCAAGTTGGTACAGAATAAGTACTTAAAATGAAAGCATACCAGGATCACCTAAGTCAATATACGCCACCTTATATACACCTTTACCTCAACAACATGCACGTCTTGTTTTAGTGAACTCTTTTCCGCTTGCGGTAACGATAACCTTCTCCATAGTCCTCCTCTGAGCCACTGGCCATCTGCCACCTGTCATTACACATATCATCACTACTGGGCTTTGTGTTGCGCCTAGAGTGTCTGGATATGTGACTGGGGTCTTTGTCTTTGTATTGCTTTTTCTGATCAACCGAAGAGCATGGTTCTAAACCAGATCCTGAGTGGCTGTGATGTTTCCGATTGGGTTCGATGTCAGACTCAACCCTCTTTCCTCCATAATCTTTTTCTTTTTTAGTCTGATGATGGCTCCTACTAGAATCACTGCCACACTTCCCCTTACTTTCACGCTGTTTGGAGCTTCTACGAGGATGTTTATGCCTCTCTTCATTCCGCCTGTCAGAACTATTGGGCATATCTTCAACTCCTGAATTTGATCTCTCTTGATGATATGGCTTCCGATCAGATCGGTCTCTTCCAGCAATTGTGGAACATAAATTCTTCTCGTGTCTTTCATCAACAGCATGGTTGTCATGATCTAAATATGCTGATATTTCCTCTGTGATACACGAGTAAAGCTGTCTTCAGAGTAGCTTGCACTCTTTTCCCTCTCTACACGAGATTTAAACTCGTGATCTTTCTGGCACATTACAGTGATATTGCTTATTGTAACTGTCATCTTCATCATCATAAGATTGTCGTCTGGTAAACATAGCTTTCATTAGAAATCAGGAGTGCTCATATATAGAAATTCCATAAAACAAAATGAACAAAAGCGCAGAACCAACAAAACGCCCCACCAGAGTGTGGGGAGGGGGTATTTTAAAAAGAGTAACAATACCAACCATAAGAGAGTACATTCAAAATCAGATAATTTACATTTCAGAACATGATAATGCTAGAGAAAAGAAGACAAAATAAGGCAGGCAAAAAAGCAACAAGGCAGTTCACAGTAAAATCAACATCTAAATCATTGAAGACCAATATAATGAAAGCAAAGACACCATAAGAAATAAGGCACATGAAATTCATGAACCACGCTATGTCCAAGAACACTCTCCTCTCCCATCCCCTCTCAAGCACCCATAAAGAGAGAGGAGATATGATTCAAAAAGTAAGAGAATAAGGGGGGTTGGAAAGAGGTTAGAAATAACTAGTCCATGAGATTGGACCAGCAATTGACCATGAAAAAGAGGAGACTCTTTAAAAAAAAATTTTGCAAATTTAAGGCTAAAAACGCAAATAATGCTAGTAGAAAAAAGATGCAAACTGCCTTATCGAATACCAAAACGAAATGAAATAAAATAGGGTGCCATTATTTCCAATTAAAGACATTTAGAAGCAAGTGTTAATCTAATTTATTTTGAAATATGTTTTAACAAATTTAAACTAAAACAATGTATATACATATATATCATTAGCCACATCAAGCATGTCCAGCTTCCCCCACAAATGCAAATGCTGCAGACTACAAAGTTATTGCATACTTCTTGCTTCCAAATACTAATGAAGCAAATGTCATTAAAGAAGTGAATGGCACAAAAATTTCCAAATTATCTTGGAGAAGAACATCTCCATTCCTGTGTCATGAAGCAAATGCATCAAAGTTTCAACAATGTAGTGGGATGTAGATAACATAACAAATCTATTAATATTAGGAGGTGCAGCACCCTTCCTAATAGTTGGGGATGGTTGGCAGACCAATGTTTTGATATGTCAATTTTACCCATGTCATTTATTCTAGCAATAAAAAGGACAACACTTCTTAAGTAATTTCAACAAATTTTGAATATACCACGTCTTTTATAACTCCTCGCCACACTCCAATATTCATACTACTTTATCTTTAGAGGTCTGATCACGTGCATGGGTGTGCACCATGTCACATGTGCATCACATGTGACAATCTCTCCAGTGGAAGAGAAAATAAGCATATAAACCATTTAACTAATGACATGAATTCTACCCCAATCCCCACGCGGTGTGTGTGTACTTGTTATTTTTTTGGTATCATTAAAGATTACCAGATTCTCATTTGAAAGCTTCCATCTGTTTTCACAATCTTGAAGCTGCATATTTTCTGAATGGGTTAGAGGACGTTCTGAACCAGTTTCTACTTCAGGTGCCAACATACCTCCCATCCTCATGAATCCACTGTAAGATGTTATGTACTTTCAGTGTAAAAAATTTACACATGAATATCCACAAATGTATACATATATTTTGATATGACAAAGCAATATTTTCCATAGAGGAACATGTTAATCAGAAGCAGTCTGTTGAAGCAGCAAGTTATACATGTGCACACAAAAAGATATATTTTATCATGCACCAGACTTGCCTGGGAACAGGTAAGCCTCCATACATAGATGGCATATATGGAGGAACTGCAAAAGGTGAAGAAGGGACCATTCCAGAATTGAAAGGCATCATCCCAGAATTGCCATACATATTAGTGAAGGGCCTGATGGGGGGTAATGGATTGCTATTCCAGAAAGGTGAAGCATAACCTGACATATCTCCTGGAAACATAGAATTTCCTGAAATTCCAACAATAATAAGGCCACAGACAAGTCTTTCACAATGTCAATGCATATACATGCAAAAGCAGACAAGGCATACACAATCTTTACCTGTTTGAAGCATAGGGCATGGGCTGGAAGCAGCTGGACAGTCTCTTATGAAATGGTCTGGAGAACCACACATGTAACAGGTACGATCCCCCTGATCTCCAACAAATGTAGATCAACATTTGGAAATATCTCTCACAGACAATGGTTAAAAATCTGTAAACCATACAACCACCCACCACCACCGTTACCATCCACGGCCATCCCACTGCTGCCATCATCAGTGGCCAATGCGAGCCATGGCCACCACCAACACCACATCACCACCCACCCACCCCCCTTCACCACCTCTGTCAAAAGCTAAATCAGTCCACCCATCTCACCAAAACCATAACTTTAGCGAACTACAAGTGAAAACCAAACTGCCCCTCAGAAAACATCATTGTCACAGTGCAAGTCGAAATTGTGCCCTGATGCAATGCTAGTGTAACACTGTTCAGCAAAAATGAAACTGTGTATAGCACAACACAAATAATAACTGTGCCAATCCCACACAGTTCTCACTAGCACCAAGCAAAGTTCTTATTTGCACTGGACAGTGTTACACTTGCACAGGGGCATTGTTTTCACTTGCACCTGTGCAAGTAAACCCCTCTCGTCCTCCCCAACCCCGATCCAAGCTACCTGCCACCCCTTCTCCCTTCATCACCATCCTAACCTTGCACCATCTCCTCAGCAGCTACCCCAGCCCCTCACACAAACAAACCCCATGCCCACCCCCTTCAAAAACCATAACCATACCCAACTTTCCCCAACCCCTTTTGTCATTCTCTAATGGTGGATGGATGGAAGAGACAGAAAGGGGGATGAAAGCAGCTAGTGGATAGTGGAGCAGATTAGTGTTGGAGGTTGGATCTGGGTCATGAAGGTAGAGGCAATGGCCTAGGGGTAGGGGGCTGCCATGGTTCTTGAGAGGAAGGGAGAGAAGAAAAGGCGTGGGAGTTATCATGGATGGTCATTATGGGTGACGATGGGGGCATCAGTATTGGCCTTGGCTGGTGGGTTTGGCGATGGCCGCAGTGGCATTGGCTTGTGGTGGTGGATGTGGACATCTAGTTTGGGAAAAGAGCAATTTGACCCAAAAAATAAGATTCATGTCTTTTGCTATTATTTTCACCTATATTCTATTTCCTAAAATTTCAAACCACCTCATATTTTCTGAAATTTCAAAAAAGCGTCCCACCGACTTGATAATATTTGCCCTGTTTACCACTGATTTAATATCTTCCCTTTTAATAAAAGGTGGCATAATTACTAGTTAATTGTAAGAACAGAAAAACCATTCCTCAAATGCTTACCTTTTTGTGTCTACCAGTAGCCATAAAATTCCTGTCTCCACCTGAAAAGCCATTGTCATCATCAAAATAGATCAAATTTAGATGCACAAATTATGTCCGTCCACAAGAGGTTCAGGTTGTGCAAAATAAACTGTAAAAGTAGATTCTACCTCTAGTGTTAACCCACAATCCCCTCTTTTTGTTGATGGTAAAATCAACTGCAGTGACAAAACCAAGAAACAAGCACATCTGAGTTTCAAACTAAGGAAAAATAATTGTAACAAAGACTACATAAATACAATCATGAATAAAGTATTTGAATTCTAGTTGAGTAAGCTGAATAGCATTAACAATTGAAACCTATGAAACACAAACACTTTTAAGGTGTCATGTCGAACACCAACACAACACTCATCGGGCACTTCTCAAAACCTGTTGGACACACATCCAACCATATCCTATTATTTAAAAAAAAAAAATCTAGATTCAAATAAACTTCAGAGACTTGGGAAACACAGGTGCCTATCGCTCAAACACATGAAACACGTTACAAGTTTGAATAAGATAATTAGAATCCAATGACAAGAAAAACAATTTAAATCTATAAAGCACATCTGAGTTTCAAACTAAGGAAAAATAATTGTAACAAAGATTGCATACATACAATCATGCATAAAGTATTTGAATTCTAGTTGAGTAAGCTGAATAGCATTAACAGTTGAAACCTATGAAACACAAACACTTTTAAGAAGGTGTCATGTTGTGTCGTGTCGAACATCAACACAACACTCATCAGGCACTTCTCAAAACCTATTGGACACACATCCAACCATATCCTCTTAGTGAAAATAAAAATAAAAAAAAATCTAGATTCAGATACACTTCAAAGACTTGGGAAACACAGGTGCCTATCGCTCAAACACATGAAATACATTACAAGTTTGAATAAAATAATTAGAATCCAACGATTAAAAAAAAACAACAATTAAAATCTATAACTATCCTCCTCCTTCAGAGTTTAAACTTTAGAAAATAGTGTTGCATTGCATTTCGTTATTATCTTTAAATTAAGCATTATATACAGGACATATAATATTATGCTTATATCCAACATATAATAAATATATAAAATCATATATTTTGTGTGTGTCTCCACGTGTCATGCCCTATATTTTTTGAATTTTTTTTTTCCCACACTTTAGTGTCATGTCATGTGTCCGTGTCCACACCTCATAGGTTGGAAACATTATTTAACAGTAAACAAATCATAGTCATAAAATTGCAGTGTTGCAAAGATCAAGCCAAGTTCATGAGCCAGTACCTTCCTCGTGCATATGACTTTGAGGAAAATTGTGGGGCTGACTTTCCCCTTGAAAATCAGGACAAGCCTCCAAATCGTCTCCACTTCGAAAAACCTCATGATGAGCATATCCAACTCTTTCTCCATCTGTTTGTTTCAACTCGTGTGATAAACGAGCTGATTTCAAAGCTTTACTTGAACCCAAGTTACTGGTATGAGAACCAGAGCCCCCTAATGAAACATTCTTTCTGATCCACGACTCATAAACAGATTCTGTCATAATTTGATTGGAGCCTTTTTCTGTTGCAGAGGGAGAAAGTGGCATGTTTGGCTCCCTTTGAAGGATAGTCACATCACAAGAAAAATCTTTTGCTTGAATTCCAGATTCACCATCTGTGTTTGAATTTTTTAAAAGTAATAAACCTCCAGTGTTTTTCTTTATTTCTTTCAAGCATCTTAATATTAATTTACACACCTGGGGCATATTTATGCAAAGCATTGTCTGCATCACTCATAAGAATTTGAGACTCGAGGAAATGCTCTATTGCTTGCCTAAGAGATAAATTCGGTAACAAATCTTCAACCTTACATTTGCTAGAATAACATTTGGGACACTTTGCCTTCTCCTGTAGGACTGCACGGATACCTGCACCAAACCATAGACAAGATTTCAGCTGCTCATAAAAGATAAAATCACTGTCCTCTCTCATGCTTTCCAAACAAAAAATTAGCTGTAAACATGTGTGCATGCAGAAAGATCAAGTTCAGTACTATTTTCAACAGTTTTAAGCGTTCACTGTTGTTAGAGTCATCATTCAAACAAAGATGTCATTGGATGCCTGCAAGTTCAAGGTCATAAACATGTTCTTAACGTTAAGAAAATGACAATGTGTATATGTTCAATCTAGCTTACTATGACTTGCGGAGCTTACATTTTTCACAAAAACTATGCTGACAGCATGGTATCATTACAGCCTCCTTGAAAAATGTGTTGCAGAGAGAGCATTTCAGTTCTGATGGAAAATCAGCATTTTGCACGGCTGGACAATTGGCAAGCATCCTTTGATTTCCATGGTGACGAAATATCAGATCTCTGAAGCCGAAAAACATAAGAGGAATGAACAGAAATGCATAAGAAATATTACTTTTCCAGTTTCATGGGTTCTTCGCCGTTCAGTTCCACTTTTGTCTGTGAAGTATTTCTTTCTGTGACATTATGATTAGGACCTGACATTATATTGGAGCATGTTAACTCTAAAAGTGTAAATACACAAGCAATAAATATACAAGGCAACAGTATCAACCTCTAGGAATAGCCTCACTAAGGTCACTTGCTTCAAACATTTGACAACTTATCCTGCTGCACAACAAAAAGCTTCCGAAGTAATAACAAAATATGATAAGTCATGAAAACAAATATCTAATTATTAGTGAACTAAGTGCTCCATTGTTAGTGTAATGCTCCATTAGTGTAATGCTCCACTATAGTTAGTGTAATGCTCCATTAGTGTAAGTGCTCCATTTAGTGCTCCATTATGGCAACTTGTTTATTGCCCCTATTGTCTCCTTCTCCTCTCTATAAAGAGAGCTTATTCCTTGTAAATGTAATATACAAAAAAGATCAATATATACATATTTAGTCTCTCTCCCTTTCTCTATCATTTTTGCCTACATGGTATCAGAGCGGGTTTAAAACCTAATATTTTCGCTTCACCGGCGGGCGGCAACCTCGCCTTAGCCGCCCGCCGGACCTCAACCTATTCGAATTTATGTTGATAGAAACTTGCTTCCAGTGGAGAGCTTCTTTCCTGGTGCGTTTAAGAAGCTCGCCTCCTTTAGAAACAAAGTTCAATCCTATTGAGACATTTGCTTCTTCAACCTGTTCGTCAGTCAAGGATATACTTGCAGCTCCATACCCCTTTTCCGGCCTTGCCTTTAGTGTGGCAGCCCCTCTCTTGCTGTAGCTGCTCCAGCAGTTAGGGCCATGATACCACCGCCGGTCCTCAACCTAAACCTCTGTATATTGATATAGCTTCTTCTATCCCTGCTGCTGTAAAAGGACCCTTTGTTCCTCTGGAGGATCTGTTGAGAAGTAAAGGGAAGCTTGGATGGAAGGGATCTGCTGCTACAAGTGCATTTCGGCCTGCTGAACCCAGGCAGTTTCTGGAGATGCAACTGGATGCTACTAGTATCCCTCTTCCTGATGCTACTGCGGGCAAACATGGTCCACCTCTGTCAGATATTGATCTGAAGTTGCCCGATGAAAGAATTCTTGAGGACATGGCATCTCGAAGCTCTACTCAGGAGACAGCTTCTACATCTGATCATATAAGTAACCGTGGAATGGCACAAAATGATCCAATGGGTTCTGCACCCATTCGTTGTTTTGGAGGTCTTGATCTGGATTTGAATCTAGTTGATGAGGCTAATGATATGGGGCAGAACTCAAGGAGCACCAATCGTAGCCTGGAGGCCCCACTTCTGACAGTTAAGTCATCATCATCAGGTGGATTTTCTAATTGTGAGATAAGGAGGGACTTTGATCTAAACAATGTTCCTGCCTTTGATGAAGCAAGTGCTGAACCATCCCCTTTTAACCTGCATGCCAGAAGCAGCATACAAGCCCAGCCTCCTGTTGCTGGCGTCAGAATAAATAATGCAGAAATGGGAACTCTCTCATCATGGTTTCCAACTGGGAACACTTACTCTGCTGTTGCAATTCCATCGATCTTATCCTTCAGAGGGGATGATCATCTTGCGAAACTGAGGCAACTGGAGCAACTCTCAACCCTCCTGATCAGCCAAACTGAGTCAACTTGAGTTGAGAGCATTTTACTCCATTGCCATAAGTAAAATTCTCTACAGAACTATCAAGAACCTTCAAACCCTTTTCCAATTTATCGAAAGCAGCCTTACGCTGATTGTCAAATTCCTCTTCATCCTCATCTTCTCCTTCAACTGCAGATTCTTCCCTATCACCCTCCTTAGAAGATTCTGAGTCTTCAGCCACATTCTGCATAGTTGTAATGCTTTTTTCTGCAGTCCTAGCAACCTCAACAGCATTGCGAGAGATCTCTTGGGCAGCGACAGTAGCGGCCTTTTGGAGATCTGATAGAACGGAGAAAGGAGAGAAACCAGAAACTCTGCTGTCATTTTTTGACAGCATCGTTGGCTATTTTTCTGGTGGTAATTTGGAAAAGTTCATCCATCATTTTCATCATTTGGCTTTGATTTCTTCTCCAAGAATTGGAATACTCAGAAAAAGAAATCTGGGTCATCCAAAAAGAGAAAGCAATTGCAGTAATGTCACCAACTTTATTTTATTCATGCCGGGGATCAAAACCGATCACCATTTTACACAAAAAAAAAAAAACAAAACAAAAAAAAAAAAAAAAAAAAGGATCAACCACAACCCACAACACTACAACAAAATCCAGCCTTATTTTTTCGTCTCTTCAGCTGTTCTCTTCTTCTTGCCTTTGTCTTGGGCGGCCCTTGCCGGTGCTGCCTCCGTGTTTCCATCGCCGCCGTGCACGTTCACTTCCCGTTGCTCCTCAACCGTCACATATGGCGGCCCTCCAAATCTGAGCATCACGGTGGCCTTCCGCTTCAGTTCCTTGTTTTCTGCCTTCAGCATACATATCTCTGCTCGGGCATCTGTATACATGCGCTGGAGCAGAGCCAGTTGGGCTTTTACCTGCTGCACCTCATTTGTTCTACTCTGAAGCCGGTGCGACAGGTTGTTGACCGCCGTCATGGTCTCAACACATGACCTTAATGTATAATAATTGGCCTCAATATCAGATTGAGCAGCCATTATCTGCTCAACTGCCACCATCGGATAGTTCAGCGGTGCAAAACCCGGGGGGCTTGGTCCAAGGGCACTTGGTTGCGGTTCCAGGGCAACTGCCCCAGTTATCTCTCTTGTGCACTCATTGAGGTCGGGAAAGAGAGTAAGACCCCGGGAAGAAGAGGCTATGTTCTGGGTAGCGGAACGGGAAGAAGAAGCCATTTTCTGGGCAGAAGTGTTCCAGAGTATATCTCTCAGCAAAATGAAGAGTTTTTTCAGAGTTTTCAGCAGATGTTTTGTTCTGCATAAGCGGCTGCCTCGCCTTGGTTTAAATAGGCAAGGCAGACACGCGTATCACGCGCCTCTCCACGCCAGACGACAAATCGGCGCGCCTTTTGATGGCTCGACTTTTGATGGCTGTCGGGCACACCTTTTGATGGCACACCTTTTGATGGCACGCCTTTTGATAAGAGTTGGCACGCCTTTTGAGGGTGCGACTTATAAGGGTCCGACAAGACTCTGTAAACTGTCCCGACATTGATTCCGGTTAGCTCTTATATGGGTCCGACAAGACTCTGTAAACTGTCCCGACATTGATTCCGGTTAGCTCCTATATGGGTCCGACAAGACTCTGTAAACTGTCCCGACATTGATTCCGGTTAGCTCCTATATGGGTCCGACAAGACTTGGTAAACTGTTCCGACATTGATTTCGGTTCTCTGCTACAACGGTTCGACACAGCCATATAGTGTCTTCTATAACGGTCCGACATGACCCAGTAAACTGTTTTCTACAACGGTCCGACATGACCCCATAAACTGTTTTCTACAACGGTCCGACATGACCCCATAAACTGTCTTCTACAACGGTCTGACACGACCATACAGTGTCTCCTATCTACTTTTATTTGTCAGATTATTTTTTTCTGTTTTGTTACTCTCTCCAAACTCAAGTTGGTTAGTACCTACCCTCCTTGAGTTTGAGGGGGGCTATTAGTGAACTAAGTGCTCCATTGTTAGTGTAATGCTCCATTAGTGTAATGCTCCACTATAGTTAGTGTAATGCTCCATTAGTGTAAGTGCTCCATTTAGTGCTCCATTATGGCAACTTGTTTATTGCCCCTATTGTCTCCTTCTCCTCTCTATAAAGAGAGCTTATTCCTTGTAAATGTAATATACAAAAAAGATCAATATATACATATTTAGTCTCTCTCCCTTTCTCTATCATTTTTGCCTACACTAATTCAAACAAACGCAACAATTCGAATCCACCAAAAACTTCAGTTTTGTATGAACAAGAACAAGCATTGAAGCTAAGACTGTAAAAATAGGCTCTAGCAGATATGAAAATTTTAAATCCTGGAAAGCAGCAGCACACTTACTATTTTTGCATAAGAGCAGTTTATTTCCTACAATTCCTTTCAGTTAAATTTAATTTGGTTTAATTCTATCGAAACAAAATCCACCAAAAACATCAATGTTTATGTACAACAAGAAGCATTGAAGCTAAGACCCCAAAAAAAAAAAAAAAAAAAAAAAAAAAAAAAAAACAGACTGGCCAATTCGGAAACTTCAAATCATGGAAAGAAGCAGCACACTTACATTTTTGCATGAGAACAGTATACCTTTATTTCTCCCCTCAGTTTTAATATGATTTAATTCTACTAAAACATTACAAATATTGCGAAACACTCACAGCTTAATTTCATGCATACATGATGATGTTAAAGGAAACCGAAAAAGCACTACCAAGCTGGAGAACATGCAATGCATTTTTATGAAAGTAGTTCTCATGTGGTATGATACATTACTGATCAACAAGCCACTTTGAATCATAAATGCTTCGTATGAGAGAAAAAAGACACAAAATCCTAACACACACACACACACAGATCTTCTTAAAGTTTCAAAGATTGCTGATTCAACTGAAGCAAAACTCAAAATTCTTCACCTAAACCAAACTAAGCCTTGTGTCCCAATCAAGTGGTGACTAGAGTATGCAAAAAAGTATTTCATTATGACCTTTGTACAACTATAATTCGAAGTATGAAAGATTTCAAGTGACAAATTTTTCATTGTTATTTCAAATCAATTGAAACTTATCATGGTAAAGCTCTCAAATTCAATCTTGAAATCAATTTCTAAACAATCATGTATAAATTTGAGTTATACTCCTTGGATGATTGTTGTCCAAATCCTTTCATTTCAAATCTATAAATTTCCAGACGCACCTAAAAGTATTTGTCATGTAAAAAATAAAATTGTTGTATATGCTAATTTATTGCCGTATCCCTACAGTGTCGTGTCTTGATGTTTTTGAAAATTGTCAAGTCTGGAAGCACGTATTGTGTCATATCTGTGTACATATCATATATGCATCTTAGGAAAGAAATTTCTTCTCTACGTGATAACAGTCTCCAACTGAAATGCAAAGGTTGAAAGGTTCTTTCATATCATGTCTTTAGAGCTTTTGATATTTATAAATTAATCACTTTAATCTGCCAGATGAATTAAACATTTAATTAGTATCTAGTAAACATATCTAATACTTGGCAAAGAAAATTACAACTCAACCACACTTCATTACATCCATTTCAACTAAGAAATCATGATCCAACAATTTTGTTGTATAAAAACGTATATGTTCTTAACCCAATCATAACTCAAACCATTCCCAATGTGCAAGCTATGTACAAATAAAAACACTCTGGTTATGGAATATCCATATAACTCAAGGAATGCAACAACACAACCAAACCTAATCAATACAGAAAAAGTGGAAAAGAAAAATATAAGTAAAACACAGAATCTAATGGCTGAGTGGTGTCAGTGTCTTACCCTTATACTATTATATGTAGCAAGTTACAAATACAAGCCAACTGCACAGCCAGCAGATATATATATATATAATAAAATAAATAAATAAATAAATAAAAACAAGAGCACAGTCATACCTGGGGAGGGCATTTTTCGGCTTCTCATTGCTAATACAGTAGTTCTTATCAAATTCAAGATCAGAGTCAGATAAGGCTGCCTCAGGAATGGGACACAAGTCAACTCCAAAGTCATCAAAGTTGTCCATTTCTGCATTCTATTAAAATTTAAAAAAGTCAAAAGTAGAAGGAGATAAAAATTAGGATAACAAGCAGAAACATTAATAAGGTCACAAGATATCATGTAATGCCCATGGGCTTTCCTGAAATAAAACAGCAAAAAGATAAGTCATAGGAAGTTAGAGGAAAACACCAGAAAGGCCCGTCCAATGCAAAAGCCATGTTCCGCCTTTAAGATTACATGTTATGAAGCATGAATACTTTTAAAAGGGTGTCGTATGATATGTATACATATATGATATACACAAAAATATTACCCGTAACCTGCTTTTAAAAAAATTCATGCTAATGTATCCGTATCGTGCCGTAATCATATCCTACATCCTTATTCATGCTTCATACATTACATTTAAAGGTGCTTAAGTTGTACCAAAATCCTATCCCCAGGGTGTTGACACAAATTTCACAAGTGCAACTGAATTTCGAAACTTCAGTCCACAAACATCTACTGTTTAGTTGTTGAACTAAACAATGTTGATTGTTTGTAGGCTCTCATTTCCAATCTGGTGCTCCAAATCATTAATTATTTGCTTTAAAAAAAAAAAGCAACATCTCCAATTAATAGTGAACATAAATTAACATAAAAATAAATATTTAAAAGGAAATATATTTAAGTAGTACAAAAATTTAACTGACATCATGCAATACAATAAAAGGGTTTGCAATCCTTTTTATCTATAGTACTCCATTTTCACCATGTTGAAGAAAAGCACAGACAATAAATTTGATTTCATTAAAGAGTGCAGAAGAGCTCCACATGACAGAAGCTTAGCAGATAATTTGAATTTAAACCGATTTATGAGAACATAGTTTAAATTTAAACGCAATGTTAACAAATCCAATATTTCAAATTTAACTGATACATATTAAATCTTCTAGAATTGTCCTCTGCAGCCTTTTCCACAGTAGGCCCTGCACTTGTTGTCCCTTGATTGATTCCATTGTCCCTTGAATTTTGCGGTCCCCACATGGCGTTTGTATAGTTTAGGTCCAAGGTTCTGAGTTCAAAGCATCATTAGCCTATTAAATTCTGGTTAATCCACAAACGGATCTTAGCCCAACCTTAGGTTCCTTAGTAATTATCTAGTTAAAAATTTACGTGCCAAGTGCCAAGATAGGTTGGGTCTATATTTAATCCACCCCTTCCAGCATCCTTAGTTGACAGTGACCAAAATTAAGTTATGTTCGCATAGTTTTTCCCCTCAAAACTATGAAAGAATGTAAAACTAGTGTTCTAACTTGAAAGGAGTAATAATGGATATAGCTATATTAGGACATTCCGGAAGACTTCTCTTACCAACAATGCTAACCTAAATCTTTTAAGACTTTTAGTTGTCTAGAAGAGCATGGAGTGAAATATACAAGTGTAACCAAACCAATCTTTGTGTCCCACTCAAGTGGGATCGGCTACAACATTCTGCTCTGTCAAGGGATATACGTTCAATGAAATATATGTGTGCGTGTGTGTGTGTACTTTAGTGTCACATACCAAGGGAAAATATCCAATGGGATTAACGGGGTTGGTGTCTTTCGCCCCCAAGTTCTCAACTGAATTGATGGGTGCCCTGCAAAACAGTCATTACATGCAGAAGTCATTATACTGATAACAATAGGAACCACATGCAGTCAGATACTCTGCTAGGATGTTCCATTCCAAACCATAAATACAAAAATAAACAAAATATAGAAAGAAACCCAAAAAAGCCACCCATATTTTACTTGATTACCAGTTAATATGACAGGATTCACGTTCTATATGATCACAGATATTTAATTCTATATTTTGCAAGGAAATTTATTCACTCAAGTAAACAAAACTAATACTTCAGTATATAATGAGAGCGCCAAGCCAATAGCAGAAACGTACCCTTTTGCTCTCTCTCTCTCTCAATAAAAACAGAGATGCCAAAATAGGATACACAGAGTTGAAGCTGGACAATGAGGACACAGTGAAGTAGTACAAGGAGCAGCACCACCTGATGAAGGGCATTCTGACTACTGTTGCACCTTAAGCGTCACCATCCTTCCATTGCCGCCGACCATGGTTAGAAAACAAGAAGCATAAGAGACTCACCTGACTTTGACGTACCCGACAGAATACCGGTATCACCAAAATTGACCGAAATTCTCTAGTTTTGAAATGGTATTTGATCTAGTGTGAAATAGCCGAATTCATTGATGTTAAAAATCCTTATATGGCCACAAATTAAACTTTCCAAAATTGCATGAATCAGAATATCATCAATAGCACTCAAATGACACCAAAATAAAAAGTTTTTAAAACTTCTAAAGGCCTGGATGGATTACAACCTAAGATAAGCCTTCTATCTAAAATAGTTCCCAAAAAGAGAAACTTCTAACAATAAATAGTTCCCAACAAATGAAATATCCTAGACAACTAGAAGAATAGGAAAAAAAATAAAACCAGTCACCACAATTAAGGATCCTAATATCATGGAACAAAAAACGCCCGTCATATAATGGAATGTTAGGCCCTCGTTTCCAACAGTATTAAAATATCACATAAGAAACGGCCATTAAGGTACGCTACTCTTCGGTTACGACATCGAAACGTGGTGAAGTGGCCGTTATTCACGTGTAACATTCCATATTGTTGGAGTACGAGAAAACAAAACCTGGGATGAGGATTCACTATGTAGGCTCAGAATCTTCATGGGGAAAGCAAATATACATCCTTCTTCAATACCGAGTTAGATTCAAGCTAGATCTACCCATACAAGGTTGTTAAACTCGGAATCTTACGTAGGATCGGTGAGAGTGTCTTGTGGATCAAATCATAGAATCAAATTGAGGATCGTAAGATTTTCTACTTCCTAAATAAGGTGAAAATACAAATCAAGATGATGCATATTAAAATAAAACGAAAAATCACAAATCCAACAATCCTACTTATGATCCCATACAATCCTACTTTCGATGTTGCTATAACACCGATCCTACAACAATTTGGATCATTTTAACAATTTAGGATCGCAATTTTGATAACCATGCCTATACCTAGCAAGCTAATGCTAGATCGAAGCTTTCGAACAAGATCGAAGCTCGGGTGTGCACTATGTGTAGAAAATTAATGTAATGATTTTATTGATTGATACTTGATTGATTTTTGTGTGTATTGTGTATTTACAATGGAGAGAATGATCTCTCTTTTATAGGGAGAATGAGTTATAAATGGAGAAATTAAATTAACCTAAAATGGAGCACTAAACAACTTAATGGAGCATTAGGGTAAATGGAGCCCTTGCTTCTTGTGGAGCACTAATGGAGTGGAGTAGGTAGGTGGTAGTAGGTGGTAGTAGTAGGTGGAGTAAGTTATAGGTTTTTACATTCAACAGCCCCCCTCAAACTCAAGGGGGTTAGGAACTAACCAACTTGAGTTTGGAGAGAGTAACAAAACAGGAAAAATAAAATGACAAATAAAATAAAAGAGGATAGGAGACACTGTATGGTCGTGTCAGACCGTTGTAGAAGACAGTTTATGGGGTCATGTCGGACCGTTGTAGAAGATAGTTTATGGGGTCATATCGGACCGATGTAGAAAACAGTTTACTGGGTCATGTCGGATCGTTGTAGAAAACAGTTTACGGGGTCATGTCGGACCGTTGTAGAAAACAGTTTACTGGGTCATGTCGGACCGTTGTAGAAAACAGTTTACTGGGTTATGTCGGACCGTTGTAGAAAACAGTTTACTGGGTCATGTCGGACCGTTGAAGAAAACAGTTTACGGGGTCATGTCGGACCGTTGTAGAAAACAGTTTACTGGGTCATGTCGGACCGTTGTAGAAAACAGTTTACTGGGTCATGTCGGACCGTTGTAGAAGACACTATAAACAGTTTACTGGGTCATGTCGGACCGTTGTAGAAGACACTATAAGGCTGTGTCGAACCGTTGTAGCAGATAACCGAAATCAATGTCGAGACAGTTTACAGAGTCTTGTCGGACCCATATATGAGCTAACCGGAATCAATGTCGGGACAGTTTACAGAGTCTGTCGGACCCATATATGAGCTAACCGGAATCAATGTCGGGACAGTTTACAGAGTCTTGTCGGACCCATATAGAAGCTAACCGGAATCAAAGTCGGGACAGTTTACAGAGTCTTGTCGGACCCATATAGAAGCTAACCGGAATCAAAGTCGGGACAGTTTACCAAGTCTTGTCGGACCCTCAAAAAGCGTGCCCAATCTTATCAAAAGGCGTGCCATCAAAAGGCGTGCCATCAAAAGGTGTGCCCGACAGCCATCAAAAGTCGAGCCATCAAAAGGCGTGCCGATTTGTCGTCTAGCGATGAGAGGCGCGTAAGGCGCGTGTCTGCCTTGCCTATTTAAACCAAGGCGAGGCTGTAGCTGATGCAGAACAAACCAGCTGAAAAAATCCTCTGAAAAAACTCTTCGTTTTCTGAGAGTTGTATTGCTGAAACATTCTGTTGCCCAGAAAAAATGGCCTCTTCTTCCCGTTCTGCTCCCCAGAACATAGCCTCTTCGTCCCGTGGTCTTACCCTCTTTCCCGACCTCAACGAGGCCACAACCCAGAATATGGCCCTTGAACCTCAACCAAGAGCCCCTGGACCAAGCCCCCCTGGTTTTGCGCCGTTAAACTATCCGATGGTGTCAGTGGAGCAGATAATGGCTGCTCAGTCGGATATTGAGGCGAATTATTACACATTAAGGTCATGCGTTGAGACCATGACGGCGGTCAACAACCTGTCGCACCGGCTTCAGAGTAGAACTACTGAGGTGCAGCAGGTAAAAGCCCAACTGGCTCTGCTCCAGCGCATATATACGGATGCGCCGAGCAGAGATATGTGTGCTGAAAGCAGAAAACAAGGAACTGAAGCGGAAGGCCACCGTGATGCTCAGATTTGGAGGGCCGCCATATGTGACAGTTGAGGAGCAACGGGAAGTTAACGTACTCGGCGGCGTGGGAAACACGGAGGCTGCACCGGCAAGGGAGGCCCAAGACAAAGGCAAGAGGAAGAGAGCAGCTGAAGAGGCGAAGAAGTAAGGCTGGTTGATGTGGTGGTTGTAGGTTGTGGTTGGAGATTGTTTGGTTTTTTTTTTTTTTTTATATGTAAAATGGTGATCGAGTTTGATCCCTGGCATGAATAAAATAAAGTTGGTGGTCATGATGTTATCAATCAAAGGAACAATTTTTGGGCCATGGACACGGGCAAGAACCTCATAGAGGGAAATTGTGTACTCCCCAGATGACAATGATGCCAAACCATTCTTCTCTTTGGTTTCAGAAACCTGAGCAAGAAAGAGTGGAATTGCCTTTGAATCCAAGTCTTTCACATATGATTTCAGCGCTTTCATTGCAGAGTTTCTGCTATCTGCACCTTTCTCAAGATTTTTCCAACTCTTGCCGCAGAATTGGGCTCAGGCTTCTACCCATTACTTTTTGGCCCATGGACAGTCATTAAAGAAATAAGCCCAAATGGTGGTCCACGGACGACCAACAAACTGACCTATATAACCCACGTGCCTACTCTATAGGCAATAACATATTTGACCAACTATATTTAAATATAGTAAAACAAAAAACCAGCCCACAGTATTGAAAACCACTCTAAAACACTCCAAAAAATTCAACAAATTGACCTGAGTGGGCGGGAATTTTGGCGCCCCCCACGTGCTCCACCAAGCTGCTTAATCAATACGCAAGGCAGTGCGTGTGGTCCACATACCTCCCTCAAATCAGTCATAATCACCATGAAAGCTGAGGAAAGAAAGCTTGAAAACATCCACCTCCAGAATAGGCGGAAACCACGCCGATGGAAGACTCACCGATGGTGACGACACTAGTCAAAAACCAACAAAGTGACCAGAGGCACCACCAGTGCCACCATTCGTTCTCTGTTACCATCCAGCTCGCATAACCAGTCACGAACCAGATCCAAATAAAAGAAAAGTACAGTTGAAGGCAAGACCCACTGCTTTCCAGTAAGGACCCAACAACCCATCTAGCACTTCAAACCACTGAATGACATGGTTCTTGAAATTAACATTTTCTTTCTCCTTTCTAGTTCTGTACTCAATGTACAGAACACTGATGAGGTAAGCTGTCCAGCTATCAAAAAAACTGAAACAGAATTCCAGAGAGCATACCCAGCTGAGAGAACAAGTAATTGTGGTTGTGGATCATAAACTGCCATGTAAAACGACAGCCCACCGATGTCAATACAACCACCATTTTTGCAACCCCATAACAGATTGTAGCACTACTTGGCCAGTAACTGCACTTTGAACTGTTCGATTTTACATATCAAGTCCTCAATGTTGCAGAAGTGGAAGCTGCACCAACCCAAAGTGAATTGGCATGCTCTGCGTAACAGTTGCAACCCCCAAGCAATACTTTAACCCTTAGTTCATTCTCCTTACATAAGGAGCCTAAAACAGTAGCAGCCTGCATCTTCACCCCAAGTGATCCTGATCGAAAGAGAGCACAAGTTGAAGCCCGTGAAAGGGCAGCAGCGGAGCAAGAGAAAGAGCAGAAAAGGCTGCGGCAGAAGCTAGGGAAAGGGCGAATTCAGAAGCAAGGGAGAAAGCTGCTACTGCTAGTAAAACTGAAGCTGAAGCACGACGTAGAGCAGAACGGGCTGCTGTAGAAAGAGCTGCTGCAGAGGCTCGTGAAAGGGCCGTAGAAACACAAGCGGAATAGGTAGAGGTCCGGCGGACGGCCAAGGCAAGGTTGCCGCCCGCCGGTAAGGCGAATAACACCAAGAGCTTAACCTATAGCTCTGATACCATGTAGAAAATTAATGTAATGATTTTATTGATTGATACTTGATTGATTTTTGTGTGTATTGTGTATTTACAATGGAGAGAATGATCTCTCTTTTATAGGGAGAATGAGTTACAAATGGAGGAATTAAATTAACCTAAAATGGAGCATTAGGGTAAATGGAGCACTTGCTTCTTGTGGAGCACTAATGGAGTGGAGTAGGTAGGTGGTAGTAGGTGGTAGTGGTAGGTGGAGTAAGTTATAGGTTTTTACATTCAACACTATGCATGCAACATGTGCCACTTTCAAACCAGATTGGAAGAAGATAGAAGCTTGGGTGTGCCAAAATAGCTCAAACAAGCTCAATTCAAAGATTTCGAACAAGATTGATCACTCCAAGTAAGGTAACAAGATCGAAATTTCCAACTGTTGGGTAACCATTTCAAACAATATGGGTCAGCATTTTGTTTTTGGTTAATTAATATATGGTTGGTTTGGTGTTTCCTTGTAATATGAGATCTATTTCTAACCGTGTGTGGGATAGTGGAGTGGGTGTTTGAGTGTTAATTAATGAATACTTTTCTTGTGAATGCAATTGCAGTAGAGTGACTGACTAATAATCACAATGCCACGTGGGAAATCGGGGAAAACACCTGGTGATGATATTAGATGGCGATTCGCATATCTCATGCCAGATAATAGGCATAAAATACATTGCAGGTTATGTGAGTGATTGATTACGAGTGGAATCACAAGATTAAAACAACACTTGGCTCGTTTTAAAAGCAAGTTCTACCATGTCCTAATGTTACAATAGAAATTCAAGAATAAATTATGAAACACCTTTTGGCACACATTTTTCCTATTCCCATTACACATTGGCTGATGCTCCCCATATCCATTACACACAACCATGACCGTTAAACCAACCCATTCCACAACTTAAAACCATGCATAATATGTAAAATTACTAAAGACATGATACTAGAGATTAATTAAGAATGACTCAACTAAGGCTCCATTTATTATAGCTTAAGGGGACACTTGCAACGTTTTTTTATTTTTTGAGCACGTCTCAATGTTTCAAACCTTTGTCTATCAACACCACAGAATCCCCCCCCCCTCCCCGGGGTCCTCCCCAAAAAACTATATATATATGCACGCAAATTATTAAATAAAAGCACACATCCTCTTACAAGGAGAAAAAAGGGTATCATCCTATGTTACATGGACTCGGCACTTTGGGGCAAAGTACCCCTGTCGACACTACACAACAAGACACGGGTGCGGGTGCGGGTGCGGGTGCGGGTGTAGGATCTGTGTCGGATTCTCCTTTTCTCTCTCAGACACAGCTCTTTACAAACGGCGGCAAAAGAAATGAAAGACGAGAGAGCAAGAAAGAACCTGGTTGCCGTTCGAAAGGGCGAAGACATTGGTCGCCGACTTCGATCCCTCTAGTCGCTGGCTTCAACAGCTTCGACTTTCGCTCGATCTCCTTCTCTGTCTTCTCTCTCGTCTCTCACCCCTCTCCTCCTCCTCTTGTCTCTCGATCTCGATCTCCCTCTTCCTCTCCTCTCTCGATCTCCCTCTACTCTCTCTCTCTCTTCTTCTTTTTGTGTCTTCTCTTCTCTCTGTTCTCTTTTCTCATCTTTGACTTCTCTCTTCTTCTTTTTGTGTCATCTCTCTGTTCTCTTTTCCTATCCTTTTGATTACATTTATATTATATAATATATTCACTCATAAAAAAATTAAATAATATAATATATCATAAATAATATGATTTTTATATCTAAAATAAAAATAACTTATTTTATCATATATAATAGAATTTATTTTATATCTAAAATAATTTATATAATTTTTATTTATTATTTATATTTTATTTGTTAATTTGTTATTTGTTATTTTTTTTTTAACAAAATCTGTTATTCCTTAGTTTTTTTTAATTCATTTTCATATAATAAATATTTAAAAATATATATATATATTTAATGTATAGCCGTATCCAAATTTGGATCCATATCCACGTATCCTCAAATTTTAATTTTAAAATGCCCGACCCTAGATACGCACCCGCTCCCGAGTCTGTGTAACATAGGTATCATCACATCCTAATGAGTGAATAATAGCATTAGAAATTGTTGTAAATGTGTTACATAGACTCTTCTATTTCCCCTAGAGTACCTATGTCCACCGGATATGACATGGGCAAAGGTGTGGGATATGTGTCCGACACTTGTACTCAATTTAGACACTCGGATCCTTTAATTAGTTGCAATATATAAAAAAGAAAAAACTCATATTTGCTAGTAAAGCAATATTTTTAGCCTCTCACATGAATTAGATCCAGAAATTTCATATTTTTTCTTAATCCTATTTAATTTCTAATATATTTCTACATAATTTACAACATCTCATCCGAGAATATTACATAATAAGCAATATATATGTGTATATGAAGCGTCCTCGTACCCATACCTAATTTTGGATACATATCCCAAGATCCAAATATTTAAATTTACAAAAGTATGATGCTTGGATATATAACCACACCCGTTACTCATGCCTAAGTCCGTGTAACATGGGTTGTAACTTATATTTATCACAATTCATGCAATTTTTTGGCCCTCAAAGAAAAAGCCTCATGGGAACTATACACCAAGGCAGCATCCAGGGCCTCTCAATCTTTGTATTTGTCCCGTCACATATGCATGGTATAAAGCGACAAGAAAAATATCAAAGGAAAGCGATATTTGTTACACTTGAATCAATGCATGTGTTTCTTGTGCTAAGACACTTACACCACGTATTTGAATGCAAAAGAAACGTACAACAAAAATCTTCGGGTGAATTCCCTAACATGCAGAATCAGGTTCTAAGAATATTAGGAATGTTTGTGCATGAACCATGATGGCAGTCAATTAACTACATCAAAAGATCCATTAACTACATCAACAGATCAGGACTACTCTACTTGGGGTAAATCAAGTCGAGCGCACATCAGCTGACAGTGCATTATTATTAACTGATGAAGTTTTCAATCAAAGCACATTTTCGTAGTTTCCAAGATTCTTACTTGACAAAGTCATAAAACAATTGTATTATCAGCTATTCCTTGTATGGAAATTAAAGATTTGCTTAAAATAAATTAAATAAAAAATAAAAACAAGGAACTAACATAGCAGAAGGCACAGATCCTGCAGGAACTCTCTTAATGATTGAAAATTCTCGTCATGGAACTCTGAATTCAATCCAAATAAAGTAAATAAATTAGAACCCAGCAGCAGCCAAATTGAAGTAAAATTGAGATAACAAGCGTGTTGTAGATAAAAAAAGTAAACAAAATCCACAACTAGGATACAGATTGAGATATAAAAAATGCAATAGACCATGGCCGGTGAGGGCATCGGAGAAGACGAGATCAAAGTCTTGGCAAATGTTGAGGTGCTTGTGGAGGACGATCTTAGACCTGAGGTCGCCAACGGATATCGAAGAACGACCTTCGATGTCAACCGAGTCGAAGTTCACGGAGCTTCTAAATTTGAATCGGATAGACATGCCTATGCCAAATTGGTGACCACCACTCAAAGTATGTGCATATATATATATATATATAGATAGATAGAGAAAGAGGGAGGATTGTTGTAGTTGGTGGTATATGATGATGAGGATTGTTGTATTCAGATGTGTGAGGAAGGAGAGGAGTATGAATTGCGTTTTTGAGAAGGGAAGACAAGTTACTACTTGCAGAGAGGACGAAAGAAAGAAGATGGTCCGAAACCTAAATAGATGAATTCAATTGCCCCCAAGCGTTGAATCGAAGCGGTTACAAAGGAGAGAAAGAGTAAAGTCACGTGTTCACAGCGTGCATGTGCTGTCGTTTTCGTAGGGGCCAAATTATCCTCTACCCCTCTCAACTATTACGGCTTTTCGTTTTACCTTCTCAAATTAGAAATTGATGTAAAAAAATTGATAATTTAAGGACTAAAGTGTGTTTTATCCTTTTCGTTATTACCTTTCTATTAAATATTGGTTGAGTATTCCATGGCAAATTCTATTTTCACACGCAGTTACTCTAGTGTACATTTTTTATCAGTGCACACGTAACAGTTTGATTATTATTTTTTATTCTTATTCTACACATCAATTATACCAATCATACCCTTAACTCATATATTATACACACACCTTGATCGCCATGATCCTGAATTGAAGCGTTCTCTACGGTTGGCTCTCAAAGGTGTAGATGATCATGAGAACAAACACCTACAAGATGATCTTGATGAGGGTGATCAAGATGCAGAAACTAATGATCATGATGAATTTGAGGAAAATTAGGCTGTGCGTGGGGATTGCAGGGTAATATATATGAGATGCATGAAGGCTCTGCAAAGAGGATGAAACAATATGCCAGGGTCATGAAGATATTAGTTTAAGGAATTCCTTAAATTCTTTAAACTGTACTTTCAAATTTCTCCCGCAAAGTACTTAAGCTGATATGAATCAAGTGTTTAATCATTTTTCACTTCAGTTAGAAGAACAGAAGCTACGAATTCAGGCACAGATGTTGGAATTGGAGAAAGAGAGGTTTGAGTAGCAGAAATTTTGTAGGAAAGGAAACTGTGAGTTGGAAGTGATGAGGATCATATATGAGGATGAAACTTGACAATATGCACATGGAATTGGATTTGAAACGAAAGGAGATGGATGTTGATGTTGATGATGATGATGAATCTAAGGTTTAGTTTTTTTTATTCAAAAAGTCTACATTGAGATTTTTTTTATTTTTAAAAGAGTGTACGGATAATATTTTCATATAATATTATCAGCAATGATTTAGATCACTAATTTTGGTGCTCTAATGGAGCACTAATGACATGACAATGAACAAAAAAAATAAAATAAAAACAAAACAAGAGCAAAACATCACATCACTGTGGGTGGAACCCACTGACAACTTATTAGAGCTACCTTTAGAGCTCAAAAATCAGAGCTCCAAAGCATTTTTCTAATATTATAGGTGTTAATGGATGTCCATTATAGTTATTTTAATTTAGGATATAATTGCAATTAAAATAATATTTCTTTAAGTGTGTGCACTGAGATAACTAGGCGTGTAGAAATAGAATTTCCCATTATCTTCTCTCTTCTTTTTTTTTTTTTTTTAAATTCTGTTCTATCCTTAAATTAGATTACCAAAATAGACATCACCTAAAACACTAACCTCTAACCCTATTATTACCTCTCTTAACTCCGGCCACCACCTCCGCCTACTACCTGCAGCATCAAAGCCCCCTCTCAACCACTTGCTTACCCAAATTTGCTTGCATCCACCTCTTTCTCCTTCACTATCACCGTCGCCACGTCCTTTCTATCTTCATCGCTACCTCTGTCGCTACAAAGTCCCCCTCATTTTCTTCTATCTTTTTTTATTTTATTTTTTATAAGTTTTCCATGATATCAATAAATGTGTGATTGATGATATCAATAAGCATAAGCCCGTGTATATAGTTGATTCAAATCTTATTTAGTTTTGAATTTCTTACTTGTTAACAACAATTATGGTGGTATGAGAATCTTGTCTTTTAGGTTTATTGACATGGATTGGCACCTCTATTTCATAATCACCCTATGTGTTTTGCAGCATGTTCCTCATAGTTGTACAAAAACATATAAGTAATGTTAGAAATTTTAAGAATTCTATCAAAAATTCTACCAAATGTCTCACATGGGTGAGACACCCATACAATGTGGGTCTCATACCCATGTGAGACATTTGGTAAAATTTTTGGGATCTCAACCATTTTTGAAAACATATTTTAATTGTAATTGTAATAGCCCGACCCTCGCATGTGTTTCTGATATCTGTAGTTCCTTATTTTGGTATTTAAAATGGTGCTAGAATAGCTTTATAAATGAAATATTGAGATTCCATCTGTTGATTAAGAAAGACATCTGTTACTCTTAAACTGTTCAGGATAGAAATTGAGCACCTTAGAGACATCATAACTTGAAATTGATGTTATATTTGAATTCAGCATAATTTTTAGGTAATATTAAGCCTGTCTGTGAAATTTTAATTTTCGGATGATTAAACGATTGGATTTCGTCTTTTTCCCACCATTGTTATCTTATATGTCTAAATAAATATCTAAGCTTCAAGAGTATAGGTCATACAACATTTGTTTAAGGGAATTGGGTTTGAAAGGGGGGCTTGAGAGGAAGAGTAAAGAGGGTTCTTTAAGAGAGTTGAGGATTAGAAGCTTGAACTCAAGGTATGTAAATAATTGGGTTGTTTTAGATCGGAATTTTGATGTATATGTATCATTTCTTTGTTATGGATGTAATTGAGATGTGTTGGTGTGAACTTGAGTTAGAATTCCATTTCTATCTCTCCCCTATGTAAGATTATGTTTCCTATTGTTTTTGAATGATTTTATTCTATGGAATACCTCATGCTTTGATATGTTCATGAATGTAAGGAGCAAGAGTGGGGTTATACTCAAATGAATGTATGATTGAGGTACCTTGCACAAATTAATGTTTGAGTATGAAATTATATACCATATGTCTCTTAATTACATGGAATTTGAACTATATTTTGAGCCTTTAAAGATCCATTTTGAACCCTGAGAATGCCACCAAAAAGTCCCATTTTTGGAGATTTTCGGACAGTTTTTGGGCAGATTCGCCGCACGTGCGGGGATCAGTGCCGCACGTGCGGCATTTTGGCAAAATTTTGGGCGAGCACACTGTAAAAACCGCACGTGCGGGGCATCACTGCCGCACGTGCGGGAGGAGTTGCCGCACGTGCGGGGCTCACAGCCGCACGTGCCCCGAACTTTTAGGGGCAGGTTTGGGATGTGACAAGTGGTATCAGCGCACGAGTTGCTATCTCACACACGGGGATCCATTGAGCTGTAGGGTGTCTAGAAAAGCTTTAGGCATTTTGCATGGCATCCTAAAAACATACGAAAGGCCGATAGCAACGTTAAGCATACTCTGCTAATGCTAACAAGTGCAATTATGTCTATTGTCTATCATGGATTGTTTTGTAGGAAATGGTGAGGACAAGGGCAGAGGAACAGGAAGATCCTACTTCTGCAAGGTTGGATCGGATGGAGAGAATGATTGCGGAACTGGCGGAGACCATACGGCAACAACAACAACAGCCACCACAGCCGCAACAACCACGAGAACAACCACCACCCCCACCGGTAGTACCAGAGTTCCATGCTGAAGACCGAACTATCACTCTTACTAAGGAGTTTAAAAAGATGAAGCCACCATCTTTCAAAGGGGGAATAGAACCAATGAAAGCTGAGGCCTGGGTGTTAGGCATAGAAAAATTATTTGAAGTCTTCCCTTGCACCGAAGCTCAAAAAGTGCAATTGGCAGCCTTCACCCTTGAGATGAAGCACGCAGATGGTGGATGCTTACGAGAACAATCCATCCAGGCCTAACATGGGATAGATTTCTGGAACTGTTTTATGATAAGTATTTTCCCCAAAGCATGCGAGACAAGAAGGTGACTGAGTTTGAGACTCTTCGCCAAGGGAACAAAACTGTTGCGGAATACGAAGCTCAGTTTGCAGAATTAGCGCGATTTGCCCCTCACATGGTAGATACCGATTATAAGAAAGCACGCAAGTTTGAAGGGGGCTTACGGAGTGCAATATTGGACAGGGTGAACATGTTGAAGTTACCCACCTATGTTGATGTATTAGAGAGAGCTGTTATAGCTGAAGGAAATCTTGCAACCCAAAACCGAATTTCTGAATGGAAGGGAAAGAGGCAAAATACGCAGTGGTCGAAGGGAACAACTACCCCGCCAACTAAGAAGCAAAATTTAGGAACCTCCAGCACAACCACTCCTCCTCAAGATCTAGCTCCAGTATGTTCAGAGTGTGGTTGGAGACATCGTGGGGTCTGTCACCGATTGTCCGGCGCATGTTTTCGGTGTGGCAAGGTGGGTCACCTGATAAGAGATTGTCCGCTAGGGAAGCAACAAGCTAATAACAAAGCTGTGACAAGTTCAGTCGGATCTGCCCCAAAAGCTAATTCCAACACTAAGTCGGCTACCAAACCTGCGAACAACAAGGATACTACAAGGCAAGGTAGGGTATTTGCACTAGTTCCGGGGGACGTGCAAAATGCTGCAACGGTGGTATCAGGTACATTTACGGTTTACGGTCATTCTGCTTGTGTATTATTTGATTCTGGCTCTACCTGTTCCTTTGTGTCCAAATTATTTGCGCAATATTTAGACAAACCTGAAGAAGATTTAACTTACATGTTATGTGTATCGTCACCTATGGGAAACACTATGATCTGTACTTCTGTATATCCTGCATGTGAGCTTCTAATTGGGAATATCCGTGTCTATGCTAATTTGTTACCTCTTGACATGAACTCTTTTGACATTATTCTGGGAATGGATTGGTTGAGGGAAAATAGTGCAACGATAGACTGTTTAAACAAGCAAATCAGTTTTCATCCTCCAGGACAACCAAATTCTGTCTTTCAGGGACAGGAAGTGGCATCACCCCCATACTTGATCTCTGCTGCGAGGGCCTGTAAATTAATTCAGAAAGGGTGTCAGGGGTTCTTATGCAGTGTTTTGGAAGAACAGGGGGTGCATGGAAATACTGATCTAATTCCAGTTGTTTGCGAATTTTCGGATGTTTTTCCGGAAGAATTGCCAGGGCAGTTAATAGACCGTGAAATTGAGTTTACAATTGAAGTGGTGCCGGGAACTCAACCTATTTCTAAGACTCCGTACAGGATGTCCCCAGCTGAGATGAAAGAGTTAAAGCTTCAACTACAAGAGTTACTTGATAAGGGATTCATCCGACCAAGTGTGTCTCCCTGGGGTGCACCGGTCCTGTTTGTCAAGAAAAAGGACGGAACACTTCGCCTATGTATTGATTACAGGGAACTCAACAAAGTAACAATCAAAAATAAATACCCACTGCCACGGATTGATGATTTGTTTGATCAACTCCAAGGAGCACAAGTCTTCTCAAAAATTGACTTGCGGTCAGGGTACCACCAATTGAAGGTCAAGGCTGATGACGTAGAGAAAACGGCTTTTCGAACCCGATACGGTCATTACGAATTTCTGGTTATGCCCTTTGGCGTTACTAACGCACCAGCAGCTTTTTATGGATCTGATGAACCGAGTTTTTAAGCCGTATTTGGATGAATTTGTCGTGGTCTTTATTGATGATATCCTTGTTTACTCGAAAAGTACAGAAGCTCACAAGAACCATCTCCGTTTGATCCTCCAAATACTCCGGGAAAAGAAGTTGTATGCCAAGTTAAAGAAGTGTGAATTCTGGCTGCATGAGGTAGCATTTTTGGGGCATGTAATAACAAAAGATGGCGTCTCTGTGGATCCACACAAAATTGAGGCAATTGTGAATTGGCCAACTCCTACCAATGTGACCGAGGTCCGTAGTTTTATGGGGTTAGCCGGTTATTACAGGCGGTTTGTTCAAGATTTTTCCAAAATTGCTGTGCTGCTTACACAATTAACTCGAAAAGGAGTTATATTTGAATGGTCCGAAGAACGGGAAGCTGCTTTTCAAGAGCTGAAAACGAAGTTAACCACAGCGCCAGTTCTGGCTTTGCCATCCGGTACTGAGGGGTTTGTGATTTATAGTGATGCGTCACATAAAGGGCTGGGTTGTGTGCTTATGCAAAATGGAAGGGTTATCGCTTATGCGTCTCGGCAGTTAAAACCCCATGAAAAGAATTACCCCACCCACAATCTTGAGCTCGCAGCCGTTGTTTTTGCTTTGAAAATTTGGCGACATTATCTGTATGGCACTACCTGTGAAGTTTATACTGATCACAAAAGCCTCAAGTATCTTTTCACCCAGAAGGAGTTAAATATGCGACAACGGCGTTGGTTGGAGTTACTTAAAGATTATGATTTAGAGATCCGCTATCACCCTGGTAAAGCCAACACAGTCGCCGATGCACTGAGTCGGAAAGGTATGGGAGATTTGGCGAGTTTCTTTACGAGGGAATTGGTGACTGACCTGAATAAGTTAAGTGTGGATTTGATCAGACCAGAACAGAAGGCCGTAATAGCAGCACTAATGGCTCAACCGACCTTACTTGAGGAAATTAAAATGCGTCAACTGGAGGATGAAACCTTGCGGAAAGTATGTGATGAATTGGAGATAAAACCAAAACCGGGGTTTAGTGTGGTGGATTCGGTGCTCAAGTTTCAAAACAGAATTTGTGTCCCTAACGTACTGGAACTTAGACGAAGACTAATGAAAGAAACACATGTCTCAAAGTTTTCAATACATCCGGGAAGTACCAAAATGTATAGGGATTTGAAACAATATTTTTGGTGGCCAGGTATGAAAAGGGAGATTGCAGAGTTTGTTTCTAAATGTCTACAGTGTCAGCAAGTAAAAGCAGAACATCAAAGGCCGGCTGGACTGTTGCAACCCCTCCCAATCCCGGAATGGAAGTGGGAACACTTAACTATGGATTTTGTTGTGGGATTACCACGGACTCCTCGGGGTATGAATTCTATCTGGGTCATTGTTGACCGACTGACTAAGTCTGCTCATTTCCTTCCAGTGAAAACTCAGTATAATGCCGATAAACTCGCGGTGCTTTATATAAATGAAATTGTACGTCTTCATGGTCTCCCGGTTTCCATTGTATCAGATAGAGATCCAAAGTTTGTTTCGAGATTCTGGCAAAGTTTACAAGAAGCCATGGGTACGGAACTTAAATTCAGTACAGCTTTTCACCCTCAAACCGACGGTCAATCCGAGAGGACGATACAAACTCTAGAAGATATGCTCCGTATGTGTGTACTGGATTTTCAGGGAAGTTGGGAAACCCACTTACCTTTGATCGAATTTGCATACAACAATACTTATCATTCGAGCATTGAGATGGCCCCTTATGAAGCATTATATGGAAGACCGTGTCGTTCTCCTGTGTGCTGGGCCGAAGTTGGAGACAGAGCATTGCTAGGACCTGAACTTGTGCAAGTAACAACTGAGAAAGTCAAACTCATTCGGGAAAGATTGAAAACGGCACAAAGTAGACAGAAGAGTTATGCAGATAACCGGCGAAGGGATTTGACGTTTGACGTGGGTAGTCATGTGTTTGTGAAAGTCACCCCAATGAAAGGGCATCCGAGATTTGGAAAAAAGGGTAAGTTAACGCCCCGTTATGTTGGCCCCTTTCCGATTTTGGAAAAAATAGGTCCAGTAGCCTATCGAGTCGCCCTTCCACCAAATATGAGCCAAGTCTATAATGTGTTTCATGTTTCTATGCTCCGAGGGTACCTTCCGGACCCGTCACATGTGATAGACTTTCAACAACTTGTGCTAGATGAGAAGTTAACGTACGTTGAGAAACCAATTAAAATTCTGGACCGACAAGTGAAGCAATTGCGAAATCGAGATATTCCGATGGTGAAGATAGAATGGCAAGAACACTACGGAACCGAAGCAACTTGGGAAAAGGAAGAGGATATGCTCCGTCAATATCCACATCTATTTTAGTCTTGAGGTAAAGCAAGTTTGGGGACCAAACTTATTTAAGGGGGGGAGAGTGTAATAGCCCGACCCTCGCATGTGTTTCTGATATCTGTAGTTCCTTATTTTGGTATTTAAAATGGTGCTAGAATAGCTTTATAAATGAAATATTGAGATTCCATCTATTGATTAAGAAAGACATCTGTTACTCTTAAACTGTTCAGGATAGAAATTGAGCACCTTAGAGACATCATAACTTGAAATTGATGTTATATTTGAATTCAGCATAATTTTTAGGTAATATTAAGCCTGTCTGTGAGATTTTAATTTTCGGATGATTAAACGATTGGATTTCGTCTTTTTCCCACCATTGTTATCTTATATGTCTAAATAAATATCTAAGCTTCAAGAGTATAGTTCATACAACATTTGTTAGGGAATTGGGTTTGAAAGGGGGCTTGAGAGGAAGAGTAAAGAGGGTTCTTCAAGAGAGTTGAGGATTAGAAGCTTGAACTCAAGGTATGTAAATAATTGGGTTGTTTTAGATCGGAATTTTGATGTATATGTATCATTTCTTTGTTATGGATGTAATTGAGATGTGTTGGTGTGAACTTGAGTTAGAATTCCATTTCTATCTCTCCCCTATGTAAGATTATGCTTCCTATTGTTTTTGAATGATTTTATTCTATGGAATACCTCATGCTTGTGATATGTTCATGAATGTAAGGAGCAAGAGTGGGGTTATACTCAAATGAATGTATGATTGAGGTACCTTGCACAAATTAATGTTTGAGTATGAAATTATATACCATATGTCTCTTAATTACATGGAATTTGAACTATATTTTGAGCCTTTAAAGATCCATTTTGAACCCTGAGAATGCCACCAAAAAGTCCCATTTTTGGAGATTTTCGGACAGTTTTTGGGCAGATTCGCCGCACGTGCGGGGATCAGTGCCGCACGTGCGGCATTTTGGCAAAATTTTGGGCGAGCACACTGTAAAAACCGCACGTGCGGGGCATCACTGCCGCACGTGCGGGAGGAGTTGCCGCACGTGCGGGGCTCACAGCCGCACGTGCGGCCCAAGACCAAAAGCTTGGGATGTTGTTTTTGACCTTTTTGACCCTCTAAAATGTGTAAAATGACCATTTAAAATTGTTTTAATGTGCCTTTATTCTTTGCAAATTTTGGGACTAAACGCGAATGAAAAGTTAGGGAATCTTAAACTAATTCATGAGTTCTGTGTGTGTGTAGGACACACTCCAGGAGGAAGCCGTACTCCGCCATCACACTGTGAGTAATAGTACAAAGAATATGTATTCCTTTGTTGTTGATGATTCCTCTCTTTCTGTCTGTTTTCGATACATTCTTACCTTGCTTAAATTTGGATAACATGTAATACATGTGATGTGAAAGGAAAGTTAATGTGGAAAGAAATGGAGTAATATTCTGTGAAACATTCTGTGTAACATTCTGGGCGGAGGGCCACTTTGTGATAATGAGTAACATTTTGTGTACCATTTTGTGTAACATTCTGGGCCGAGGGCCATCTGTGACACTTTGTAACATTTTGTGTAACATTCTGGGCCGAGGGCCACGTTGTGACATTCTGTAACATTCCGAGCCTAAGGCTAAATGTAACATTCTGGGTCATGGACCACCCTTTGGCAACGGACTAGTTTATAAGCATTTGATTATGAATTATGATTTCAATCAATTCGGTACTATTATTCACTGAGCTTCGCTCACCCCTCATATTGTCTGTGTTTGTAGGTCAACCTGGGAAGCTGTCTTAGCTCCTGAAGCTCGTCCCTTTTGTCAACCCTTTGGTCAGGCACATAAGAAGACTTGCCCTATTTTTGCATATTTTTGTCAAGTTTGGCTTGTAATCTAAACACTTATCTTGAGCTGTCCATAAGTACTATCTTTTGTCGTACGCCCTAAGGCAAGGGTTGCATATATATTTGTAATCGATACGTCTTTGTATAGTCCTGTATATGACGTTTGGTTCTGTTTGATGTGTATGATCCTGGCATGTTATAGTAGCTCAATGGAAGTTTGAATGTTGTTCTTTATGTATTATGCTTCCGTTCAGGCCCCTAAGTGTATTATTATATCAGGTTTCTCATATATTTCTGCTTAGGTCATGCCCGAACTTTTAGGGGCAGGTTTGGGATGTGACAGTAATTCTCAATTCTATAATGATATGGTCGAATCCTTATGTTAGAAGGGTGCTCTTGAAGCATTTCAATTAGATTTGGAGGAGGAATAGAGGGGTTCGCAATGGCGACAACGAAGGTTGAACAGAGGGATGACTGAGGTTAGGAAAGGCTAACCAGAGTAGAGGGATGAGTGAGGGAGTTCATGACGGTGATGGAAAGGTTAGTCGAAGGATGCCGAAAGTGGGAAGAAGTTGTCGGAGCTTGGGTTTGGGTTGAAAGGCCAGTTAGGGTGTGGACGGATAATATTGGAATTATTTGGAGTATTCAAAGTGAAAACAATAATAAATAAATTTAAGCTTGGGGTGTGTTAAAGGATTGGAGTGCTCAACCAAATTCTTGGCGTGCATTTAAAGTAACCTTTTTTTAATTTTTTTACAGAGATAATGTTAATATGTTAGTACAATTAAATTATAAGGGTTCCCCGTTACTCCATCCACTAACCTCTCCTATATTCCACCTTAAGATGTGACTAGTTATTCATTGAGCCAAACCCCAAAGAATTCAAAAATCATACATTCCTACAAAAAAATATAAAAATTTACATCCTCCTTTCTCCACAACATTGCCAAAAGGATAATATGTGCTATCAATAGAATTACAAAATATTTTTTTATAATTAATGAAAGTTAAAAAAATATAAATGAGAAATAAATTAGTTAAAAATAAATAATAAAGGTATTATGTTAGCATTTTAATCTTATTCTATTAGAAAAAAAAATCAAAAAAAATATAAATTATTTATATATAAATATATTTAACAAATATAATCCAGGCAAAAATGGGTTAGAACGAAGCAAAAAAAAAGTATATCTCCGTACCACATTTCATTGAGGCAAAAAAATTGTGTCAGGCGGAACAGGACATGCAGGGACAAAGTGGAATAAAATGGTCATCCATATTATTCTCCTTCTTATTTTCACTTGTGATAACTATTGGAAACTTATTTTTATATTTTCATGTTAAATCCTTAGTTTGAAAAGATTTTTAAAGAATAGAATAGCATGTTCCAAACTTGTTATTGTTTCACAAATTTAAAATTTAAAAAAAAAAATACAAAATTATATATTAAAAAAAAAAGTGAACTTTTCCTTCTTGTCCTCACCTAGTCCTTTAAGAGCAACCCTAACATATTTTTGGAGTTAAACAAATCCTAACAGTTAATGTCAAACTCTACATAGTAATGGTAATTTTAGTTAAGTCAGCTTAATATATAACTTTAAATTGATTCAAAATTCAAACAGTTGTATATTTAACTATTTAAAGAGAATATTTGAAATTTAAATTTATGGAGAAACGTGAATGCCCAGCTATGCTACCCCTTTTTTTTTTTCCTTCATTATGATTATTATTATTATTTTTTGGCTGGGTAAACATGCTACCCTATTATTACAGTAAAAAAAAATTTATCAAAAAAAACATTTAAAAAGAAAAAAGAAACTAGTAAAAGTTGGGTTGTATTTAGTTGTCAACACGGCCATGCTGGCCCATAGCTCGTCCACTTTGTCCAGGATATATTTCGGACCTAGCTGTGCATAGTTTGAATAAAATTGGGCCTAGCTACCACGATGACAGCCCAAACATAATATTGGCATGCCTTAACCATGATAATGTGTCACTGTGGGTTATTTTGAAAAGAAGGTTAAAAGTTAATTTTTGATTTTTTTTTTTTTAAATGTGTAAAAAATATGAGATAATGTGACCTAAAATAGGTTAAAAGTTGTAAGGTGGCTTTTAGCCATCTTCCCAAAGTAGCCCTATGTCGTCATCTAGATTTAAATTAGGACAATGATATATAAATTTACTTTTAAAATTTATTTTTTAGGTGTAATAATGTGTAAGTGACATGATTGGTCATGATTAGGAAATATATGAGAGAAAATGTTGTATTAAATATTCTAATTAATTACTACACATTTGAGCTTGAAAAATAAGTCTAATTTTTAACTTGAATAGTAATACTTTCATAAGGACAAGGTTTTCCTCTAATCCATTATGGAGGAACTCTTACATCTCAAGTGATGTTGCATTCTATAATAGGAATAATGTTAGAGATCATGAAAAATATATTATAATTTTTTTTTTATCTATTGATTAGTGTGTCATATTTTATTGTATATATAATCTAAATGTGGAGAATCTGTCATAATCATCTTCATGATATTTTTTTCCATAATTTCTAGCATTACTCTTCTATAATTGGTCACTTATTACATAAATCAAAATCTATTCAATTTCTTAATAGTTTTTTGGTGGTAAACGGAAACATGTATTTAATAACTCTAAATATTTTAAGCAACTTATATAATTTTTAATAAATTTTTTTGTCTAAAATTATATTCTTTAACTTTCTAGAATAATTTTATCATACTTGGATTTCTAAAATTCTTAATGTATTTATTTTTACTCTGGTTGAAAAATTATGTAGTGGATTTTTTTGTAATTATGAAACTCAATTCAAAAAAAAAAATTCTACTCTTTTCAAGGTTTTTTTTTTTTTTGTTCAAAAACTTTTTGACTTCTCTAGATTATGAAAACAAATTTAAATAGATAACATCTACTTTGGTACCAATTATATTTTCCATGAAACAAAGACCAATGGGTAATAGATATGGGCCTCTTGATTCTAGTGTAATATTTTCAATAAAAAGTAAATAAATTCTAATGTAATATTTTTCATTATAATCACTGGACAAATTATTTTGCTTGAATAATTAAATTATTATGCTTGCAAGAATGCGATGGTAGAGGATTTTAGAAAGATAAAAGGGGGTTTTTTTTTTTTGCCAAAAGAAAGATAAAAGGTTGAATCAAGTATTTTAGATGACCTATTTCACTTGAAATCATCTCAATTTTTTTTAAATTTTATTTATTTATTTTATTGTATCAAATTTGCTACAATTGTACTTCGCAGTTAGTTGATCCCAGTATAATGAAATCTGTTAAAATGCTAATAAAGAATATATTTGTAGACAAAGATTTAAATTTTAAAAAAAAAAATACGTAAGGTATCTAGAATATTTAGGATTCCTATATACAAGTTTTCTAACATTAATATTAAGATTAATCACAAAAAGATTGCTAAGCACTCATTTGGCATAAAAAGTTTGGAGATTTTTTTGGTTATTTTATTCACAAAATGACAAAATATGATAAAAAAATTAATAAAATAAAATGTCATATCTAAACTATAATCATTTTATTTTTTCTCTTACAAAAGTTTAAAAAAAAATTAAAAAAACTCGTTTCAAACGAGACTTTTTAGTTTCAAATTAAAATAATAAAAAAATTAAAAAGTCAAAAAATCAACTCACATTTTAAATGAATAAATAAATTTTGATTTAAGTAAGAAGTGACTAATCATAAATTGTCACATTACGTAAGATGTAGGAGTCTCTACGGGAGTTGGAGGAAAACCTTTTTCAAATTGTAAAAAGACGATAAAATTTTGGAAGGAAATGAATGCATGCAACAACCATTATTGCAATCTAATTGATGGTTTTGCTTTGGGGACACTCAAGCCTTTCGATCCAGACAAGTTTCTTCTCTTGTTTTCTAGGGTGGTGCTACAATATTGAGTGACTGACGGAAGTATGAAACTAAATCAGAATAACATTTATTAATTAAAATTAAAAAAAAGTTCATAACCAATAATAAGAAGGAAATAATAATTTTTGAATTAATATTAAGTACAAAAATTAAATAAATTATTACAAAAGTATTTCACATAAAATTTTATAATTAACTTTAAGTAAAATCGAAAAGAAAATATTATGTGTAACTAATGTATCATGAACAATGTAAAAAAGTCATATATTTAAGTCTTAAAATAAATTATATAATGGTAAGATAAATTAAATTTTTACAAAATTTGAGTAAAAATTTCATATAATAGTTATATCACGTTATCATTGACATATGATATCACCAACCAATAGTGAAGTAATATATGAAGGATGAACTCCATGCAAATGTAACTAACACTCTAGTAACTTTTACACATATATATAATGAGATTAATTATATTTATATGTTAATAATGATGATATTACCTTTATATTGAGTTTTTTTACAAAATTTTCATACATAAAAATAAAAATTTGTTGTAGTCACTTTATTTTCAATAAAACAATCACTATTATTTTGATAAATTTAAAAATGTCATTGACATTTTATTCTAAATATTATTTTTGTTTAAAATTTTATTTATATACATATGTTCCAAAAAAAATGTAAATCCAAAACCGAGGAGACACATGACCCCCCGGTCTCCATGTGGCTCCACCATTATACGCACCAATTGTATACCAACATATGCTATGACATTATCACTTCAAAATTATGACTCCGCCTATTATACAAATTACAAAAACTCAAAACATTTAAAATTATGCTATATCATTTTTTAGTACACTAATTAATATAACAATTGGTGCATATAACATTATGTTATTTTCTAAGCCTTTTGTTATTTTTTTAAAGGTTTTTATTAACACGTGTCTTAATGATATATGTTACGAAAATATTAAATAGGTACAACTGCCTCCACTACCTCAGGAAGTTATAAAAACTTAAATGATATCTAAATTAAATAATTATCTTTTATAACAAGACCAAAACACCATGTTGTTTTTCTTCTTTTTCTTTTTGATATAGAAATAATTTCAAAATAATAAGACCAAAATATCCTTTTTCCTTCAAATATGTTTTATATTATTTTCAATTTGGACATGTTCCTCATTATTACTAACTTATACTTCAGGTTTATTTTATCAAACTCCATATATACATATCACTACAGGAAACGACACTTTTGGCGACCAAAATATTGGTCGCCAAAAGCCCTGTTTTTGGTCGCCAAATGTGATTAGCGACTACTTTTTTTGGTCGCCAAAGTCGTCGCCTATACTCTGTCGGCGATAGTATTGGCGACTAAACTAATTTTGGTCGCTGAAAGTGAACGTTTTGGCTACTAAAGTCTGCTTAGTCGGCAAAGGGTACTTTTGGCGACTAAAATATTAGTCGCCAAAAGTGAACATTTCGCTACTAAAGTCTGCTTAGTCGGCAAAGGGTATCTTTTGGCGACTAAATATTTAGTCGCCAAAAGTGTTCGAATAAAATTAATTTGATTTTCAGCGACTAAAAATTTTAGTCGTAGATAAGTTTTAGTCACAAAATGTGTAACATTTAGGGACTAAATAATTTAGTAGCCAAAAAATTATTTTTCATTTTATTTTATTTTTGGCTACTAACTATTTGGTAGCGGAAAGTCTTCATTTATTTTTAGCTACTAACGTTTTAGTCGCTAAAAATATTGATTTCCTTTTTGATTACCAATTGGTTAGTCACTAACAAATTCACTTCTTTTTTTTTTTCGCTACTAAACATTTAGTAATTGCCAAAACTTTATTTTGTGTTTTTTTTTTATTATAATTAATTTCTTCACAACCTGTATTTATTTCGTGCAACCTGCACCCTGTATTTAAACAATAATTATACATATATCTATTTCTATTTCGTTTCAACAATACAAAAATTTAATCAATTAACATCAGATTCTATACAAATCAAATACAATCCATCCCAAAATAATAATTCCATAGATACACAAAATCATACAAAAAAGATGTCTTCCGTACAAAAAAATTGCTTGAATAATATGTTCTCAAAAGGGAAGTGGAGAATGAACCGTGGAAGGAACTCTGTAACAATACAAAGACGCTGAGGTGAAGTTACTGCACCCATAAAAAGTAGAACATTTGGATGTCTGAATCTTTTCATGAGAGATACCTTCATAAACAAAAACAAACTCTACTGTCAACATATATATTACCACCGAATAATTATTAATGCTAGTAAAATCATTTTTCAACACAAATGATCTAATCAGCCACATAAAAATAAAAATAAAATAACAAAAAAAAGGACTGGACATCCTATCCCTCCACATTTATGAAGGTTACTTTGTTTAGAGTCAAAATCAAATACTAACAAAATCTACATAAAACAGAGTTACATCTTCATTTCTTCCTTTAAGCAGAATCAGTTATGTAAGAATTCTTAGAATTCCAGTACCATGCAGACAACAAGGATGGCCGCTGAGTCATGCTAATGTTTTGTGTACCACATCCTTCTGTGTTGTGTGTTCACTTCCTATTCACTATGTCTCATCATGGTAATTATACGGAGATTCAGATTTAAATATTTCAATTGTAGCAACAAATTCTATCAAATTCAATTACATAAGACTTCTAAATTATGCATCAACTAACCATGTTGCATTTCTTGTCTGCATGACAAAGGAAACTTCACATAAGTACAAAAATCGACGACTCAGGAACAAAAATATTTCTTGAGATATTAAAAAATGATCAAGAAATTTTAAAACATCAACAAAACATTTCCAAAATTAATAAGATAATTCAATGGCCTCATAAACTTTTTTGGAATAAACACAATGTCAAAATAGGGTAACACCAACTGATATTCTTCTTTTATATATTAGAGATTATTGGATGGGTGTGTCAGGAAAATTAAGTTTTTTTACTTATTTTATAAAAAAAAAAAAATTAGATGAAGAGGGAAAGATACATAAACTCATGTAATAAACTGATGTAATAAACTGAAGCACCCAAGAATTCCATGACTAAACCTTTAGATCATACAGGGAAGTAAAAACAATTTTGTTTTTCCTTATAGAAAACAATTTTCCCTCACAGGAAACAATTTTGGGACCAAACCCAATGAAATTAAGTAGAAAAATCAGATACCAATTTTTCCTACCTTTCCCTCACAGGAAACTATTTTGGGTCCAAACGCAATATGGGTTTACAAAATGAAACTACAGACTACCTATGAATTAAAATGAATCAAAAAAAATTTCTTACAAAAAAGTTTTTGATGCTGCTACAAGCTACTGTAGCAGTTGGTAAAATAATAATGTGGCTATTTGGTGTATTTCAAGCCAAAAGCTGATAACATAAAATAGAAACTAGAAGCACCCTTCCCCTATTGCTCAATAATTCAATTTTTTTTAGCTTATTTAAAATCTTTGTATCTTATAAACTATAACCAAAAACTGCATATAATATAGTTTCAAAAATCAAAAAATATAAAATATAGAAGAAAAAAAAAACTCTATAAAATGTATACATTAGCTATACTACATCTCAATGACCTCCCTTTTCTTTATATATTCTCTGTATGGTGGGCATATCTTTAATTAGTGACAGCTAAAAATATGAACAAACTAAGTTAAGTGACCAAATAAAGTAATAAGCTTAATTTGGACCACAATTACCTCCACCTCCTCTGAGTTCAAATTACCCACAGCAATATAATACAATTTAGACCACAAAATTTCCTGTTGGATGATACCATTTCCTGTCAAGGAAAAGACATAAAGATTAATAACCTAATCCACCACAAATTTTTTTAATCATACAATATATAACAGTAACATTACCCCCCTTATTACCGTGAATAATGTTCGAAGACAAAGTTGTATTAGGATACGATGGGTCCTCTATCCACTCAATAAGGCTTTCTCTACCTGCAGAATTGTCATAAGTGCGAAGAAACTAAAAACATTTTTGTATGTGTTGAGGCTTAAAATGTTTACATGTGTACATCGATAAATTTAAAACTTAAGAGGGTTCATAGTTCTTGTAATTGACAGATTATTTTGGAATATTTGCTATATTAAAGCTGGTACGGCTAGAACACAGTGTGTAGCAGTGGACATGAGATAAGTAACAGGTTTAGAATTCCTAGTGGGAGAAGAAACAAGATTTTGAAGCAGTTGGATTAGTTTTTAAATATTCCTATACATAAAAGTCAAACTTTCTGGAAACCTAAATATATGATCACCTATGAATAACAAAGATATACTCCCTCATACTCATTGATGTTACTCTCTGATACAATTAAACATGACTCATTAGACCATAACAATTCAATATGTATCAGATAACATCTACATGCTGATCAGGATGATTCCAATGTGCTCCTTGAGGAACCTAAATGTTAGTAAACCATTTCAAAACAAAATCAGAAAGGGACTAAAAATCACCCATTGCAGTTGAAGATTAAGACTAAAAATCATCAAGACATTCCAACCCAAAAAATATGTCTGCATTCTGAAAGTAAAGAAAAAAATACTACTGATAGACAGAGACTATTAATTGGTAATTCAAGCCCTATGTCCAATATCAATTAACATACATAAAGTGATAATTTCATAGATAAAATCACGTTGTCAGCATGATTTGCATATAAAGTGCCGATTTCTCAAAATAAACTCCATCATTCCCAAATTTCATCATAATAAATCATTTTTAAATCATAACAGATTTAGGTGTTTTAATTTGATAATCAAATTTCAAACCAAATACCAAACAAAAAAAATCCATTGATCTAATAATAAACTAGTGTATGCCATGTATTTGAATTTGTTTTATTACATATAAAATTGTTTGAGCTTTTTTCATTGGGAAATTACGTAACAACTAGAGACAATTAAATATAAATTTGCTTGAGCCTTTTTCATTTGGTAACAAGTGGCAGTCGACATAAATGAAATAAAAAAAAGGTGAAAGAAACGTCTGGGCAATACTGCTATTATAATTGAATGAGTTGTTTCTATCAATAATTCCAATAATATTTAACAGACCTACTTCTTACAAGTCAATTCAAATGTAGATTTAATATTTGGAGCTGTATGAATTAGTAATTTGAAATTTTCATGTCAGTTTGAGCATGTGCAAGTGTAGAAGCATGAATTTATCTAAACATTTTGAATAATGGCAGTTCCATATCATAGGAATGCAAGGCCTTTTCTTTCAAATGGGTGGGTCCCACATAGTGATAAAGGGGTTGTGGATACTGCCCAAAAGGTTGTGGGTTTAACAATCACCCAATAATAATAATAATAATAAACAAAAGCAACAAAAAAATTACCTTTGTCATTGAGAGCAACAGAAGATTGGCATTCTTCACTATATTATCCACTGTGCTGCACCGGGTAGGAGTGTTGGGTGGTCTAAAAACATTACCTTTAAGCTTTTCTGCTTCCCGAACCTTCAACTGCTAAAATTTAAAAAATAAAAAGGGGGATGGGGATGGGGTGAAGAAAATCAAGGGATTCCCACATATCATTATATATAAAAAGCTTAAAGCATTTTTTTCATCATATATTAACCTACCCAACTGATTTGAGGAAAATACTTTTATCGTTCCTATTACACTTTATTGTTTTCAGTTTTGTATAATGCATACTTATTTTATTAGAAGTTGTACACGAGTATAATTCAAGAACATGAGAAGTAATTCAAACATTTAGGTTGCCAGCTTAACCCATCTTTTCATATCTCCTTTTTTACCCCATGAATGGAAATGCAATCCATCATGTTTTCCCTTTATTATAATTGAACAAAATATCATACTATAATTCAGATATATCATAAACCAGAACGAGGAACAAATCAATTAATGTCACATACTATTTAAAGAGTCATATTTCAAAGTATGCAACTTGGGCAAGAACTCTGCAAATCCACAAAACAGAACATATCAAGCTTATGTTTGCTGAATAAGGTAACAATCCATACTCAAAATATAAATAAAAGGTAAAAATAGATGTTGCTCTATCCTAGTTTTTTTTTTTTTTTTAAATTGACGAAAGTTTTGAATGTGCCATTGGAGTGTTCCGTATCAAACCAAACATATAACCAAATTTTTGATGAAATAAGAAAACAATGACAAGAGATGGTCTTAAACATCAATATTTTGAAGAGGAATTATTACCAAAAAAGGCATAATTGGAGAGTTTAGCTATTTTCTTTCTCAATTTTGATACAAAAACAGAAAATAAATACCCATCAATGGTAAGATTTAACATAATTTATTGGCAAAGCCCATCTCTAAAAAATATTATCCATCTATATACATTATGTCTGTGTCCGATTTTATGACCAGTTTGTGTGTTCCTAGACGTATTCTTTCTTGATTCGGTACCAAAATAACCCAACAAATCTTCTCATTTAATCATGAAAACCCACTATAAATCTATCATCAGCAATCAAATGGAAATTATAAATCTAAATCAAAAACAAAAACAAAAAATGAAGATAGAGAGAAGCTTACATTGCGGCCCTTCCAAACTTCATAGAGCCTCTTGGATTTGGGAGGGTCTGTGCCTTCTTCAGAGGAAGGACCCGAATTCTGATTCTTGATCTCACACATTAATGCTTTTTAATTTTTTACCCCTTTTTATTTCCTTTTGGTTTTGATTTTTTTCAAAAAATTATTCAAAAGCAATGCCCATGAATGATGTATTCAAAAATCAAAATCAAAAAGTTGAATTGATGATGTAAAAGGGGATGGTTTGGGAGCAATCAAACCAGGGAGAGGAAGAAAAAGGCTCTCCCCTTTGTTTTTGGATCAAAACCAGCTTCCTCTGTTGTTCTCCATTCCCTCTCTTCTCACAAATTCAACCCCCAACAACATGTCCTCCTTACCCCTCTCCCTCCCTCTCTCTCTCTCTCCAAATTTCTCTCCCTCAATGCTTCTCTCTCTCTCCTCCCAAACCATCCAAAATAAACCCATGAATTTTTCCACCTGTCTCACACAATTTTTTGGCTAATAATTATTGTATTTCAAGTTTTAAATTGTACATGACAAATGTGGATTACACTAATTGTAGGACCAAATTCTACTAATTAACATGCTCCATTGGTTTCATGAAATAACCCAAAACAGGTATTACCGAAATTAACAATCAATTTAAACTTTCATTCTCTCATGTTAAATCCTCAATCCAAACACAAACCCAGAAATTTTATATTCCAACAGATCTTAGACCCAAAATTCCCAATTCACAAACATTTGTTCACCAGAATTGTACAATAATCAACAAAGAAACACAAATTGAGGCCCTAATCCCCCCAAGCTGAAACAGATGTGAACCTTTGAAGGTAAAAGGGTTTTGAAAACCCTAGAAAAGTACCGATTCAAGCTTGGAGGAGCTGTGAAGGAACAAGGGTGAAGAAACAAAGAAAGAGTTCCATCTAGGAATTACAAAATGATGAGAGCTCAATACTTGAAGTACCAGAAAGCAAGAACACGAACGAATAGAGTCCTAATCCTAAATGGAGCGAATGTGTGTGTGGAAGAGAGAGAGGGGGGGGGGGGGAGGGGAATCTGAACATACCTGAGATTTTTTTCCAGACCGAAGAGAAGAGAAGAAGCAGTCTCACCACCAAACCATTGAGCCGTCGAACCAGTCTCAAACCGTCGACTGTTGCTGTCGCCGAACCAGTCTTGCCGAACCGTCGATTGCTGCCACCATCGATCATTCCCCTTTGAAATCTCATACCGCTGAACACCAATCTCCCTTTCTCCCCTCTCTCTTCTCCCCTCTCTTCTAGGTTATCGATTTACAGCTTTTTATCCTCTTTTTAGAACCAAATAGAAGCCAAAAAATTCTAATATATTTTTGGGAAAAAAATATTGGCGCCCCAAATTTCATCTTGGCGCTTTTTTTTTTTTTTTAATCATATAATTCACGACATGCATTGTGCATCGTAAAAAGGTAATATTTTTAACGATAGGCGATATGTGCGTCATAAAAAGTGTAATACTTTTAACGGTGGGCGTTGTGCGCGCCGTGAAAAATTAATGTATTAACTGTGGGTGGTGGGTTTCTCTTTGATAACAGCGGTGGAAGGAGGGAGGAGGGGACGGAAGCCTTGGCTGTGCAAACCTGAAAGGAAATGAAAAAGGGGGGGAAAACAGGGAAAAAATGGGGGAAGTTTGGGCGGGCGGGCGGGGGTACTGAAAAAGGGGGAAATTTTGTTTCATTTTTATTTTACGATTTTTTTTTTTTTTTTTTGTAGGAGTAGGGGTAATATTTTAATGAACAATATTTTTTGTCAAAATAAAATTATTTTTTTATGGTCAATGAAAAATATTTTTTTTTAGCCCATTTTTTTTTTGTTATTAAAAATCAGTTTTTTTTGTCGTCAAAGGTAAAAAATAAATTTTTATTTTTCATTCAGCAACTAAATTATTTTAGTCGCCAAAACTATCTATACCGCGACTAACATATTTTTTAGCCGCTGAAATTAATTTTTTCCGACCAAACTTTTGTGGTAGAGGAGAGGAGAGAGAAGAGTGATGAGTGAAAGAGAGACAAAGAGATAGACAGAGAGAGAGACACAGAGAGAAAAGAGATAGAGACCTAGACAGAGAGAAACAAGAGATGAGTGAGAGATAGACAAAGAGAGAGAGAAAGAGAACGAAAAGAGATGATCGAGAGAAAGACATAGAAAAAGAGAAAGATAGAGAGAGAATAAAGATGAGTAGGAAAGACATAGACAGAGATAGAGAGAAGCAAAATGAATGAGAGAGATAGAGAAAGAGAGATAAAGACAAGAGAGATAGAGACAAGAAAGCTGAACAAAAGAGACAGAGAGAGATAGAGAAAGAAGAGAATAGATAGATGTGTGAGAGACACAGAGAGAAAAGAGATAGAGACCTAGACAGAGAGAACAAGAGATGAGTGAGAGATAGACAAAGAGAGAGAGAAAGAGAACGAAAAGAGATGATCGAGAGAAAGACATAGAAAAAGAGAGAAGAGAGAGAGAGCGAGAGAAGAGAGATGAACAAGAGAGATAGAGACAAGAGAGATGAACAAGAGAGATAGAGACAAGAGAGATGAACAAAAGAGACAGAGAAAGAAAATAGATGAGAGAAGAGATAGATGAGTGAGAGACACAGAAAGAAAGAGAGATAGAGACAAGAGAGATGAACAAGAGAGATAGAGACAGACAGAGAGAGAAGAGTGATGAGTGAAAGAGAGACAAAGAGATAGACAGAGAGAGAGAGAGAGAGACAGACAGAGAGAGAAGAGTGATGAGTGAGAGAGAAGAAAGAGAGAAAGAGATAGAGAGTGAGAGACAGAAAAAGAGACAGCGAGCGAAAAGAGATGATCGAGAGAAAGACATAGAAAAAGAGAGAAGAGAGAGAGAGCGAGAGAAGAGAGATGAACAAGAGAGATAGAGACAAGAGAGATGAACAAAAGAGACAGAGAGAGATAGAGAAAGAAGAGAATAGATAGATGTGTGAGAGACACAGAGAGAGAGAGAGAGAGACAGACAGATAGACAAACAGATAGACAACAATAACTAATAACCAAATCCAAGAAAGAATAAAAGAATGGGGGGGGAAGGTAGATCCATAAAGATGAGGAAGTTCATGATTAATTAAGAGATAGATCATGTAATGGTATTGAAATTATATGAGAACCACCATAGATGCAACAACAATAACTAATAACCAATATTTGGTAGTTTGAATAACCATCATGTTTATTTCATATGCATGTTTACTATAATTGTTTACTATAATTATGTAACGTCTCCCTCCAAATTTAAATTAACAATAGTGTTTGATTATTGTTAACCGTGTATAACGTAAAAATAATTTTAAAAAGTTGAAAAAATTAATTATTAAAAAATTAAGAAACAATTTAAAATCTGAAATAATATCAATAAGTCACACAAATAATTGGGATATTTTGTATTTTATTTGTGAATTTTGATTTATTCTTAATTTATTAGTGTTATTGAAATATGATGATGTAAAAGTACAAATAGTTTAATTGTATTTTTCATCTGAAAATAATAGTCTATTTTCAGAATTTAATTTCTTTTTATAATACAATTATTACATTTTAAAAATATTAATTTATAAAAATTACCTTTTCATAGTATATTTTTTTAGAAATATCAATTGTCATAAGTGTAATTTTTTTATTATTAATGGATTTAAAAAAAGGACAAAATAAGAAATTCATATTATTTTAATAATTAATTTTTTTTAAAAATTAATATTTTTGGATGGTGGGTGTACAACCTCTTAATAAAAAAATATAAATATAAATAAAACTAGGTTTACAAAGATTAAAAATATAAATAAAAGATTAAAAATTAATTTTTTTATTTTCATTCGGCTACCAAAGATTTAGTAGCCGAAAGTAGGTTTTTAGCGACTAAAATAATTTTGGTCGCCGAAACGTGACATTTGGCAACCAAAACTTTGGTCGGGAAAGATTAAAAATTAATTTTTTTTATTTTCATTCGGCTACCAAAGATTTAGTAGCCGAAAGTAGGTTTTTAGCGACTAAAATAATTTTGGTCGCCAAAACTTGACATTTGGCGACCAAAACTTTGGTCGGGAAAGATTAAAAATTAATTTTTTTTATTTCATTCGGCTACCAAAGATTTAGTAGCCGAAAGTAGGTTTTTAGCGACTAAAATAATTTTGGTCGCCGAAACGTGACATTTGGCGACCAAAACTTTGGTCGGGAAAGATTAAAAATTAATTTTTTTATTTTCATTCGGCTACTAAACAATTTAGTAGCTAAAGGTACCTCTACGGCTACTAAATTTTTTTTTAGTCGCCAATTGCGATATGTTTAGCTACTAAAAATTTTTTTAGTCGCTAATTGTAATATCTTTAGCTACTAAATTTTTTTTAGTAGCCAATAATCAACATTCCCCTACTAAAAAAAATTAGTAGCTAAAAAGTTGACTTTTGCCGACTAAAATTTTTTTTGGTAGCCAATTCCATGACTTTTGGCGACTAAATTGGTTTTAGTAGCTAAAAGTGGTCGGCAAAAATGCTTTTTCTTGTAGTGTATATATTGATTGAGTTTTTTGAATATATTTAAAAAAAAATTAAAATCAAAATTTAGTTTGGTGACTATTTTATTAAAAAAAAAAAAATGAACACTAATTATTTTCATATGATTTTTTTTGGAACATAAAATAATATTTTAAAATTCAAATATATATTTATTCTTATTTTTAGTCTAACTAATTTATAATTTTTTTAAAAATAAATTCAAAATACAAATTCTAAAAATTAAATAAAATAAAAATATTTTCAGCTAAAATTATTCCAACCATACTTTCATAAATGTTGGTGGGGTTGTCACTATATTAGAACCGTTAATATATATAGTATAATTTATTATTATTATTATTTTATGCAAAAGTAGTTTAAAAAAAAGAGTCTTATAAAGGGGTATTTATGTACATATGAAAAAAAAATTAACTATTTAATAACATCATAATTAATTTCACTTTTACATTTACATTTTCTATACAAGTGGAGGAAGTTAAAATATCATTTATTACTTTCTTAACATGTTACATGACTCTTTTTTAAATCTAATTAGGGTGAGATTTGTATGTAATGTTTCCATTTGGATTTGTCAAATAATATATCTATATAATAAAGTAGGAAGGTTTTTGAATTTGTCCTACACATAATTGTCCTACTAGGACATTTGGACGACTTAGATCTATTCAAATTATAAAACAACGGCTGAGATATATTTTTCAAAAAATATCCTACATGTATATTTTCTATTTTCCCGCTTCTCTCTCTTAATTTTTCTTTTTCTCACCCATCATTCCATGATCTCATGATCCCACCTTCTTTTCTCTCTCTTTTCTTTTTATTTTTTTTTTTTTTCTCCCATTTTTATTTTTCTCTCTATTTGTTTTTTTTTATTTTAATTTTCTCCTTGTCGTTCACTTATTTTTATTCATATCATATGAAAAAGTCTGCGATCCCAAAATTAGGAGTCAGATTTTACTGTGTGTAGTGGAGATTAAATTAATGAATTTTATAGTCCACAAATTAAATGAATTTGAACAATTATTTATTGTTTTTAAATATATTGAAAACTTGATAGGCTTCATAAATTTAGACCTCATATGAATTTTCAACATCTATATAATAAAGTATGAAGGTTTTTGAATTTGTCTTACACACATTTGTTTTACTAGGACATTTGGACGGCTTAGATTTATTCAAACTATAAAACAACGGCTCAGATATATTTTTAAAAAAATATCCTATATGGTCATTTTCTATTTTCCTGCTTCTCTCTCTTACTTTTTCATTTTCTCACCCATCCTTCCATGATTCCATAATCCCACATTACTCTCTTTTTTTCTTTTTATTTTTTTATTTTCTCCCATTTTTATTTTTCTCTCTATTTGTTTATTTTTTTTATTTTCTCCTTTTTGTTCACTTATTTTTATTCATATTATATGGAAAAGTCTGCAATCCCAGAATTAGGAGCTAGATTTTACTGTGTGTAGTGGAAATTAAATTAATGAATTTTATGATCCACAAATTAAATAAATTTGAACAATTAATTATTGTTTTTAAATATATTGAAAACCTGATAGGCTTCATAAATTTAGACCTCATATGAATCTTCAACATATTTTAGTAAAGCTGGACGGTTTTTGAATCTTCAACATATTTTTGTCTTATTAGAACATTTGGATGGCTTAGATTTATTCAAATTATAAAACAATGGGTGATATATATTTCCACAAAAAATATCCTACATATATATTTTTTACTTTCCCGCCTCTCTCTCTCTTACTTTTTTCTTTTCTCATCCATTCTTTCATGATCTCGTGATCCCACATTCATCTCTCTTTTCTTTTTCTTTTTTATTTTTCTCTCTATTTGTTTTTTTTTTTTAATTTTCTCTTTTTTGTTCAATATATTTTACACATATTTCCATACAATGTATGTATGCCCGTAATATACTAGGACATTACAAGCATCTATACAATTTCCATATAATTATATAACCAAAAGTAATATTGTATGTATGTCCGTGAAAATTGCATGTATGTCAGGCACATATATCTATCTAGCTATATTTTATATAAGCAAAAGTAAATTTTTGTGAGAAATTTTGTGAGAACTCCAAAATTTTATAATAAATTTGTGATTTATCAAATTAAAAAATAAATTTAAATAGTGTTGGCATTACAATTATATTATAATCCTAATATTATTTACACCGTACCTTCAAGCACAAGTATGCGTTGGTATATATATATAATACTCGGTTAATGTTTTCCACATTTGGTATCGCGGAAAAAAAATTCCATGATCAATAGGAAACAAATTTATTTAAACAAAAAAAAGTTTGTTGCTTTTAAAATGTGAAAAACTTTATCAAAATTAAAATCTTACTAATATTACCATCCTACCACCATCACTACTGCCTCTTTCACCACCCCACAACCACCCCCACAAACTAACACCAACTTTAATAGAAACCACTAAGTATATTAATTTCAAAGTCATAATAAAACATACGGAAAAAAATTTATGAATTTCTTCTTTTATAGAACACATTTTTCATCATAACAAATAGAGCGTAAAACAATTTGTTTTTTTGACAAGCATCCAGTTATTTTTTTGGGTGAATTATACTAATAGTCTTTATAATTTAGTGTTCGCGTCACTTTGGTCCCTGACTTTTCAATTGTGACACATTTGATCCAAAATTTTGAATCTTGTTCCCAATAAGGATAAAATATAAAGTCATCAATTTTAAGGATAAAGGTATCAATTTGATAAAATATAAACTAATTTGACAAAAATAAATGTCAAAAAAATATTTTTGAGTTTTTAAAAATAATTTCTACCTACCAAAGATAAAATTATGCATTACAAGAAATTGCACTTTTAGCGACAACATCAATTTTTCATAGCCAAAAGTATATGTTTGGCAACACAGTGATCAATTTCGTTGGGAAAAGTAGACCTTTACCAACGCAATTTACTGTCATCGCTAAAAAAACATAACATTCACTAGGCACAAAAATTATTGGTTGGTGGCAAAATTTCAAAAAATTTCAAAAAATTTCGCTACGAGGCTTATTTTTTAGCAACACAATAAGTGTCGCTATTAATGTGCTTACTTTTGGCGACGACAAGTTGGCGTGAGCAAACAGTTAAACATTTAGTAACGATAACACTATTCATCGGTAAAAGTTTTGCTAGTGAAATGAGATGATTTAGTGATTTGTGATTTTATTATAACTTTTTAAAAAGTTTCAAATATTTTAGTTATTGAATTGTAAAATTAAAGTGATCATCGAATTAGATCACAAAATGAACCCATCAAGCCCAAACACACTCTTAAATTTAGATGGCTAATTTGAGATAATTTAAACTTTTCCGAAGAATGTGGTTAGATATTTAAGAATTTTCTTTTCTAAAATTTTTTTAAAAAAATGGTGAAAAAATAAAAAAATACTTATTATTTTTGAATAATTTTATCTTTTAGGAGTTCATAAATAATTTTTAAAATTAAAAAAATATATATTTTTGATTTTTATTGTTCAAATTAGTTTTAATTTTTTATAGCATTCATTCCAATTTTAATAGCCTTTTATAAATGCTGTAAAAAATCAGTTAAGTTTTAGATTCAAATGGCATTTTATTATTGTTATAATTAAAAATATAATGCTACAAAAAACATTAAAATAAAAATCTCAAAAATTTTGGCACTAACATATTCCACTATTTTAAAAACAGTTAAAAATCACACTTTGACAAATGAAAATATCTCATTTTTATTGAAAGTGTGATAAATAAAAAAAATTAGATTAATATTTTGATCACACTTAATTTGATTAAGTGTGATAATATTTATTTTTTATGTCACCTTTTAATTAAGTATAATTATTTATATTTTTTTTAATCATACTTTCTAATTAATATGTGATTATATTTATTTTTTATATTACTTTTTAATTAAGTATCATTATATCTCTTTTAGATTTATTCTATGTATATATGATACATACACAAAGAACAAACCAAACAACAAATAGAGCATCGTTTGGTCTCCTTCTCATATCCCCAATCGCTCTCCCTCCCATCGACTGACCATTGCCCATCACTCATCGTCCCTCTCATCGACGATGATCATTGTCCCTCACTGTGTCTCACTGTCTCATCGCTGCGGTTGGTATACCATCTCGTCTCTCATCGATTTTGATTCAGGTCTCTCTTTGTCTCATCGCCACGGTCGGTACACCGTCTCGCCTCCCATCGATTTTGATTTAAGTCTCTCTCTCTATTTCCCCATTTCACTCTAGCTTTAGGGTTTTTATTTTGTTTTTTGATGCTATAGAATCTTGATTTCTGTGAAATGAGTAAATGTGTTTTGATTTTTGTTCTAAATTTAAGGTTTTTTTTTTCTTTTTCTTTTTCTATGCAGAGGCTTGATCTCTTCTGTATGTTGTATGATTCTGTCACAACCCAAACCCGCCCTTATAGGTTTAGTGTCATAACTGACCGGTAACCCTTGGATTACCGAAGGCCTCTTAACAAAATAACATGAAATTAGGGGCTGCAGAAGCAATAAACAGAAATATATATGAAGACATACATGAGACAAATATTCTTAAACTCTGATAAAGATACGTGTGACGTCAAAAGATACAGTTGATACACGTCACTCCATATACTATACATATAAGTAGAAATTTGTCCATAATTAAAACAAAAGAACCAAAGTCTTAAATACAAAAACATGGCCATGGGACTTGACATGATCCGAAACCTCCTCGGGAGGCACAAAGGCTGACTGACACACACAAAACCCTTCATGCATCATCTTAAGCCTGGTCACCTACATGTAAGATATAAATAGTGAGCGGGAGCCCAGTGAATAATAACAAAGTAAAGGGGTTTTAATGAATAATGTACATCATAGAGTTAGAAATCATAGTTTATATTAAAAACAGAGTCTTATGCATATTCAGATTTCATATCAGAAACAGATTCATATACATGTTCATATTCATTTTCAAAGTTCATACATTTTACATCATAGTGCGTGGCACATCCATTAGTATTAACAAATCCGATGACCCATAAAGGGACAACTGTGAAGGCATTTTGATGACCCATAAAGGGATAGCCATAAGGCATTCCGATGACTCGTGTGCACATAGACGTTTCCGATGACCCGTAAAGGGATGGCCGTAAAGGCATTCCGATGACCCATAAAGGGACCTGATGACCCATAAAGGGATGCAAAATATCACATGATGCTATGGCTGCCACGAGTACATTTTAGAAACTTGGATAATCATTCATTCATACAAAACAGAGCATTTCAGAAAACTGATCATTTCATATCATCAGAAAATAATTAAAGTTAAACATAACTTTACAGAGTTATTACTCACAAATAACAGATGGCTCCAAATAGACGCATGGAGTAGGCGATTTAGATATCTTATGGCGCGTGACCTACACAGGTACAAAACGAATACATACTGAATTACACTTCCGAAAATATTTACTTTGTTCTTTTTTATCTTGGTGTGTCTCTACTTTTATCCTCATTATTGTGCTTTAATCATGGCCTAAGAATGCCTAGGATGGAATGAGGATGCAAAAATGCACTTGAAACAATTAACAAAACTTGCTGAAAACAGGGTCCTCGCTCGAGTGCAACTTCCTTTGCTCGAGCGGACATGTAAAATGTGAGTGGTCACTCCAGCGTAAGATTTGTCGCTCGAGCGGTCTGTAAACTTTGCAAAAGTGCTGGTTGCTTGATATTTCCGCTCGATGCTCACTCGACGCTCGCTCGAGCGTGAGAGACATGTCATCGCTCGAGCGCAACTTTTGTCGCTAGAGCGGCCTGCAAAACAAAAGAACTTTTGGGAGCATGCATTGCACGCTCGAGCGGACTTCTAGTCGCTCGAGCAGAAGTACACACATTCAGAGTGGTCGTTTGAGCGTGGATTCTTTCACTCGAGCGTAGGAGCAGAATTCTGGAATTTTCAGATTTGCTCCCAAGCTCAAAACTCAATTTCAAATCCTTCAAAACACATCCTTTTAGAGCAAAACTTAATAAAACATTGAAAAACTCATAGTACATGATGAATTACAAACTATTTTGCAAAATCAAGCCCAAAAGCTATGCCAATTGTAGTAAACAAAACTTGAAACTTAGATAACATAACTTGTATGTAATGTCATGAATTCCAACCTTCCAAAACATGATCAAATGAGTCATTAAGCTCAAAAACAAGTTGAATTCTTTGAACAAAACTAAGATATGAACATGCATGTGAGAATTCTTGTAACACCAACTTCAAAACTTCATGATATGCACATGCATGTATGATTTGAGCTACAATTCTTTAGTCATAGCTCATTCTCATGTTAGTCCACCTCATTTACTTGAATTCTTACAAAACTAACTCAATTACACAACTAAGGGTCAGATTTCTTACCTTAGATGCTCAACTATGGTCTCTGTAGAGTTATTTGGTTGAATTTCCTAGCCAAATCTCCAAATTCTCGATTAACTCCTATATTGAAGCCACTCTCCTCTTAGTCTCTCTCTCTCTACACGTTTGAACTCAATCAAGAGGAAATGGGAGTGCTAAATATAGCGACCCCGGTCTTTTTCCCATTTGATTATTGTATTCGGACTTACGTTCCGTGGATTCCGCTGTTATATTTGTTGTTGTTGTCCTTTAATTCCTTATTCTTGGGTTATAGGATGTGTTTAGCAGGTTGGTTGCAGATTGGTTGGGTTTAGAAACCAAGTCTGTATGTTCAGTTTTTGGCTTGGTCGCTCGAGCGAGCTTCTCTTCGCTCGAGCGAAGTCTTCGTTTTTGGTTATTCGCTCGAGCGAGCTTTCCTTGGCTCGAGCGAGCGATTGCGTCTAGTACATAGACCTGAGAGATGTGTTTCTTGGCTCGAGCGAGCTTCCTTCGCTCGAGCGAGCTTCTGGGTTGCAGACCTGAAGCATCGAGTTTTTGGCTCGAGCGAGCTTTTCTTCGCTCGAGCGAGGATTTCTTGTGTCTGGTCGCTCGAGCGACCAGGTCTTCGCTCGAGCGAGCCTATCAGATTTAAATACGCAGCAGCGTGTTTTAAAACAGTTTTTCAGCCCTTTCAGTTTATAAAACCCTAGGTTACGAGTTCTCTCTCTCCCAACTCATCTTCTCTCCTAGGTTTCATCTGTTTAGAGTGAGTATCTAACCTAGTTCCTTCATTAAAAAGGTAGAGTGGGTCGAGGGCTTCTATTTAATCTGAACGGTTGTTGATTTGGAGCACTTGGGAGTTTGGACTATCATCTCCGTCTTCTTCTTTTTGGGTTCTTGCTTCGAGGTAGGGATTTCCTACTCCATTTATACGCTTTAATCCTAAGTGTTGGTATTTTGGTATGTGGGGGTAGTTTGGTAATTTTGGGAGAATCCTTAGGGTTTTGGCTTAGATTAATTTGTATAATTAATTTAAGGGAAAAATGTGGAATTGGGTTTAATTCATGAGGTTGGGGAAATTATGAGATTAATGATATAGTTGGGTGGTTTAAATACTTACCTATGAGAATGTTGATTTTACATTCATTGTTGTATTTATTTCCTGTTTAGAAATAACTGTTTTGGGCTATCGGTGGAGGATAGTCGTGAATGTTGTAGACCTTGCATGTGGCTTAGGTATAACTGGAATTATGTCACTTATGTTGACTTTTGAATTAATACAGAACATTACTTGTATTGATTATGTGTTGTATATGGCAATTGTGTGTTTCATTGCATATGCATTTTGTTTGGAGGAGATAGGGGATGAACTCCACGGTTTAGGGGAAGATAGGGGATGGACCTCTAAACCGGATTTGTTAGGAGGAGATAGGGGATGGACTCCAGTAGCATCACTCATATGTATGCTTATTGATAATAGCAATATTGCTATTTGTTGTTGATATGATACATCATTATAATGTGTATCAGTTGGAAGTATTGAAGTGTTGTGGTTTGAACTTTAGTCTCATTTATTTTTGTGACATCTGGATCACTATTATAGTTGGCCAGGTTCTGAGCCATAATGATATAATTGGAAAGTTGATTAAATATTGGAAAGTGAAAGGTGTCATAGACAATATGTCATAGACAATGTAGACATTCATGTCATGAAATTGGAAATTGATTATCTTGTGTTAACCATGTATCGAATGCTAATGCTTTAGTTAATTCTTATGCTTGGTTTAGTATTTTTCTACTGGGCTGTGGCTCACCCTATATGGGAACTTCATTTTCAGGTTCAGGTGGTTCACTACCTCCAAGGACTTAGCTTGTGAGGATTTGGACTCAAAGACTTGCTTTATTTTATTTGTTTTATTTGAACAACTTGTAAACTTTCAAGCCTAGGGCTTTATTTGTTTTTGAGTTAGAACTCATGGAATTGTGTCCAAGTGTTAGCTTGGCAAGATGTAAGCCCATAGGGCATTTATTATGATGTTTTTATTTCATGGTACTCTGATGAATGGAATAAGATACTTTATTTCCTTATAATTCCGCATGTTAATATTATGTATTATGGGTTTATTTTTGAGGGCGTCACAACTTGGTATCAGAGCGTACCGGGTTTGAATACTTTGGGTACGTGGGAAGTGATTAGTATCACAATGGGTTCGTCTCGTTTGATAGAGACTTAGTGTAATGATTACATGCTTATATGATAACATGTTTATGTGATTATGTGGGTATGGAATGTAGTCCCTAGGATGTTGATTGGATCCTTGAGTCTCTGAAAGTCTTGTTGGAAAGGCACTTGATCAATGTTGTTTCCAACCGGAACTTTAGTGGCGCCTCGGGACTATCATTATCCAGGAATGAAATTCGTAGGTGCTTATGTGATTATGTGCTTACGTGGTGTGATTTATTGTTGTCCAATGTATTAGGACGTGAGTGTTATAGTTTTGGCACATTATTTAGAGTGCTAACGTCTTTGTTTCCTTTATTAGGATGTCAGGACGAGGACGAGGTCGTGGTAGGCGTGGTAGGCAGGCCAGGCAGGAAGTGCCTATACCGGAGGAAATTCCGGCAGTTCAGGAGGGTGTTGGTAGGCCAATGTGGCCGAGCCAGTAGGACAGCAGGTTATGGGTGCTTAGTCGCTCGAGCAGAAGTACACACATTCAGAGTGGTCGTTTGAGCGTGGATTCTTTCACTCGAGCGTAGGAGCAGAATTCTGGAATTTTCAGATTTGCTCCCAAGCTCAAAACTCAATTTCAAATCCTTCAAAACACATCCTTTTAGAGCAAAACTTAATAAAACATTGAAAAACTCATAGTACATGATGAATTACAAACTATTTTGCAAAATCAAGCCCAAAAGCTATGCCAATTGTAGTAAACAAAACTTGAAACTTAGATAACATAACTTGTATGTAATGTCATGAATTCCAACCTTCCAAAACATGATCAAATGAGTCATTAAGCTCAAAAACAAGTTGAATTCTTTGAACAAAACTAAGATATGAACATGCATGTGAGAATTCTTGTAACACCAACTTCAAAACTTCATGATATGCACATGCATGTATGATTTGAGCTACAATTCTTTAGTCATAGCTCATTCTCATGTTAGTCCACCTCATTTACTTGAATTCTTACAAAACTAACTCAATTACACAACTAAGGGTCAGATTTCTTACCTTAGATGCTCAACTATGGTCTCTGTAGAGTTATTTGGTTGAATTTCCTAGCCAAATCTCCAAATTCTCGATTAACTCCTATATTGAAGCCACTCTCCTCTTAGTCTCTCTCTCTCTACACGTTTGAACTCAATCAAGAGGAAATGGGAGTGCTAAATATAGCTACATTTCAGAAAAATGGACATTCATTCATGATTCATAAAATAGCATTTCAGAAAACAGATCATATCATATCAGTCAGAAAATACTTATAATTAAACATAGCTTTACAGAGTTATTACTCACAGATAACAGATGACTCCAATTAAACGGATAGAGTAGGCAATTCAGATATCTTGTAGCGTGTGACCTACACAGATACAGAGCGAATACGTACTGAATTACACACCCGGAATCATTAACTTAGTTCTTTCTTGTCTTAGTGTATTTCTATTTCTTTATCCTTATTATAGTATCTTAATTTTGGCCTAAGAATACCTAGGATGCAATGAGGATGCAAAAATGCATTTGAAAACACTTGGTCAAAAATGCTGAGAACAGGGGTCCCACTCGAGCGCAACTTCCCTCACTTGAGTGAACACGCAAAGATGTGAGGGGACGCTCAAGCGCAGTTTCTCTCGTTTGAGCGCTCTGCAAACTTTACAAAAGTACTAGTTAAGTGAGATCTCTGTTCAATGGCCGCTCAACTCTCGCTCGAGCATGAGACTTATGCTCTCGCTCCAGCGCAACTCTTGCCACTCGACATCTCCTGCAAAACATGCAAATTTCTAGGAACCTGCATTTCAGGCTCGAGCAGACTTCAAGTCACTTGAGCGAAAGTGTAAGATCACAAAGTGGCCGCTCGAGCTCAAATTTTGCCGCTCGAACGGAAATGCAGAATCTGGGATTTCCAAATTGCACTCCCCAGCTCTAAACTCGAATTCAAAGCTATTTAACTCAACCTTTAGGCCCCAAAACTTGAGAAAATCAGTTTAAACTTGAAAACATTAAAAGTTACAGATCATTTCATGAAATCGAAGCCCAAAAGCATCAATTGTGCAAAAATTCAACTTAAAATCTAAGAACATGATATGAACATGACATGCATGCATGTATTCATTTGAGTTCATAGCTTCCAAAACATGATCAAATGAGGTCCAATGGTGAGAAATGTTATGAATTCTTTAATCTATGCTAGAATTACAACATGCATGTCAGGAAAACTTTGAAAACAACTTCTAAATGCTATGAATTATGCATACATGTATGAAATGACTTAACTTTCTTCAATTCTAGCTTAATTCCCTTATGAATTCACCTAATTCACTTGTTTGCATACATTAATCAACTACATTACAAAGTCAAAGACTAAAATTCTTACCTAGAATCTAAATTGCGCAAGTGAAAAAGCTTCAACTCCCAAATTCCTTATAAATTCCAATTCTTAGCAATTCTCTATATTCCTAGCTTTTGATCTCAATTTTCTTCTATCTCTCTTTCTCTCCCATGTTTCGTTTGTGTGTGTAAGCTCAAATGTGCTGAGATGAAGAGAAAAGAATGAGTGAAGGCAAATATGGGAGCCTTATATAGGTTTGGCTAATTGCTTAATTAATTTATTGATCAACTAATCAATTGGGCATGAATTTATTCTAATTTAATCGTTCCAAATCAAATTTCAATTAAACCTACTATAATGTTCTAAAAATTCCAAATAATACATATACCAAGTCAATTTCGTGATTGGATACCGATAAGGCCTTCAATTCACAAAATATAACAGAATTTCAAACAGATATTCTTGCAATAGACAGATAAAGACACAAATAATGCAATGTACACATAATTAACTCATGATTTCATCTTAATTATGTATTGGGCTCATTTAATCATGAATTAACATTACTCAGAGGCCGGGATTGTTACACTTGATTTTTGAATAGAATCAATAATTTTGATAGTTAATATCCAAAAAAAAGTAGACTATGGTGGCAAAATTTTGGTATGAAAATGGTTATACTGGGTCTTGGATTCGAGTTCATAGACTATGCTCTTCACCAATTGAATACTGATCTTTCACTGAAGTTGTTTCTTGACTTCCATCTGTATTGAAAATATGAAGTTCTCATTGTGTGGAGTAAACTCTTTTTAGTTGATCCAAACACACGAAGAAGAAGATGAAACAACTTGTCGCAGATTTGCAAACACTTGAAGAAATTGTTGGATACTATAAGGTCATGTGCTAATATGAAAGTTTGTGACTTTTTAATAGATTAGTCGTTGTGTTGGCTTTGAAACTTATAAGCACACGCACTAGAAATTTAATAATCCTTTTACTTGATTTAAATTAAGGCCTCGTTTGAGAACATGTTATTTTAATAATTTTTTGACTTTTTACGAAAAGATGTGCAGAAAAGTAGAGAAAGTGATATGATAACTTATAGTAACTTTTTGATTTTTTGACTAAAATGTATAGTTGACAAACAAGGTCTAAGAAACAATGGAGGAAGTAAGAAACAATGAAAAAATTAGGGTTTGATTTTTTTTTTTTACTCAAAAGATGTGTATTGAATTTTTTTTTATTTTTAAATGATGTGTATAGAAAAAAATTTGACTTAATTTTTATGAGTGTACTTTGATGTCTATTATTAGAGTCATTTTATTTTAAGATATAATTGTCATTCAAATAATATTTTATTAATTGTGTATACGGTAAGTAAGCGTATAGAAATAAAAATTTTCCTTATTTTATCTTTAAATAAGTTATTTTAGCCCAATCTTCTTTTCAAACACCCCCTTAATACATATGGTTAGACATTTTAGTGGTTATTTGGTAGTTGAATATTGTTCCATACTTTTTATTACTTGATATTTTTGAAGTATTTTTTTAAATCCTTACAAAATACTAATAAATTTCACAATTTTAATTAATAAATATCAAATTAAGATAACAGATAAATTTACCCAAGACCCCACATAATTTTTCCATATGCAGAAAAAGAACATAATCCTTGTTTGTCCGATGACTCACCACGGAAAAAGGCAAAGGCTGCGAGTTGAAGTCAATTTTTACACATTTTGTTTTGTTTTTTTTTTTTTATTTTTTTTATTTTTTTTATTTTAATTCAAAATTTTTACGATTGTGAAGTGAACTTTGTTTTGTTTTTTCCTTTTTTTTTTAAAAATATTATTTGTAAAAAAATTAAATTCTAATTTTTTTTTTTAATTTTGATTTGTTTTGAAAACTCGATTAAAAGTCATGTTTTTAGCTTTTTAATTTAGATAAATTATAAATACACTCACTAAAATTTGCTTAAAATAGAAATTATCCTCCTGTGATTTGAAAAATTATAAATACCATCATTGTTAGAATTTTTTATTTAACAGAATTAACTAAAAAAATAAAATTCATAATTGTTTTTTTATACAATAACAAAATTACTTAAATTATTAATTAAAACATATTTCTAATATCATTAAAAACTGTTAATTGACTTGATAATTTATTAATAAAAGAGACAATTGTTATGAAATTAAAAATCTTAAGAAGTGAAATGTAATTTTCAAAATCACAAAGGACGATTCGTATTTTAATTAAACTTTAGGAGATATGTTTATAATTTATCTTTTTAATTTTTTTAAAATCACATCACCTATCTATTTTTTTATAAATTTTTTCAAGAAAAGTACAAAAAAAAAAAAAAAAAAAAAAAAAAACTAGATTTTAACTTACTTCCAGAACAAACCAATCTTAAAAAAAATAATAAATAAATAGATGAGTAGTTTATCTCTTATTTTGACGGCATCTATTGGTTGAATTTGGTTGATGGATCAAATTGAAATAGTTTTGTACACTGAAAACCAAATTAATACAATTTAAAACATTAAAAACTAAAATGACAAACTACATACTTGAAAGAAAAAAAATGTAATTAATCTTACAACTTTTGAATTAATTTCATAAATATTGAAATATATGTTATTTTTATGAATGTAAAATGTTTAAACAAATCATTCATATTCATGTGATGCAAAATAATAAACTTAAAATATACAGGTGTTTGGCAAAAGTTTTTTTTTTGACATTTAGGATAAAATTTACAAAAAATATATATATTAAAATAGTCACTAAGATAAAAATCACATAAATTCATAATCATTTCACTTTTTCTTTCACAAATATCACACCTAACTATAAAAAATTCAACTAATGAGCAACCTATTACTAAAATAGCCTACTAAAATAACAATTTTTCAACACCCATGATATAATCTAAAAAAATGTTGGTAACCCACAAGAAGATAATCAAATGATCGTACGGGGTTTAGAGTTATTAAGACATAAACCGAGGAGCACCGAATAGAAAAATCTATCATGAAGATGAGCACCCACAGAATATGAACAATCCAGTGGACTAGAACTCATCATCTCAGCAATCAGCAGCTAACCCTGTAACCGGCCGATCTAAACCCTTACAAAAATAGAGCTTTCCCAAGCGATTAGCGACACGTGTCCACCTTGCCTCGATCCGCAAAACCCTCACTAAAATCCATTACATACCTTGCCACTTGCATCCTCCCAAAGCCGCCTCCTTTTCAGTTTCCACCATCAATTTTGTATTAAAAAGCCAACCCTTTTCTCTCACACTCCTCCGATCGAACAACCTACCCACCCAATTCATCGCATTACTCTCTCTCTCTCTCTCTCTCTCTCTCTCCAAAACTGTCACCGACTCAAGATCTCACCCATTTCCATTTCCATTTCCGACGATTGTAAGAAGACAATGATGAAATCGGTAAGCTTCTCAGCTCAATCTAATTCTCTTCGCCAGAAATGTTCCATCCCTTTTTCGTGACCTCATAATATACTATACTATATTCATATTTCTTGGACCCAACACAAAAAAAGTTAAATTTTATCGATTTGGATTTGGATTTGGATTTGGTTGGTTTTGTAAAAAATAGTGGCAAAGATGAGTTTGCGTGCGGCGAGGATGATTCGGCGTCCGGAATTCATCTTCCGGCCGAAATCGATTGGGAGATGCTCGACAAATCCAAGTTCTTTATCCTTGGCGCCGCCCTGTTTTCGGGCGTCTCAGCAACTCTATACCCAATGGTGGTGTTGAAGACCCGCCAACAGGTATCAATGTCCGATATTCCATGCTTCAAGATGGCCTTTTCCATGCTACGCCACGAGGGTCCCAGAGGGTTCTACAGAGGATTCGGGACTTCGTTGATGGGTACAATCCCAGCTCGAACGCTTTACATGGCGGCTCTTGAAGTTACCAAGAGCAATGTGGGGACTGCTACCGTGAAATTGGGCTTTTCGGAGGCCACCGCGTCCACTATAGCCAATGCGGCGGGGTTGAGTGCTGCCATGGCTGCCCAGTTGGTTTGGACTCCAATTGACGTGGTGAGCCAGAGGCTCATGGTTCAGGGTAGCAACAACAACCCAGTTACCAGCAATGTTAGTTCTTATCGATATAATGGTGGAATTGATGCGTTTCGAAAAATTGTACGCACGGACGGCTTGCGAGGCCTTTACAGGGGATTTGGGATATCGACATTGACATATGCGCCCTCGAATGCAGTCTGGTGGGGATCTTACTCAGTGGCTCATAGACTCATTTGGAGTGCGATTGGTTGCTATTATTGTAAGAAAGGTGATGAATGTGGTGGTGGTGGTGGTCGTTTTAGGCCGGATTCTAAGGCGGTTGTGGCAGTGCAGGGGGTGAGTGCGGCCATGGCAAGTGGGTTTTCTGCGTTAGTGACAATGCCACTCGACACGATCAAGACGAGATTGCAAGTTTTGGAAGGAGAGGGAAATGGGGGTAGGCCGCCCACGATTGGTCAGACAGTGAGGAATTTGGTGAAGGAAGGTGGTTTGAGTGCGTGTTACAGAGGGTTGGGACCGAGGTGGGCTTCGATGTCTATGTCTGCAACAACCATGATCACTACCTATGAGTTTCTCAAGCGGCTTTCGACTAAGAATCAAGAGAGCTTTAGTTCAGGACTGTCCCAGCACTAGAATTCACTAATATTTTAATATTCAATTTAGCCAAGCCTTGTGGCAAACTAATGTAAATATGTAATACTGTAGCAATGTAATGAATTACTTCTTGTTATCTCCCTGATAATGCGAAAAAATGTAGTCATTTTGGTGCCTAAGGCAGTGCTTCAACTGTGGTATGGCTAGAGAAATAGAAGAAATATGTACTTTGTTTCTGTTTTTGCTCCACCAAACATGAAAGCAGGATTGATGATAGAAGCAGAAACAAAAACAGAATAGAAACAGAAAGGTGGTGCTGATCTGTGTGCGAAGGGGATAAAACAATGGGCTCCAATAGAGAAGCAATTTGTCAGTTTGTACAGCTATTATGATCATCCACTGGTCCAATATAGGCAACCACTACAATGGTTCTCCCTCCCTATTCACTTTTTTGCATTCCTGTGGACCTTCTTCAACCAAACACAAACAATGGGTCTCTCTCACGTCATGTAGGTAAATCTAATTTTAGCTACCCATGGATAAAGCAAGATACAACTTTACATGATAGGACATATTCTATTGGCCATTTTCACATTCTTCTGTACAAATTCACAGCATGGATACTTGTATAATTCACTATATTTGAAAAATTATGGAGGGTAACTTTGCTGTGTGAATCGAAATAAAGACTCCATCTCAAAAAAAGAAAAAGAAAAAAGAAAAAAAAATCACACAGGAGCCCAAAAAAAAGAAGATAAAATTCAACTGATAATATATAACAGTACTCTTAAATAATTGTAATATATTTTCTAAAAAATATTCTGGAACTTTAATTTCTATTTAGAAGTCTTATTATTATTATTATTATTCACAAGGATTAAATCTGAATTCAGCAATTTGAAGTGGGATTGTCATAATAAGTCATTTGAATGAACACAATATTCTTATCCAATTACAGTTCATAAGGACCTCTTATCCTGAATTCCACGTCTCATGTTCTGCCAAGGAAAAAGGTAAAAAGAAACAAAAATGTCCACTTCAATAAGGACCTTACAATAAAGGGAAAGACACAGACGATCAACTTCGACATATATGTGGTCCCTGAATAGGTCAGGCCACTACACATCAAGCCCACTGCCCACTGTTTGCCTTCACCGTTAGGCCTATGCCCAATCCTAATTCATCAATGGGTCAGCCCAACCCTAACCCACATTGGCCGAGTAGGGTTTAAGCTCATATAAAACCTGGCCCAACCTTTGATGGATTTCTAACCCATCAGAAGTCACTGTAAAACAAACTTGCTATCTCACGCTAGACCCAATGCACGGTAGGACCCACCCTACTGCCATCCTTCTACCACCCCCCACCCCCAATGATGGGGTCCCGGTTCCACCTTGATTTTTTTTTTTTTGAAAGCAAATTCCACCTTGATTTGTGTAATACAAATTTGTGTAATTTCACCTAGATCACCTACATCCTGGCATTGAAGAATTTAGACACAAACGACACATAAATGCATAAATTCTCCTCCATAGGAAAAGAGCAACAGGTTTGCACATTAGTGCTGCATCCAATTCCCCAGTTGCATATATCCAGAGGAAACAAAATACTATCCAAATCAAAAATGTTTTGGAGCTTTAATTTGTGACTCTAATAGCTCTAATGTATATGTGGAGTCCATCTGATGTGAGTTTTGGCTTTTTTTTTCTTTTTTTTTTTTTTTTTTGGACTTTCCACCTCACTAGAGCTCAATTAGAGCTCTACTTTTAGAGGAATGTATCATTATTGTATCCAAATATCATGATAATGATTAAAAACAATGATTCAACAACAAATAGAAACTATATCCCAAATTAACACCTCAACTAATTTCCAGAACAGCACACAACAACCCTACCTAAATTTGCCACAGAACTCGTTCACAAGTGAGCACACCGAGATAGACCACTTTTAACCAGTTACACATAATCTTAATTGACCCTTCTAGTCAAAGCAAATTTGCCACAGGACTCGCTCACAAGTGAGAGCACACCGAGATAGACCACTTTTTAACTAGTGAAACATAATCCTAGTTTGACCCTTCTAGTCAAAGCCACTGAAAGCTTCATATAGAAAAATCATACACTTGCCAAAACATGGAAAAGAGATGATGGAATGAAAGCATGTAAATAAAATTACAAAAAAAAAAACATAAAATGGTCCTTACACCACAACAGGAAAACAATATCCCACCCGAGTATATCTACTCTAATTTAAACATAAACAGACAGCACATTTGCAACCTACATAATTAACTCCATGAATTTGCATGACTACACACTAGACCGCATGTCTGCAACGAACCTATGCAAGATATCTAAACAGATCTTAAAAACTAAAGGGCCAGACTAGAACAACAGACAGACCAACTAGACAAATAGCAGAATCCAACCTGTGAGAGCTTCAAGTATTGTGAGTCCATGTCCACCTACCCAGCTACTATCAAGGGCGAGCTCTCTTGTTGCTGCAGGATGGGCACTTGTACTGCTTGATATGCTCAGCCCTTGCTGGGGTGATCTTAACACACTTGCCATGGAACCACTTCTCACAGATGTCACAGCAGATCCAGAACTCATCTGATGCATAGTTTTCTCCACATGCTCCGCACAGTGTATCCCCATGCTCCTCTTCCTCTTCCTCTTCCTCTTCCAAACCCTCCTCATCCTCATCTTTTAGTTCTGGCTCTTTCAAATACTTGCCCTGAGATTCAGAGTCTTGTGGCTTTTGCAGCAAAATATTATATTAGTAAACGAAAAAACAAGGTATCCAATAAAATGCACCAAAATGAAAAAATAAATAATGAATGAGTCAGAACTACACAAAAAGTGTTAGCAACGGCTTCATTGAATATTAGTCAATTTTATGGCAGGGAGTAGGGGAAAGAAAGATGGTGTTTTTGAGTGAGAGGAGATGAGTTATTAAAATTAGCACTCACGTCCATAAGACATGCATCCACAAGTTCTCAATCATACGCCAAACAACAGAGCCATGGACAACTAACAGTGACAACAAGAAGTATCTATCTTCCATCCAACTGTCCCAATTTCCAATTGCCCATACATCCCTACTAGTTTTCATGTTAAATGGGTGGGTGAAAATATTTTTAGAAAAAAATGAGATGAAGTCAAGATTATAACAATGATCATTAATAATACGTGGTGTGACTCTGACATTCCAGCATCCAAGAAAGCACAAAGCATTAGTCGTGTAGTTCACACTACTGTTTAAATTTCCCAATGATGCAGTGTCCTTATAACTAACTACACAAAGCATTATACAAGCACCTTTGTTTAAGTAATGCACAACAAACCAAAATTATCTAACCAACAACTTCAGTTTATGTACTGAGATTGAAAAATTAGAAAAGTAGAAATCCTTTACACCTTGGAATTTGACTTAGATTTGCTATTGCTGTGATTTGAGACTGATGACTTCTCCTTCACTTGTTTCTTGGCCGTCCCTGTCACAACTTCAAATATTGTTGGAAGATCATTTATCATGTTAAAAAGGCGTTTCCTGCAATAAAAATATACCAGCAAGATGTAATTAGGAAGATGCACAATAGTACTGCATCCTAATGCAGAAATTACAAAGAAACAATTAAAAAAAGTAACAAAACTAAAACATATATAATAAAAAGCAATACGCTTTATTAGAATACTGAAATCAATTGCTACTTTCTATATCCGCCCAGTCAATTTTAGGAAATTGTGTCATGGAATCAAACTAGAGTCAGACAGTAAAAATCATCCAACATTGAGTAAACAGAAGAAAGGTACCTATCAGCTTTGTCAAATCCAAATCTGGCACCAAAATAGAAGGCAACAGCAAGCAACCATGCATCACTATGGACAGCAACTAAAGATAGCCAGTCCTTTTCTTGCATGCCATCTCTGGCAAAGTTAATACCCAGTGCAGGCTCCGGAAGCTCTGGGGGCACCTCTTCAGCAGGTAAATTGACTTTCCACTGTTCACTGGGAAATCCATAAAGGCAAAGGTTTTCCTTCTCTGTCATTTAAAACAAATATAAATTGTTTATTTATTAAGATCATAAGAAAATATTACAGATATTTGAGAGGCATAGTATTATTATATATGTTACTAAAGCTATAATAGGGCTTTAAGACACAAATAAAAATTAAGGATTTAAATTGCTTGTGTATTATGTTCTCAGATATGACAATACATAGCACCTATGAGACAGAAGAAAAAACTAACTACAACTAATGGAAGAAGAAACAAAAAGACAAAAAACATGAGAAATGAATTTGTAAATGATAATTTATATAAACTAACCAGGTGTGGCATTCCCCCAATAGCAAAGAGAAAAGAAAAAGAACACTGAAGAAAAACTGTCACATTTCAAAATGAGATTCCCAGTTACAGAAATGCACAAGCAAGCCTGACAGGCTGTCAGTTACTGAGTTCATGATGCTCCTAACATTGTAAACACAAAGAAAGAGTCCTTAATAAATAGTTGAACCAGGGAATCGAAGCCCAGATCCAACGGACTATCAGAATAAGGGACTCCAATGAAGACTAAATTTTTCAGAAAAAAGATAAAGATGCATAAAATTACAATCAATAATGGAAAATATGTAACCATTACTTTCAAATTTTGTGGCATGAAGAAAATTGTCAGGTACGACTGCTGAAAATTTGATACCAACAAAAGAGGTCAATGCAAATGGTAAATTAGAGATGTTCTTCACAGTCAAACAACACTCCAGTTCAAATGAAGTAATACTAATATATGAAACACATTACAATTTACAAGTTTAAATAAGATATAAATTCAAAGCATTTCCTAATTTGTCTAAAATTTTTCTGTTATTCCGCAACTCATCCGCATCAGAATTCATTATCATGGCAAAACACACACACCATGGATAGATTATAACACATAGATCAATGAATACACCAAGAAATAGAATCAACCAACTAATAATGGCGACAATGATGGTGATAAAACAGGTGTATTTAGGTAAGAATTAGACCTAAACAATGACTTGGTCTCCACTCAAGTCTTGGTGCAACCATATCTCCCATTGCTTAATTGGTACCAAAAAAATATATTCTCAAGGAAACATATTTTACAGCTAAATTAGAAAGAGCAATCATTAAGAACCTTAGAAGAGGATTAAAATCTAAGTATGTCATGCACACTCATCTGAATCCCTCAGATCAACAAGGGAACTCTTCAGAAATTGGGTCATGCCTGTACTAAGCCGAAGTAGTGAAATACAGCAAGAAGACTTAGAGTTTGGTAGGAGGAAGACGAGACAGATAGTTTGGGTTGTTTTTCTTGTTTCTTGTTTTCTCAGTTTGCACATGGGTGGTGCACTCTCTTTAATAAAATTTTACTTAACAAAAAAAAGGCATTCAAGTACCATTTAGTTGAATAACTTGCTGATTCACCAAAAGTTGAGCACGGGAAATTTTGGAATCGAATTTGATTTGCAAAGTGAATATTTTAGAAGAGGTCGAGAACTTATTACATTGAAAGTATAATATAGATTCATGACTGTCACTATAAAAATTACACATCTATATGTGAATATATATTAGCTTATTTACAATAATTTAAGAGGACAAATAAAATAGTAACTTGTTCATTTACCACACATCGTAGGAAAAACAATGTGACCCAATGCAAAAGCCTCCTACTAAAACAGAATATGAAATTGGCAATATGTTTTACTCCTATTTCTATGGAGGTTGTAAAAAATTGCAAGGCAAGAAGACACGAGAAATGATATGGATAGATATGGCATAATTTAGACTGTAAAGAAGAAACAAAAAAAAAATGTCACCAAATGAATTTCATCATTTTTTTTTCCACCTCCTACCTGGATTCATACAACAAATGCCCACCCACCAAATTCAAAAATTAGTAGGACTTGCACCATATCCAGAGAACATCCACAAAATAAGAGGACACCATTATTTTCTGGATATGTGAGTCCTCTATATACTCATAATGTTTGTTATCTAGATGTACATAAGAGGTGAAAAAAATCAGTGAAATTCATTTGATAACAAGCTCATGTTTCATCACTCGTTTATTCACAACTTCCAACAAAGGATAATAATAGACAATACTACAATAGGAGTCAGTATGTAGTGCGCACCAACTAAAGGTGTGCATGATGCACATCTTTTGGTTACATCGTGAAGTGGTCTTCGTTATGTTATGACACAATGTAATTGGGTCGCAACTTGAAGCAAATCATGTCATAACCAGAGCGGATGTACATGACGCGCACGACAAATTCAACTTTACAGTAGATTGCAAAGTTCTCTTTTACAAATTGAATAGGTTAATAAAATTCCTATAACTGTGAAAAAAAAGACATATATATATGTACATCAACAAAGGCAAAATTGTATAGAATGCGAAGAAATAATTGACTAGAACCAACCAAAAAGTGTCATACATAGATATTTCCAATCTTCAGTCATAAAACTATAATAAGCAGCTAAATTAAACTCTTTTTTTTTTTTTTTTTTCTTTTTTGGTGACAATAATGGAAATTAAAGGGAAAAGAAACTAACCAGGGTCGCACTGCTGATAAAATTCTGCAACATCTGGAACAACCAACCAACCAACCAACCAACCAACCAACCAAAGTAAAAATTAAACATTTAATACAAAAAATAAAACAAATTTAATAGCTAAAACTAAAAAACTCAAACCTAAACCAAACGAAGAACGAAAAGACAGTTAAAATTTAAATAAATTAAAAAAGGGGGATAATTTTACCGGTGGTTAGGGCTTTAATCATGCCAGCTCTACGACCTTTGAAATCCCTGAAAACCTCTTCGACGGTGCGAGGATTGTACGGTTGACCTCCATCCATCACTTCAACGCTTTCTTCAAAATTTGAGCTCTACAAAAAGTGTGAGAAACCAAAAACTGAAAGCGGAAACACTTCTTCAGACTCCACTGAGAAACCAAAGCATAGACAGAGAGGAGAGGGGAGAGAGGTAGGAGGGAAAATTTGGGAAATTTTTTGACCTCTCAGTGTAGAGAGAGAGAGGAGAGAGAGCAACCAGCCGGAATACAATAGATTTGACAAAACGTGTACCCGGAATTGAAATTATAATTTATAGAGGTTAATTACATCAACATCCTTAAATATTCCCATCTAATAATTTTGATCTTTCCAATTATAAAAGATATATAAATACCTATGTTGAAAAGAGTGAAAATAAAAGAGTCAAACATAAAAAACAGATTTACTAGAAGAAAGACAAAATAAAATATCATTATATTAAAATATTTAATCTCATATTTAGTTCACTAAAAAAAATGAACAATATCTTATAACAAAAATGTTATAAACAATTCTTAGAGATGTTACTGTTGAAAAATGTATAGAAAGCATTTTGAGATTACAAATAATTTCGCATTTTGCTTTCCTTACCGACAGTATAATTAACAAGTGTTTAAGTATAATTTATCCACTCATAAAATAACTTGGTGTTCACATTGTTATCACTTTTAACAAAAATTCTCAGTAAATCTTACCGAGGTAACCAGTCATTTTGCTGAAAGAGACGAGGGATTTAATTGAACGTTTACTAGCAACTTCAATGAAAGTTTTTTAATTTTTATTTTAATTTTTATGGATTCAATGAAAGTTGATAGTCAAGAAAAGAAACAGCAAAAGCTGCCCATTCAATAAGAATACTGCACTTGCTAACCACTCTTTTTTGGAATCTTGAAATTATAACTAGTTACAATTCAATTATATTGGCAAAACTCATGATATCATAATCACCAGCAACCCTCAATAGCACTCAGTTACTTAACTGTCTCCTTGATTGAGCTGAATGGCCAAAATGATTCACGCAGTCCACTGCAAGTGGTAACAAGTGAAGGTTCGGTTGAGTTCAATTATGTCTCTTAGCCTTCTTTTGGGATTTGAATTGACTTTCTAACTATTTTAGCCTAGAGTTAAAAAATCTTATTTATGGTAAATTTTTTGACTTTTGTGAAAAAAAATAAATAATAAAATGATTATAGTTTGGATGTGACATTTTATCTTACTGAATAAAAAACTTATTTTGTTTTTTTTTTTTACTAAAATAGCCCAACTCAACCCAAACCTTCATGCCAAACATATTAGCTATTCTCATGGGAGATCTGAAGCCCAAACATAACTACTACAATCTTAAAGGAAAAGGCAAAATCTGCAACAGCAGATGTCAAGAGGAGTCCAGATCCTCTGCCATGCCTTCCTACGGCGTTCCTTGCCATGATTTAAAACGACGTCATTTTCATTTTTTTTTTTTTTTTCCTTCTCTCCTTCCCCTTTTCTTTCTCTTTCATTTGCTTAAACCCTAACCCGTTGAGAGAAGCAGAGATAAAACAGAGCAGTAGGCGCAAGCACGGCGAGTCGGCTACGACTGAGGCGACGACGAGGTCTTGCAATATTCATTCTTACCTGGTATTGCAAATTGCTAGCTATCTCAAGTAGCAAAATCGATGAAAATTCAAAACCCATTTTGGTTCTTCACTCATTGAATCACATTGGTTTGTCAAATAACAAAATTACTGATTTCTCACCAAATCACCCATCCAAACAGACCTTTACAATAAAGCAACAAGGGTTCTTCTCTGTGTGTGTGTCTGTGTGTTTCAGAGAGGAAGGGAAGGAGAAGTGTCAATCATTTTCTGTTGGAAAAGAAAAATGTAGAAATCAGAGGAGAAGAGCAATCTTTCTCCACAGACCAATGTCGAATTTTAATTTTTTCTGGGAAGTAAGTAGAAATCAGAGAGAGCAATCTCTCTCTCTCTAAAACTAAAAAGAAGAGAAATCTCACCATGAAGTCCTTGATTGAATCATACTCAAGAACAACATCCGCCAAATATAAACACCAAAAAGAAAAGAAAAGAAAATAATCATTGAGAAAATATAGAAATTTGTTAGCTTTTTTGGCTTTTGAAGGTTATTTTTGTAATTGTGAGTGTGCCAGCAAGGATCAATCAGTCCTTACAGAAATTTAATTGTTAACCAATTTATCAGACGATTGTGTTTAGTTTTTCAGCCTCAATGAAGAGGACTTTTACTGGTGGCTTTGTTTAGAGAATTAAGCAAACAATGATTAAATGAAGAACAGTTGTAATATTTCATTAAGCAAAATGAAAGACTTACAAAGATCTGAATCAGCCTCGTAGAGGTTTACAGCAACAAGCTACTTGAAAACTACTCCTATGAACAAAATACAGAGCAGGAATTTGAAGTACAGAAATGTAAAGAACAAGAAATGTAAAATTGGAAAAGAAATAAGTAGAATAAAACTGGTTTTTTTGATCTGAGTCTGGGGTTTTTTCTGGGGCCTTCTTTGCTATTTATACTTCTCAAGGATGACCATCGAACTGCACTTCTAACCGTCGAATCGTTCCTCCATGATCGCTGATCATGTTGCCTTATACTTAGCTCCACTGTGCCATCACTTGCAGTTAGGCTTCCCTCCTGATTTTGAATTTGAATGTGAGTAACCGTTGAAGCCACATCACTTTGCATCCTTTGCTGATCCAGTGCTACAGATCTTGTAAGAACCAATACTAACTGCCACGTGTACGATCACGATCGAAAACTTGAATAGTCTTCCCGTATTGCCCTTATTTTGCCACTCGTTGAATTGTAATTGGCTTATACAAAATATGTAGCCAACATTACCCCCCGTACTAATATACCCAATACTTGGTGATATTAGTGGATCAATTTCTTTTATCCACGTTTTAAACGTGCATGGGCTTTACATTTTTAGAACACAACCGTCATTCAATGATGAACATTTGCATTAACTCTCTTTGATCCCTTAAACACGCTCACTATCTCAGTATTCGAAAAGTCCAATTCAATGGAGAAACAGACCTTTTCTTATTTCGATCAAGCATATGAAGAGTTGTTTGATAATACCGTTCGTCCTCGAAAGAATCTTCATGCATTGATTAGCCACCTTTACCCACCTTCCTATATTCAAGTCATGGAAGCTTTCGCAAATTATCAACCTTTGGATTATGAACATACTGTCCACAATCCTTGATTCAGAAATTTGCAAATATGGACATGGAAGTTCTTCTTCTAATTCACAATCTTCTGCATGGATGAGGCCGTGGCTTCTTCTTTTTCTGGGGCTTCTGGTTGGAGAAGCTGGTCGGAACCTGAGGCATGTGAATTGAGGGAGCGAGTTAATCATCACTTTGTCGAGTTCACTGATCCTCTAGAATTCCCTTCTGATGCTCGAAGTTCGGTGGTTTATCCTTACGTGCCCATCGACCGTCGACGCAGTTTAGAGGACAATCTGCTTGTAGCATGGTACACATCCTCCATGCCTACAAAGATAGTACAAGCTACCCGACGCCCAAAAGAGGCATAAGGGTATAACCCATCATTCTTAACCCAGAAGGCGAAGCTTTGCCTTTCTGACTGGCTTGATTATGTTAATGCCCCTCAGTTTCCTCTTACTTTTGAGATGGAAGCCCCTATACCTCCTCCTCCACAAAATCCCTGCTGGACAGAGAGATTGAGGCTTACCCTCTCTGTGGACAAGATTTTTCCTCCTTACAAGCCTCCACCTTCCCCTACTCCAGCTCAGCGGAAGCAAGCCCAACTTCTGCTTATGGCCTTTTCTCACTTGCCTTTCAATGTTCTTGAAGACGATGTTCCTCTCAAGAACTTTCGATGGGCTTGTGATATTATGACTCGGAGTTACGTCCTCAACCCCATTGCCCAAGCAGAACTCCAAATGTTTTTAGACCAACTCCCGTTGCTTCTCCATTGGCACCGGACTTCTGCGGCCACCACCCAATCTTTGAACCAACTTTCATCCCTTCGAGTTCATACCCAGTACGAAGCAGAGAACCTCATCGAAGAATACGATGACTTCAAAAATAAAGACTCTACGTACTGGGATGACTTGGATATGGACGAGCTGGAACAAGGGTTAAAAGAAACAACGTTCGAAATAAAGGCTGAAGAGCTCTTTTATCAAGTGAGAGCACATCAACTTCAACAGCCAAGCCGGAGAAATAAATGATAGAATAAAAAAGGAACAGCAATTTATTGACCATAGCTGGACTAAATTCTATGATCTTGTTATTTATTCTATTCCTTACTTTTATGAACTCGAATTTGTATCCAAAGAAGGCCCTTCGATGTAATTGCTTTTGTTTCAATACAATTAAGACTTTTCTCTTTGTTTGGCATGGTTTGACTTTATCTCCGTTTGTCTTTACAAGCAAATTTAGGGCTTCGAACTCAACAATCTCATCTTTCGAATCTAGATTCAATCATCTCAAATGAAACACTGAAAAAACCAACAAGAGCTTTTCCAATTCATGGAATACAGTTGACAACTTTTGCTGGTTTCCATTTAGAATCAGTGCTTCGAATTTAACAATCTTACCCCTTAAAGCTTGTTTTAATCATATCCAACATATGGTCATATGATTAGTACGATCAATCAGTCTTAAATTGATCATTTTTGCTTCGAACAATAGTCCATACTTTCAAAAATATGGAAGCCCCTCTCAAGGGCTGCATTGTTTTAATCTGAGAAGTAATCTCTTCTGTATACTATCAAACCAACTATTGGTTTTGATACTTCAAACAACAATTCCTATCCTTGAGGGATCTCAAGTTTCATTTCGAAGGATATTACTCTCATTAAGAGACCTAAAACAGGTCTTTAATCCCTTCGAAGTAACAAATACTTGAACATTCTTACATCCTTAGGTGTGGAATGTGCTTCGAAGCAAGCTTTCGACATTCGAAGCGTTTGTCATTTCATTTTGGCGCCAAAAATTGGCTTCGAAGCCAAATATTTTATTTCGAAGCTGACATTAGTATTTGAGATGTTTCCCTCCAGAAATTATCAATATTGAGGGAAACTTCGCATCCGTACTTTTTGTGAATTTCGTCCGCGTCACACATGACCAGGTATATTTTCAACACAAAAGTTTTAAAACCCTTTTATTTCGTGCTCGGAATTCACCTATTTGTCTTTCGCACAAACCCTTTATTCTACGACCTTCCACTTCTCTCTACTCTCTTTCCCAACTTCGTCCTCTGAAAAGCTTTCTATAATGGCTTCTTCTTCATTGAAAGTACCAGTCGTAGAGCGTGCGAGCCCGTCTGTAACCCTGAAAAGGATCATTGAGGCAGAATGTGAGAAGTACAAGGCTGGTGAGAAAAGCGCCATCGACGGACGTATCTTCATCCCTCGTCGTCATGAGCAGCAAGACTATGTGCTTGGGCCCATCTTCAAGGAGATTCTTACTGAGCTTCCAGCTTTATATCCACGTCTAGAAGACCATTGTCTCCTTTACGAAGGTGGTCTTGACTGGGGAAACTGGAGGATGAACCGCCTCCACCGATGCTGGCCCACGGTGAGACCGGAGTGGCAAGAATGGTATGATCGGGTTGTCCCTGATAGGACTCTGGACCTTCAAGAGCTCTGTCTTTTCGACGCCCTCCAACTATCCAGGTTCACTATCTCAGAGGACCCTTTCTTGATACCTGCTGCCCTTTGCTTTTGGAATTCTGCCTTTAATTTCTTTCAATTCAGATGTGGGATGATGGCCCCTACTGTTCTTGATATCTGCCATCTATTAGGATTGTCCCCCATTGGAACCCCCATTGGACCAGATTATCCTGACCTACCAACCCCTTTTTCCCTCCCCTCTCTTAACTCATCCTATAGTGACTTTGTCAAGGCTGAGAATAGAAGGGAGGGCCCTGTGACTGATAGGGAATTCTTTTCTTTCATACTATATTGGCTTTGCAAATTCCTTTTCTGCACCTCTTCTCAAAGAATCATGCCTGAATTTGCCCCTCTTGCCAAAGCCCTTGTCTTACAGAAAAAGGTGGCCTTAGCTCCATACGTTCTAGGTCACGTATATAGAGCTTGTTCTCTTTTTTGTGAGAAACCCTTGGATGCCAATCAAGGGGGTCCATTTTGGATACTTCAGCTTTGGCTTTTTGCTTATTTTACTGAGCTACAATCTAAATGCCTTAAATTTTTTGAGCCAAACCCTACTACTCATGGCATGGGCTAGCAACGCTTCACTCCATCTTCTACCTTTGCTTTTTTACTCTCTTTCTTCCACAACTTCTATTCCCTTCCTTCTTACAGCTTTCGTCCCTTCGAACCTACTACTATTGGCCCATCTTGGTTGAAAAATTTTCTAAGTGATAGGCTCTGTGCTTCACCTCATCACAAGAACATATGGGCCTCTATTCTGATCCCCAGAGAGTTATTCATTGGGACTATGAACCCCAGAGCTTACAAGTGCATTGCTGAGCCCTATTGTCCTGCTCAGTTTACTAGACAATTTGGCTTCTCACAAGGGGTCCCAATACCTCTCTGCAGCAATACCAATTTAAGTATTACCAGCAGGGATTTAAAGGTTCGAAGATCCAGACTAGAAGAAGCAACTTCTAAGTTTATACAGGACTTGATTGAGTTTGAGTATATCTCTTTCATTCCTCAAGGTAACCTATTGAAAAGGTGCCAAAACTGGTGGGTGACCAACATGGAGGTATACTTGGCCATTCCTCCTCAAGACCTATTAATGGTTTTGGATGTGCCCCAAGCCAAGCCCAAAGGAGCTAGAGTTTATCACTTCTTCACTGCTCCTACCACTTCAGTTATGTGCCTGCCACCACACAGTCTACTCCTACTGCCTCAACTCCTTTAGAGTTACTCGAGCTACCTCGAAGAAAGGTATATACCCTTGTTTCTTTCTTTTCTCATTCTTTATAATGTTTTAGCCTTATCTCTAGTTCTTCTTTTTGTGAAGGTGGTGCGGATGCCTCACAGGGGAATTCTCCTCAGAAGATCCAAGCTTTAAATCTTCTCAAGAATAAACAGCAACAAAAGAAAAGGAAACTTTTACTTGATCTGAAAAGGAAGCACCTGAGGTTCAGGCAGCAGAAGAAGAAGAAGATGCACATCAAGAGCAAGAGACACCTTTAAAAGAAAAAAGAAGACGACTGTCTTCCTTCTGTCGAAGATTCCACTCATGAGGCAACTGCCAAAGTAGTAAAAGAGGAACTCACTCCCGAGGAATCTGAATCCCAAATTGAAGAGAGAGAGATTGAAAGAGTAGGAAATACCAATATAGAGAAAAAAGAGAAAGAAGATGACTATCTCTCCTTCTGATTTGGTCGAAGACCCCACTCATGAGGCAGCTACCAAGGCAGTAGAGCAGGAACATTCTAAGGCCATAATTGTTTTCCAGAGGGCTGAAAAAAGGTGGCAGCAATAACTATTAAGAGATGAAGCTACTGCTGCTGATGCAATCCAAAGAGAAAACTGCGAGAAGGCAGCATATTGCTAAGCATTATTCCCTTCGTAGCTCTCTTATTATTGCTACCACTTCTGAAACAAGTAACTTCTTTCATGCCTCTATTCTTTTTTTTTCTTGTCAAATTCTTGGTATTGAGACCTGACACTACTTTGTACTTCTTCTTTTGCAGCAACAACTACTGAGCCTATTCTTCCAATAAGAACTCTCTCAGTTTCGTTGTTGAAGTTGATCAATCGCAAAATGTGAAGTCTATTAGAAATGCTCCCACTTCTAGGCCTATATTCTCCATACCCTCATTGCGGCCAAGTATCCCTATATCTCTTTCTTTTGGCTTAACTCCGTACCTCCCTTATTTGTCTTTTGATTTTACCCAATTTGGTTCTCTTTGAGCTCTGCTCTCCTCCTCCTCCTCCTAAGGAAATTCCAGCTGCTACTCCATCTCTGATGGTAGCTGATTCCTCTATAGAGGGCACTGGCAGCTCTCCAACTCATGGTCTATTATCTCTGCCTAGTTCCAGCCCCTCTTCCCTCGACCTATTGGTGGCTAGAACTATAGAGACTGCTGAAGATGCTCCATCCACTTCTCCTATCCCTATGCAGTCCTTTCTCCTTCCACCAAAGCTCTTTCTGCACCTTTCATGTCCATGGATGAGGTAGACATCTTCGAAGCCAGACTAGCTAGTCTCTTCGACATACCTTCCACCTCTCCAATGGCTAGCGATGAGACTGAGCCATTAGTTCTGGCTGATTCTCTACTAGAAATTTTTGAGAGCTCTTCCACCACAGTAGTAAGACTTCCTTGCCTCCAATAGACTTGGACAGCTGTCTGGAGCTGCTGACATCCTTTTCGAGGATCCCTTTCGAAGCCTTACAGAGGCTATAATAAGAAATGGCTTCCTCCAGTGCTGCAAGATTGTTGAACAATCCGGCATGACTGTCTCAGGTCATTTGTCTCAGGCAGCAGCCACCATTGATTTTACATCAACATTTGCCATGCTGCCAAGGCTGCAGAGGAGAAATTGGTGAAAGACCAGAGCTTTGTTTCCAAATACATACTGAAGTATCAGAGTTAAAGGAACACATTCCTCTGTCTCCCAATTTGAACTCAACTATTGGAGAAGAAAGCTCAACTTGAAGAGGAGCTATCCGCGGTTAACCAGCCTTAGATCGAACTGTCAAAATTGCAGATTACCAATCAAGGACTGGCCGACCGAAAGCAGAAATGACCACAGCCATCCAGTTGTTCTCATCATTTAAGAATAGAACATCCATTGTAAAAGAACAACTGAGACATTGTACTGATTTTGGGCCAATTTATGGCAGAATGTATTCAACTCTTTATGAAAAGCAAATTCTTATTTATCATTTGAATATTCTTATGTTCTTTTACTTAACATTTATTCTATTCCTTGTGTTTCCCATATGGTTGGAAAATAAGGCTTCAAATATCTGCCATTAATCTTTTTGGGATGTACATATCCATTCAAATTTCTCAAATGGTATGCTCCAAAAGCAGGACTCTATGAACTTGATATGGTCCTTCCAGTTAGGTGACCATTTGCCAAACTTATGGCTTTTAATCCCTATTGGGAGTATTGTCTTCCATACCAAATCACCTTCATCAAAGCCAATGTGTTTGACTTTCTTATTATAGTTTTTGGCTGCTTTCTTCTTTTGGAAAAGAATGTTATTTAATGCCAGAATTCTAGCTTCATCTATACTTTCTAACTCCAAGCACATACTCTGATGGTATTGCTCAAGATCTAACTGTCTGGCATCTCACCCTCAAGGACTTAACATTAATTTCCACAAGTAGCACTACATCATGCCCATATACTAAGGCATAACGAGTGATCCTGTGCTTGACCTTGGAGAAGTCCTATAAGCCCACAAGACACCCAACAATAAGTTATGTCAATCCCTAGGATTGTCTTCCACAACTTTTTGTATTCCTTTTTTCAAAGACTTATTGGATGATTCAGCTTGACCATTGGTTTGTGCATAATAGGGGATGGAATTAACAAGGCTAATTCCAAACTCTGCCACAAAAGACTACCATTTTCCCATAAAAAATAGTCCCATTATCAACAGTTATAGTCTATGGGATACCAAATCTATGGATTAAATCCTTAATGAATCCAATGACCTCAGTCTGGTCTACAACCTTGTATGGCTTAGCTTCGACCCATTTAGTGAAGTAATCAATGGCCACTAAGATGAAACAATGATGCTTCGAAGAGGGTGGGTGTATTTTCCCCATCATATCCATGGCCCATCCTCTAAATGGCCAAGGCTTCACAACTGCATGCAGGTCAGTTATGGGCACGTGCCTTATTGTGCCATGCTTTTGGCATGCCTGGCAACCTCTTGCATATTCTATGCAGTCTTTAAGGATAGTTGGCCAATAGTAGGAATGCCTTCGAAGCAGCCATCTCATCTTCACACCAGGCTGATGAGCACCACAGATGCCTTCATGAACCTCAGCCATAGCTGTCAATGCTTCTTTGGGCCTAAACATTCCAACAATAACCCATCTCCCCCTTTTGTAGAGAGCATTACCATACATTATGTATTGCATAGACTGCAATTTAATTTTTCTGCTGGCTTTCGAAGATGGGCCAGCCAGATACTGCATTATTGGATGCCTCCAATCTTGTTCTTGTAAGTCATTATGATTGACTTCCAGGACCACATTCCTTTTATTTAAGGGTGGTATTACTTTCTGATATGTTTTGGCTTATATCCCTTTGAGTATTATCCCTTCTCTTGAAATTCGAAGCTTTCTGAGCCACATCATTAGCTTTATTATTCAAGAATCTTGGGACATGAGTTACATTTGCTATCTGAAATTGAGAAAGCAGATGTAATGCAACAACATAGTATGGCAACATGCTTATACTTTGACATTTGAAAATCCCTTTCCTGGTTAACTACCAATTGAGAATCTCCAAATATGTCAACTGCATGAGCTTGTAATCCAATAAGTATTTCCAGTCCCATTATTAAGGCTTCATATTCAGCTTGATTATTGGAACAAGTAATTTCATCCACTCTGAAACCATGCGTGGTTTCTACTCCTTGTGGTGACTTAATTACTATACCAATTCCAGTTAAACCATTGGCTTTTGATCCATCGAACCACATTTGCCATGGTTCAACACTAGCCATACCAAGTTCCATTATCTCTTGGCTTTCTGTTTGACATGGATGGTCTGCCAAAAAATTAGCTAAAACTTGTCCTTTTACTGCCTTTTGGGGAACATATTCTAGATGAAATTCTGAAAAGCTAGTATCCATTTGCCAATTCTTCCCCTCAACATGGGTCTAGATAACATATATTTAACCAAATCTGTGGTTGCAATTACCAAGACAGTTGTAGGCAAAAGATAGTATCTTAATTTCATTGCAGCAAAATACAATGCAAGGCACAGCTTTTCTACAGCTGAGTATTTACATTCACAAGAATTTAGAAACCTACTAAGGTAATAAACAGCTTGCTCCTTGCCTTCTTCATTGTCTTGGGCTAAGAAAGCTCCCAATGAATCTCTGCTGCAGCTATGTACAACTTCAAGGGCTTATCACCCTTTGGTGGCATCAGCACTGGAGGGTTAGCCAAGTAGGCTTTGATTCCTTCGAAAACAGTTTGATGCTCTGCTGTCCACACAAACTTCTCTTCATCTTTTAGCCTTAACAAGGAAGAAAATACTTTAGTTTTCCTTGCAGTATTAGAAATGAATCTTCGAAGAAAATTAACCTGTCTAAGGAACTTTTGTAATTCTTTCCTACTTGATGGAGGTCTGGCTTCGATGATGGCTTTGACTTTATTCTGGTCAATCTGTATTCCTTTCTTGTGTACTACATAGCCCAAGAAATTTCCAAATGATACGCCAAAAGCACATTTAAGAGGATTGAGTTTCAACTTAAACTTTCTCATTCTTTCAAAAGCTGCTTCTAAGTGAAACAAATGTTCCTCCATGGATTGGGATTTCACTACAATGTCATCAATATAACACTCTAAATACCCTCCAATGAGGTCATGAAAGATAGTGTTCATAGCCTTCTGATATGTAGCCCCAGCATTCTTCAGGCCAAATGGCATTTTAACCCATTCGAATGTGCCAATATTCCCAGGACATCTGAATGCTGTCTTGTGGACATCTTCCTCTGCAATGCAGATTTGGTTATAACCAGAGTGCCCATCCATCATTGATAAAATTTGATGCCCTGCTGAACTATCTACCAACAAATCTACTATAGGCATAGGATACTCATCTTTTGGAGTTGCTAGATTCAAGTTTCTGAAATCGATGCATACCCTCATTTTACCATTCTTCTTAACTACAGGCACAATATTAGATAGCCATTCAACGTACCTGGCTGTCCTAATAAAACCTGCCTTGAGGAGTCTAAGAATTTCCTCCTTAACTTTCTGAATCACTTCTGGACTCATTCTTCTTGGTTTTTGCTTGTATGGCTTGAAATTAGGCCTCATAGGGAGCCTATGTTCTACTAATGACCTATCCAATCCTGGTAGTTCATTATAAGACCATGTAAAACAATCCTTATATTTCTTCAAAACAACCAACAACTGGTCCTGTCAAGAGCATTCAACCAAGCACTTATATAGGTGGGCTGTTGTATAGAACCTTTTCCTAAATTTACTTCTTCCAAGGGGTCTTGTATCTGAGAACTTACTGATGCTCCTTCTTTGATTCCTTCTGACTTCGAAGCAATCTCCTTACCTTGTTTTGCTCCCAGTTTCTTTGATTCAACATCTTTACCCTCCTCTTCATAAACAAAGTCTGTCCACAAGGTTTCTTCCTCCTGTATCTTTTGGACTTTTGTTTCAATGTCCAAAGCACAATATTTATCTAAGGCCAAAAATCTGACTTGTTGCTGTTCCTTCTTACAACCAATCATCATGGCTTCTTTCTCTTGCTCTTGCATTTTCTGGACTATTGATTTTACATCCAATACTGAGAACTTAATTAGAGCCAAAGACCTGGCTTCTTGGGTTTCATCTCTTTGCCTACAACCAGGCATCATTGTCATCCTTAACGACAAACTCTTCATCAGCACTCTCCTGGACCAAGTGCTTTAGATGTGCAAATTCTCATCAGCCGTCACATCGGCTGATCCATCAGGTTTTCTCAGTATACTGAGTGGTGCCACTCCTTCAGTATATAATTTGGCCTCTGCGAAATCTGCACAAGCTATGAAGGGTTGAGGATCTGCATTGATCTCCTGTCTCCCATTGCACAAGGCCATCATGATTTTCTGATGTAAAGAGGAAGGCACACATTTGTTGGTGTGAATCCAATCTCTTCCAAGTAAAGCATTATACTTAGCATTGCTGTCGATAACGAAGAATGCTGTCATGGAGTCCCTAGTTCCACACTCAGGTTGATGAGCAAAATACCTTGGGCCATCTGTTTGTCTCCAGCGAAATCAGTAATGGTTGTACTGGTTGGGATTAGTCTGGGGTTCTTCTTTCCTAGTTTCTTCAACAAAGATTTTGGAAACAGGTTTACTGCTGCCCCATTATCCACCAGCACCCGATTCATCTGTATTCCATCGAAGAAGGCCTTGATGTACAAGGGTTTGACATGCTGTGTCATGGACGTCGTGGGATACTCAAAAGGGTATGAGAGGTTAATACTTACTTCTTCCTCACTCTGGTCTTTAGTTTCCATTGGTGTGGCTGCTTCGGATTCGTCTTGCACTGTACTTACTAGTGAGTCTTCACTGGAGACTGGAATTGGGTCAACCTCATGACCTTGGTTTTCACCTTTAGCTTGAAACTCCTGTGGTAATATAAGCACCATATTTACTGACACTAGAGGGAACGAGCCAAATTGGACGACTGGCTGTACCTGCTTTCCCTCTTGGTTAACTTGTTCAATTACTTCAGAAGCGTCTTCCATGCTGCATTCTGGCATTTCTGTATTAGTAACTTCCTTCGAATGGTCTGTTTCTGTTGGTTTTTTGACCAAAAATGTCTGTTCAGCCATGAAGGCTTCAAACATTTCTTCCTCAACCAGCCCCTTCGTTTGGCCTGGGATGACTTCATCTTCTATCTCACTATCGCTTCCCATCAAAGCTTTTTCCAATCCTACCAAGCTGGATTTTTCCTTGGCCTTTAGTTCGGAATGGACTTTGGCCAACTGCTCCCTATTACAACTCCTTTTGTCTGGAAGCGTTGATTTCAGATTATGGTCTAACTTTGAATCTTCTTTCCCTTCTGCCTGGCTCTTTAACTGAACCAATGAAGAACTTTCTCCACTTTCTTTCAGATCCTTAGTGTACCTTCGTTGGATCTTCTTCTTTGGGATCTAGAAACCACTGGGACCATATTTGGTTCTTTGGTTTTCGGGTGCTTGAGCAATACCCAATTGTTCGGAGCCACCAAAGGGGTTTGACCATCCTACCTAGGTTCCCAACAACATTTCTTTGGGTAGACATCTCCTTAGGTTTGTTCTGCATGACAAACCAATCTGAAACTCCAGGTACCCACGAACCTACTGACCCAGTTGTTGAACTGTTTCTTTCTTCCTTCGAAGCCATTTACGAAGCTGGCTGTGGAGGCCACTGCTTGGCCTTGACTCCCTGTTTTGGACCCAACTTAAGCCTTTGATGAGGGTGACCACTTTCTGTCCTGCGTGAGGCTGGTCTAGGAGGCCAATCTATGGCTTTGATCCCATAAACCGAACCCTTCTTCGGTCTCCTTTCAAGATAACTGCTCTCCACTCTGTAATAATTAGGTGGTCTAGACTCATATAAAGGCCTCTTGCCTTTAGAATGCATTCTAGCGACTATTGGCTTAGCCATTAATGGTTGTTGCCTAATGCTAGTTGGATATGGCCTTTTGTTATAAGCACTGGTTGGTTTAGGACGCCTCTACACATCCTTGTAATATTGCTTCCCATCAATTAGAAGCCCTTTCAACCATTTGTAACTCAGCCTGCACCTGGGACACATTCTTTGCATGACAGCTGCTTCTAAAGAATCGTCATCCAGTGCTTCTTCATCAGAGTCTTCTCTCTAGCATGAGAAACCTTGTCCAATAATTGGTAGATTCCCATTGTCTTTCTTGACAGTTATCTGACTGGCCACATGCATCTGCACATTAACTTCTTCAAATTCTTTCAAGGTCAAGTTCTGGAAGTCTGGCATAATAACATTGGCTGCCACCTCACCAATTTCTGGGAATGGATTAGTATCAATCTCCATGGCTTTTTCTGCTTTAGTTGGGAATTTTAAACTCTCATTTCGAATCTACTCTTGGATCTTGTCTCGAAAAATAATGTAGTTTTTAGTTGAGTGAGACCAAGAATTATGCCATTTACAATACACTTTTCCTTTAAGTTCCTCTAGAGACGGAATTTTGACTCCTTTTGGTAACTTTAGAAAATTTACAGCAAGCAAACGATCAAAAATGTCATCTGCCTTTGTTAAATCGAAAGAGTATTTCCTATGAAGGTCTTTCTTTTTAAACTGCTGGTCAATTGTTGTATCTTTATGAATTAATGTTTCACAGATCACAGGTTCTTTCCTTACAATCTCTGCTGCATCAATCTTATAATTAGGATCTCTATAATACGTCTTGTATGATGCATTACTTCGATCTTGTTCTTCTTCTAGTAATGCTTCATACCTAGGCACCTTATAGGTTAATTCCACTAAGTCTCTAAACTCAGTTGAGTCAAACTTTTTTTGAAGCCTAAACTCTAGACCATTTTGAGCCAATCTCACAAATTCAGGCTCTAGTAAGATGATCCTACATTTATTTTGTGCTCTTTTAAATCTGGCAATAAACTAAGTAGCCTTCTCATCAAGCCTTTGACTCAATCTTGCCAAGTCTGCCATGGAAATCTCGGGCTCTGTTTGGAAGAATTGGGCATGAAATGCCTTTTCCATTTGTTACCAAGTTTGGATAGAGCCAGGTATAAGGTTAATATACCATGCAAATGCTCCCCCAGTTAGAGAATTTGGGAATAATCTTAACTTCATATAGTCATTATTGGTAAATTCACCGTACTGAGCCGCGAACCTAGCAATATGCTTAACCGTTGACTGGTTTCCATTCCCATAAAAAAGGGCAAAATCTGGTATCCTGAAACCTCTTGGGTATTCATGTACTCTATCTACCCATTTTGGGTATGGTTTCCTGTACACAGGAGTCTGAACCCCCCGAGCCATTGATCCATACATCTCTCTAACAATGTTAGCAATTTGGTCTCTAGGGACCACATTTTGTGCCTGTTGAACCACTACTGGAGGAACAAACACAGGATTTGGTGGACAACCTTGTGCTTGGGGTCCTCTTGGTCCATAAGGTGGTATATTTGGGACTGGTTGTCCCTGTGGTACTGGCTGCTATTGAGGGTATGGATGACCTCTTTGAGCCTGTCCTACAAAAGGACCTGCGAAAGGTGTTGGAACAGGTGTTGTGTCTCTTCCAGTTGCAGGAAAACCTTCCAACCCCCCGGGGTATAAATTCGAATAAAGGATTAGTGAACCCCCTTGTGCCAGGTATGACTTCGAACATGGGATTTGGAACCATCCTTACGCCATTTTCTTGTACTAAGCCAGATCCACCAGTTTGCATGGCTTCACTGTTAAGTAATGAGGCATTTTGACTTGCCATAGGCCTTGAAAGAGGCTCATACCAAGACTGAGGTGATGGTCTTTCATAGTTTTGATTGCTAGTTTGACCATTAGAATGTCCATTAATTTGCATATGCTGTTTATCTCTAGCCAATCTTTGCTGAGGGACATTTGAAATTTCCTCCATGTGTCTTGTGTTTGTTGGTTAGTGGGTATTCATTCGATCCAAAAAGGATGTTACCCACGTTTCCATTGTATTCATTAACTGCTGTCCCATGGCATCTACTAGGCCACCCCATGGATTCATTGGCTGAGTAGATAGAACAGTGAATGGTCCAATTCCTTGGCCTCGTCCAATATTATGAACATGTGGTACTTGTTCCGAAGTGCTGGTCTGTTCGACCATAGGTTCTGATAAAATAGGTGTTTCCACAGGATGTGTTATCACATTATCCTCTGGATTAGGTTTCTACCTTTCCTTCCATGCCTTCTTCCAAAGTTCATTTTCTCCTTATCTCCTACGTCTAGCCATTTCAATTAGTCCCACTGGGCGTGCCAAAAAAATATGTTGGCTTTTTTGGCTTTCGAATGTTATTTTTGTAATTGTGAGCGTGCCAGTAAGGATCAATCAGTCCTTACAGAAATTTAATTGCCAACCAATTATCAGACGATTGTGTTATAGTTCTTCAGCTCAATGAAGAGGACTTTTACTGGTGGCTTTGTTTAGGAGAATTAAGTAAACAATGATTAAATGAAGAACAGTTATAGTATTTCATAAGCAAAATGAAAGACTTACAAAGATCTGAATCAACCTCGTAGAGGTTTACAGCAACAAGCTACTTGAAAACTACTCCTATGAACGAAATGCAGAGCAAGAATTTGAAGTACAGAAATGTAAAGAACAATAAATGTAAAACTGGAAAAGAAATAAAGTAGAATAAAACTGGTTTTTGGATTTGAGTCTAGGGTTATTTTTGGGGCCTTCTCTGCTATTTATACTTCTCAAGGATGACCATCGAACTGCACTTCTAACCATCGAATCGTTCCTCCATGATCGCTGATCATGTTGCCTTATACTTAACTCTACTATGCCATCACTTGCAGTTAGGCTTCCCTCATGATTTTGAATTTGAATGTGAGTAACCGTTGAAGCCACATCACTTTGCATCCTTTGCTGATCCAGTGCTACACAGATCTTGTAAGAATCAATACTAACTGCCACGTGTACGATCACGATCGAAAACTTGAATAGTCTTCCGTATTGCCCTTATTTTGCCACGCGTTGAATTGTAATTGGCTTATACAAAATATGTAGCCAACAAAATTATACAAGTATAAACAACTGATTTCACAAATGGGACATACCATATTTATCAGGAAGAACAAGGGAGATAATGGTAGCACCCTAGTTGGTGAGCTTGAGAGGAAAAATCTTCTTCAGCTCATAAATCCCAACATCTAGCTTTGATTCTGAACAATTTGCAAAACCCAAACAACAGTAATAAGTTGAAGCGTAACAATACAGAGATTTTCGACATTTTTTTTTTCTCGCTTTCTTTCTTTTGGTTCAAAGGAATGGTGTGAGATGAAAAACGATGAGTGAAGGGGTTTGTACGGGTATAGGTACATATATAAAGGAAGAAAAGTGAATCTAGTGCTTTTAATTTTGAAGCAGCTATGAAAAGAGAAGTTTATCCAGAAAATTGGTACAGCCATTTATACAATTTCTGCTTGAAATTCATTCATTCCTTTGGTACCCATTGCCCCAGATTCCCTCATCTTCACAGCAATCTTAATCCCATCATGCAATTCCCCTTTGTAAACAACTCCAAATCCTGCTTTCGCTCCGCTCCGATGCTTTTTGCTACAACGACTACGTACTTTCTCTCTCTACATTCTCTGCAATTTGATGGAGCAATGAAGGAAGGGCATGACCTCTCCACCGCTGCCGCTGCCGCTGCCATCGCCTCGCCCAGCGTCACCTTTGCTCGCCGTGCTGTTGTCATCGCGTCGTCATCTTTCCTCTTTGTTTCTCTGGTTTGAGAGTTGAGTGAAAAAAAGAGGGGAGGAAAGCTAAAAAAAAGAAAAAGAAAAAAAAGTTTCAAAATGTCGTCGTTTTGGCCAGCCGCAGAGATCACTGCAGGCAACAGCGGCAGAGAATCCGGACTCATGTCAAGAGGGCATGGCAAGCCGCCATTGGATAGCTTATTAGCACAATTGTTTTTTTCTCTCCATGTATGCAGTTTTTCACATCCCCATTGCATGGTTAAAAGCTTCACCAGCACTGGAGGGAGACAGTTATAATTAGATGGATGCTCCTTCTCTATTGTATCAGATCAACAACCTGCTGGAAATCCATTTCGAGTACCAGCTGCTTTAAAATTTGCATTCCCAGGCCAGACCCAACACTTTCCAGTTCTATATTCTCTGCAGCCTACGGCCTTCCACGAGTCTCTGTCTTGTGTTTTATGCATAAGAGGATGGAGAAGTCCATCTCACATACAAAAGTCTGGCTCAAAAGGATTTAGCACACAAGCATTTTAATTATGGTTCATAGTCCTCAAGAACCAAAATGAAAAAAGAATTCCATCCCAGCCAGCCAAACAGCCACCACACTTAATTTCCCCAAGGCTTATTCTCATGTCAATCCACTCTTTCATTCCAGCCTTTTGAAACTATCCTCAGCTTCTGGACTGAACATCTCCAAAAGATGATGGAGAACAAGAATTTTCTTAAGGCATATAACATGGTTTTTAACAGATCACTACATGGATGACAGCCATTTCAATCACACTCCCCTTGAATTTCAGAACCTTGCCAAATCACATGCCCTGCCATGTGTTATTTTTAGGGTGAATTTCACTGACAGTGCTTATATTGGGATTTGTGTCATTGTGGTCCCTGACTTTTCAATTGTGACATATTGACCTTGAATTTTGAATCTTGTTCCAAATAAGGACAATTGAATATACTATTGGATTTTTCAAGGGCAAAATCGTCAATTTGATAAAATATAAATTAATTTGACGAAAATAAATGTTAAAAAATTATTTTTGAATTTTTAAAAATTATTTCTACCTACTAAAGATAAAATTATATAAAATTGATAAATTTCTAGACATTTATTTCTTTTTTTTACCAAATTAATTTTTATTCTGTATTTAGATGATAATCATGTAAAATTAATTTTTAAAAATTAATCATGTAATTTTTATTAATTTTTATCAATTTTACATAATTTTATTTTTGGTGAGTAGAAATAATTTTTAAAAATTTTAAAATATTTTTTTAATATTTATTTTTGTCAAATTATTTTATATTTTATCAAATTGACGATTTTGCCCTTGAAATTAAGCAATGGTATGCTAATTGTTCTTATTTGGAATAATTTCAAAATTCAGGATCAAATATGTCACAATTGAAAAGTTAGGGACCAAAGTGACACAAGCCCTAAACTATGAGGACTGTTAGTGTAATTTACCCTTATTTTTATTTCTACATAAACAATTATCCAGAACCCTTCTATAAGTATCCACTTCAATTACAGGGCAACTCTAAGACATCTCCTCAAATAATTTCTCAGCCTCGAACACCTTTCCCTTTATACACAACTCCTGGACAAAATTTGAAAAGCTTGTAAGATTAATCACAAAGCCCTTACCAATCATTTCCTTGAAAACCCGCATTGCCATTTCATCATCTCCACTATCACAATATCCGTAAACTACGCAACTGTACATTGTGGCATCAATAAAATGACCATCTCTAAGCATGTCACCCACAAGCTCTTCAGCTTCGTGTATCCACCCTTTAGCTCTGCAAAGGCTACATATCACTGTGTTATGTGACAAGAAGTTTGGAGCGCAACCCATTTGCTTCATCTGCTTCAAAAGAACAATAGCTCTTTCTCAAGTTCTCCACAGTCCACAAGTATTTGAAACACTACATTAAAGCTAGAAACACTTGGACTAATACCTCTCATCCTCATTTCACTTAGAAGAGCAATAGATTCATTTGGTTTCCCCAATTTGCAATATTCATTTTGTTGGCTTATTTTTCTTACAAAGGAAAATATCATAAATGCGAGCGTGCCAGTAAGGATTGAAAAATCTTTACAAATTAAATTCAAGCTAATTATCAAGCGATTGCGTTGACGGTTCTTTTGCCTCAACAAAAAGGACTTCAAAATTGCCAAGTGTAGAAAAAAGAAAAATTAAAAGAAGAATGAGGGACGGAGAAAGACGATTGAGTGAACAATCAAAGTAATAATTACTTACCTCTACTCCTATACTTCGAAAAGGAAGTGCATAAAATGCTTTGAAAAGAAAATACTGAAAATAAATGCTTCGAAATATAAATCTATGTTAAACTACTCCTAAGATAAGGAAAATGACAAGAAATATTGAAATCAATTGTCTTTGATTTGAATTCTGGATCTTTTACAATGTAGCCATGAATAACTATTTATAGACAAGCACTTGTAGGAAAAAACTACCTAAAACTATCTAAACTTCCATCTCCTCCATTTAATATTCCATGATCTTCCATAACTTTCTTCAACCTCCACTTCATGCTCTATGTTCTCCATCATCTTTTCACATTTCATAACTTCTCATAACCTCCAAATGAGTAGGAGGATGCCACATGTCCTCCAATTATATAAAAAATAAATAATAATAAAATTACAGATTTATAATGCTAACACATTTACAACAAATCCATATGCTTGTACATCGAGTCTCATTCCTAGACTAACCATTTCCTTGAGATGTTTGACAGCTTCATTTGGTTTTCCTGCAATACAAAAACCCTTTAATAAACTAGTATGTTCAAACCGCTTAGTCTCATCCTCGTCATCATTCTCCTTGCTTCATCAATATTTCCGCTCAAACAAAAACCATTAATGATTGCATTGTATGTCAACACATTCGGCTCACCAATTTCGGTTCACCATCTCATAAAAACCTTTTTGCTTCACCTAATTCGCCTCTTTTACAATACCCATATATCAAAGCAGTATAGGTCACCGTATCAGGCAAACACTCCTTAGCCTCTATCATCCTATCTATCGACGATACTCCTAACACTGTCCATCAAACCTTTCTTACGCAACACATTGACAATAGTGTTGAAAGTAACCAAATTCGGCGCACATACCATTTCGTCGAACACCTCCTTTGCATCATCAACCATACCCATTGTACAAAAACCCTTAATCATCGTCGTATAAGTAGAAACATTAGGCTCAACTACATCTTCCTCAATAATCTGATCGTAGAAAGCCCAGACCAAACCAATTCGATTCGCTCTAACTAAGACACCCAAAATCAAATTACAAGAAAACAAACAACGACCAGAATGTCTAATTTTGGCTTCATGGAACCAATGAATAGCTAGCTCCTCTTATGTCTCGGCGGTCACCGTGAGCCTTGATAAGCTGCCCAGCATGAAGTCTGATAGTTCGTTGGACGATTCAAGGAGAGAAACAGCGGTAGAGAAGAAGCCGCGAGAGGTGAGGAGGTCAGTGATGGCAATGTAGCAATGATGAGAGTGAGAGTAGTGGTTGGGGTTTAGTTTGGGATTGGGTTGGAGGACCAGTTGAAGAAGAAGAAGAAGAGAGCATGGTAAGGGTTGGATTGGTTGTTGATGACTTGAATGACTAGGTTAGGGTTTAAGTGTGGAGCAAACTGGGTGAGAAGGATGGGTTGGGGATTTTGGAGATAGGGTTTTGGGGGTTCAAGGATTGGAGGAGTGTGGTCATGGAAGTTACAAGAGGGACTGATTGAGAGGATAGAGAGGTGGTTGCTGATGAAATTGCTCGAGACGCCATTGCCATTACCATTTCTTGATGCAAAGGATCGGAAGAATTTGAGTGCTCTCTCATTACGCTGCCCACCTTGTCATAATTTGCTAGTATTTTCGGCCAATTACAGTATAATGATGCCACTGAACCAAAAATTTTACTAAATATTTTATGTGGATATATATTCTACACTGGGTGTGTTTGATTGGGGGATAAGGGGGGATTATTTACGGTACGGATTGTAACCCGGACAAAATAACTAATTCGCCGTCTGTTTTTTTTTTTAGTCCGTCAGACATGGAGTCCGACCGGACTCCTTATCCCCCATTGTGTTCCGGGGGGGGTGTGTTGGAACAATTTTGGGGGGACAATCCACTGTTGGGATTAGGTGGTAAAATGATCATTTTGACCCTCTACTATTTAATTATGTATTATATTTAGTAAAATTCAATAAAATTTAAATGTCTCAATTTAAAAATAAAATAATTTTATTTAACTTTTTATTGATGTTTATTATTTAATTTTTTAAAAATAATTTTTTATAGATTTTGTTGATGTTTTATTTTAAAATTTTGTTTATATTTTATTTAATTTCATTATTTAAATTTTAATAGATGTTTTATTTAGTTTCATTGTTTAATTATTATTATTTTTAAAAACAAATTTATTTAAAATTTTAATTAAAAAATAACATATATTTTATTGATATTTTATTTATTTAATTTTAAAAAATAAATTTATTTAATTGTGTAAAAATAAAATAAATAAATTTTTATTTAATCTAGATAAAAATAATTAAAATATTAAAAATATGTTTAATATTGCTATTATTTAATAAACAATTGAAAAATGGTAAAATAGTCTTTTGGTCATTTATCCTATCCAGTCCGTCCAACCAAACGTTGGATTCACTAAAAATAGTTATTTCCAGACATCTAATCCCATGAAAAAATAAACACAGGATACATATCCAATCCAACTAAATAGTCCGGGAGATTCACAGTCCCAGGACTCAAATCCGATGGATTCTAATCCTCCCTTATCCAATCCGTCCAATCAAATATTTTTATGAATGGCACACATGTAAAATATTTAATAAAAGCTTTAATAAAATTTTTAAAATCTCTAATATTATTCTTACAATATTATTCTTCCCCGTGATTTAGCTTAAAAAAAACACACATACTCTTTATTTTTACCTCTTTACATTCATTTCACCCCTTTAAAAATTTTAATTTTCTTTTAGTTTATCACCAAACATACTTATATAATTCGAAAAAACACTCGTTCTTAACCTAGGTTCTTGTGTTCATAGGTCGTGAGTAAAAAATGAATGCCACGATTATATTATGTTATTATTTGCACATATCACCAACTAATTTCACTATAATATAAATACCTTATTTTATTTATATATATACATATATAATACAAAAATGCCTCAGACCCCCAGGGGGTCACTGGGGGTCATGTGTGTGGCCTTTCCATTGGCTTAAAAAAAAAAATTATTTTTTTTTTTTTTTTTTTTTTTTTCAGCGAATCATGGCCCGCCACCTCACTGGGGGTCGACCCGTGGGGGTCTCCAGCATTTTCGTATATAATATTGCAGAAGGATTTTAAAAAATATCTCAAATATGTTAAAAATACATTTAATTTTAATAGTTCAGATTATACTTATCAAGAAAACTAAGGGTCAAGATGAAATCTTTGTTTTGCTTCTCCAGCCCAAATATATGACTTTTCACTTACTCTTTCTCTTTTCCATGTAAAACATACATTCATCTATTTCTTCTTACATACTCCAGCAACCCTTCTTTACCTACATTTTTCTCCCCCTTCTGTCAAGTTTTCGGTTTTGTAATATTAACAAGTGATACTCCAATGATCTTCAACTACAGCGGTTCTCTCTCGCTCTCTCTAATCTATGTATGTTATTTGTCAATCTTATTTGTTCATTGTGAGGCCATTAACAGTTTCAATCCTCTCTTCAAACTATAAAATATGATGCCTATCTCTCTCTAACTATTTCACAAAATTATTGAGTAAATGGGTGATTGAAAATGCCCTCTCTCTCTCTCTCTTCAAATAAGTTTCTCTCTCTAACCTACGAAATAGGAATTTATTTTGGTTTAGTTCATCAACTACCATATCTCTCTCTAAAAATTTGTGGGTTTCATCCTTTTACATTGATTGAAAATGCCCTCCTCTTCTCTCTCTCTCTCTCTCTCCTTCTTCAAATGAGTTTATCTCTCTAACCTATGAAAATGCCAATTTACTCAATAATTTTCTTTTTGTTTCTCTCTCTAACCCAATGCCCTTTTCATCATTTTACATTAATGATTGAAAACGCTCTCTTCAAATGGGTTTCTCTCTAACCCAATCAAAAAATGCCCTCTCTCTCTCTCTTCAAATGGATTTTTCTCTGTTCAAACTATAAAATATGATTTGGGTTTCATCCTTTTGGTTTTGTTCATCAACTACCTATCTCTCTAAAAATTTGTGGGTTTTATCAACTTTTTGATTTAGTTTTATGATTTGGGTTTATCTTTTTATATTGATAAATTGATCCCATTTTAATGTTGATGAATTGGTTAACATAGTACTGTTCTTATTTTCCTGTCTTGGGTAATAAAAATTACACAATTTAATTTATTATTATTATTTTTATTTAAAAATAAAAATCATATTATCAAATTATATGTAATGTGATCAATGCCATTATTGTTTCCAACCACTTTGGATCATGCTAAGCATTATTTGGATGGCCATCACAAGATTATTAACACTGTGTTTGGATTGAGTGATTTGGTGAGAAAAGAAGAGAAATTGAGTGATATGTATTTCTCTTATTTGTTTGGATAATCTAAGTAGAGAGAAATGGGAAGAAATGGAGAGAAACTCATTTCTCTTATGAGCCTCATTTTCAATCTTCCCAAAAGTGGAGAGATTGGGAGAGAAAAGAAACCACTATTTTTATAATACCTATTTTGTCCTTATAAAAATAAAAGAAATAAAATGATTGAAAATATGAAAAGGTTATTTTGGTAATATAACATAAAATAATTTCTTTTCTTTTCTCTTAATGAAACCTAACCAAACAAAAATAAGAGAAATCACAATCATTTCTTTTCTTTTATTTCTTCCTTATCCAAACAAAAAGGAGAGAAATCACAATCATTTCTTTTCTTTTCTCTTATTACTTAAGTAATCATTTCTTTTCTTTTCTCTCCTAAGTTACCAAACATAGTGTAAGTGGTTGTTTGGGATTCATTTTTTTAATTTTTTTTTAATTAATGCGTTTAAAAAATTAATTTTTTTAATGAGTGAAACATGCTAATGTGATTTTTTTTTTTTTTTTTGACAACTGATTTTGTGGCTTTTAAGTTTTTGACTTTTTAGACTATTGTCAAACGCATCCTTAATTCTCAATTCACATAATTAGTTTTGTTTGATTTTTTACTTCTTCTTCTTCTTCTTCTTCTTCTTTTTTTTTTTTTTTCAAAGCAATGGGTTCTCTGCATTTGATATTTAATCGTTTGTATTTTTTTAAATAATCTATTTAGCATGATATTATTCATCAATTTTTAGGTGAATAACATAAATTCTGAAACGGCAAAGCGAGTTTAAATTGACAGTATTATGTATATTGTTTTAGTTGCCTTCATAAAATTTATATGTGTGTATTCAAATTTATTGCTTTTTGTTTGGTTTTTTTTTTTTAAATGTTTTTTTGCATAAATTTCAATTTCAGTTTGGACTCTCTAGGTGATAAATGGTGAATTTTATAATTTTGGGTTGCATTTGTTTATGTTGATAAATTATTGAATTTCATTGTGTTCATTTTAAAAAAACATAATTATTATTAATGATCATGGCATATTTAGAAAAACATAATAGATTTTGCATAACCTACTAAATATGAGTATCTCAGTATTTCTCTAATTCATAAATAATTGTTTCTCTATTCTTAATGTTTATATTTTTATAAATTCCCACCAAGCTTCTCACAAAAATTGCAAGGTAAGCCCTTTTTTTAAAAAATATATTTTTATATGTGTTTTTATTACTATTATCTTAATTATTATCTTAAATGTTTATATCTTAATTATTTCTATCCATGACCGTTATTTACTTATGATTTTATTATCCAAATAAATTCAACCGAATGTACAAGTGAAGGTTTTTGAAAATGTCCAATTTGTTTTAGAGAGATATATTTTGTATGTGTTTTTATAGCTTATTCACTTTTAACTTGATCAAAAATTATGTTTTTTTTATTAAAAATATAATTATTATTAATGATCATGGCATGTTTAGAAAAACACACTAGATTTCGCATACTAAATTTGTAGATATAGCGTCTTAGTGTTTTCTTAATTCGTAAGTAATTATTTCCGTACTTTTAATGTTTGCATTTTTTTATGTGTTTTTTTTTTAATTTTTATTTCTTCTCACATTGATTTTAACTAGTTAAGTATTTAAATTAAAATTTGAATTTTTTTATCCGATTTGCTACCAATGGTTTTATTATCCAAAATAAATTCAACCGAATGTACAATGTCACGACCCCAACCCGTCCCTAGAGGTTAGAATAGTGATTGGCCAATAATCATAGATTACCTACTGCCTCAAAGACAAAATTTCAAAATATTTAAATCATATTGAGGCCCCAAAGTGGAAGCAAAACAAAATAATATTGTCCATTGAGTTGTGCATACATGATAAACTAAAATATTAAAAACAATTATAATGCACCTTTACATAGACAAGACATAATTATACATCACACATGCGCGCGCGCGCGCGCGCACACACACACACATATATATAAGACTTAAATTAAATCAGAATAATAACTAATTAAAATCCAAATCATCCTGATTAATTAAATACAAAATATTATACGTGGCGGGGTCGTCAATACAACTAATTTGGAAAAAAAAAAAAAACATTTGATTATGGTTGTTAATTTTTTTTAAGGTTGTATGAAAATTCTCAAGAATGTACAATTGATTTAGTATCGCTTTTTTGTTTCTTGATGTAACCAAATACTTTTAGGTTGAAGTATACATATATTTTGTAAAGTTTTAACCGACTCTTTTGTAAAGCAACTCGTTTGTAAAGCATACATATATTATCGACTCAGGTGTATGGCAATATAATGTTTGTTTTGCTTATGTGGTTATAATTTGATTGGCAACAATAGTATTAGTAAGTGTATATTGTTTGGTATTTAATTTAATTTTTTTTTTTATTTTATTTATTTATTTATTTATTTAATATTGTAAAGTATTAGCTAGCGTGTCATTTTTTTTTTAGATTGCAAAGCACTAGTTTGTGTGTATTGATTTATTTGATTTGTTTGTAATTACAAAGTATAGGCTTATATGCATTGTTTGATGTTTAATTTTAATTTGATTTGTTGAGATGACATACTTGCTGGTGTGCTTTATTTAGTGTTTAGTATTTTTTTTTTTTTAATTAATAGAGCGTTAACAAGTGTATAATAGTTTTAATTTGTGTGTTTTGTTTAGTATTTACAATTTTTTCTTAACTTGCTTGGCAGGTATGTTTTACTATTTTGATTTGCAATATATTGTTATTTTTATTTCAATTCTATAGAGCGTGTGGTACAAACAAAATTGTTAGAAATTCTTCAGTGTCTTTATCAAATTTCAATATGATACGTATGAATTACAATTACATTTTTATCTCAACATAATTTATAGGCAAGGGCATCCATACATATAAAGAGAAAGGTAAATAACAAAAAAATTTATTGAATATATCACTATTCCATTCAATTTTTTTTTCTATAATATTTATGGAACATGGTTAAAGTTTGGGTAAATCTAAATAGCATTTTGCGTTCATTAATTTTTAATATTGCAGTTTTTCCCTTGTAAAATAAATATTGTACTTTATACCTTATAATTTTGTACATTGCAGTTTGCACTCTTTAACTGCTAAAAGTTACTAAAAATATAGTGAAAACTAAAGGTGCAATATCCAACATTTACCCGAACTTTGCAAATCTGAATGTTGCTGTCTATAAATAAATAAATAAATAAATTCCTTTTTCTATCCCTTCATGAGCGAAACACTATGGGTGTATTTGATTAGACGGACTGGATTAGAATCCATCGGACTTGAATCCTGTGACTATGAATCTCTCGGACTATTTGGTTGGATTGGATATGTATCCTGTATTTGTTTTTTTTCATGGGATTAGATGTCTGGAAAGAATTATTTTTAGTGAATCCAACGTTTGGTTGAACGGACTAAATAGGATAAATGAACAAAAGACTATTTTACCCTTTTTTAACTGTTTACTAAGTAATAGCAATATTAAACATATCTTTAATATTTTAATTTTTTAGCTAGATTAAATAAAATTTTATTTTATTTTATTTTTACACAATTAAATAAATTTATTTTTTTAAAAATAAAATAAATAAAATATCAATAAAATATATGTTATTTTTTTAATTAAAATTTTCAATAAATTATTTAAAAATAATAATAATTAAATAATGAAATTAAATAAAACATATTAAAATTTAAATAGTGAAATTAAATAAATTATAAAAAAATTTTAAATAAAACATCAATAAAAGTTAAACAAAATTATTTTATTTTTAAATTGAGAAATTTAAATTTTATTGAATTTTACTAAATATAATACATAATTAAATAGTAGAGGGTTAAAATGATTATTTCATCACCTAATCCCAACAGCGAATAATCCCCAAAAATTGTCCCATACCCCCTAGGATACAATAGTCCCATATGGGGATAAGGAGTCAGGCGGACTCCATGTCCGGCGGACTAAAAAAAAAAACAAACGCCAGATAAAGAACTCCCCCTGAATTACAATCCCAATAATAAATAATCCCCCCTTATCGCCCAATCAAACACACCCTATCTGCTCTCACAAAAGCGCACACACTGACTAGTCTGTTGAGTTGAAGAAAAAATTGGATAACTACATTATCAATTAATTTCCAAGTATGATATGTACATATGTTCAATTCAATCAGCGAATGCAGAAAAGAAATGGCAAGTGTTTGTTGAAGCTCTCTATATCAGCTTGAGCACGTGCCCGTTCTTCTGCATCCCTCGCACTCAAACTTGCTCTTCTTTCTGATATTTGCCTCTCAATGCTTCTTATCTGTAGTACCATTACCATTTAAAAAAAAAAATGATATATTGAACACAACAACACCCAAAAAAAAAAAAAACCACCATTCTTAATAGAATAATAACTTGGAGAGAGAGAGAGAGAGAGGACCTTTCTGTATGGCCAGCGTGATAAGCCATATTTGCGACAGATCTTCTTCATGACGGTGGGCAGACATTCAGTTTCTTTGCTGCTCTTCTATAGGAATATGGAAGTAGCCTATCAAGTCTTTCACTGTCAACTTCCCTGTTCTTTCCCTCTGCACTACTCATCAAATACACAATAATACCACAAAATAATCACAACATCAAAAACAAAACAAAATTACAGCTTAAATACAGTCATCCGTCCCACACATTGAATAATTATTGGTTAAAAAATATGAAGAAAAGTGTCTAGAATTTGAAATGCATTTCTAACTCACACCACCCAAGTTTAATCTACACTACTAATTCAAATATGGATATTTTTTCTAAATACATAACATTTTTTGTAAATTAGTTGGTACTACAACCTGCATTGCAAGAGCTCTTAGAAGTCTCACTTCTGCTCTCCCAGGCCCCCCTGCTGGTTGTTGGTTCGTGTTTGGTGTTCACCTGCCCAAAAGCGTTTTGGTGTTTTTATGCACGAAACGAATATTATTGATGAAAATTAAATGGGTAAAGTAAACACATCACTAATACATCAACATGAATGCAAATATTAAAAGAAGAAAAAAAACCCAGAGTGGTTGCATTAATGCTGAACATATAGATTTAGGAAGAGAAGCTCACCTCCTAAATCTGCGCAGATGGTTGAAGGAAATCATCAACGTCCAGATCGTCATCCTCCCCATTCAATCCCACACACAAGGCTTCATAGAATACCAAAAGTGGATCTTGCAGCATGGTATAACCACCTTGCTTACGCTCTTCGCAATATTGAATCAGAACTCCCTCACACACTATGCTTTTCTTGCAAAAACTGAACAATTTATTAACCCAATCCATTAGGTTTCGAGTTTGAAAAACAACAATTTTACTACTTTGCATTTTGAATGGCAAGTGTTAAACTTATGAATAACAACATTAGATATGAAAAAAGTTCTATGAACGACAACTACTTTCCTTCAAAAACTTGAGAACTAAAATATTGTCAATAAATTAATTAATAGAATGGTATTACCCAGAACGTTATCAAATCAAACTTACTCAAACATGTGATACTGGTTTCCAGTAGTCCAATTCCGTTATACGGCTGGGTCTCAAGAATTGCATGACAGATCAGACCAAGTCTTCCATGAATCTCAAGCTTCGTCACATGGATGCCTACCATCAATTAAATGCAAATGAGGTGTAATTAACTACACATATGTAATAAAAATAGTTTTGCTACAAACACATAACCAAATAGAATATACATAAATGGACAATTATCTTCTATATATGGGTACATGTAATGCATCAATTGAAGTGGATCAAAATAGTACGACATGGACGATATACCATTAGTATGGATTATTTCTCTTAGTACTTGGCAACAAGTGCAACTATATGGAACGGTGGCACTGGCCAAATTGGCAGTTGCACCGGGTTTCCGAATTCTAAATTTTGTGGTGGGTGGGGAATTTCTTGACGGCGGCTTGTTTCACCACAAAATTCACTAGACCCGCTTGAGAATTACTGGCGGTGGCGGTGGCGTGGCGGTGGTAGGATAATAGTTGCCCCAAATTATTGGATCCGCCAGTGGATCGTTGGCCTCGGTAATGTCATTAGCAGATTGAATGATTGTTGATTGAAAGAATTGGGTTTAATAGCGAGGCCAAGATTGGGATTTTCATCAAACATGAGAAAGTTTTGAGAGATGGGATGTCATCAAAAGGGTCATGGTAAGGAAGAACACCATTGGATCTACCATGAAATGTTACAAATGACGGTTATGAAGAGCCTTTGTTTCTAGTTCGTCTCCACTCTGGCCTGGTGTAGCAGCGGTGGAGAGCGGCGCCTGGTGGGGAACAACCAAGCGCCGCTGTGGGGAGAGTGGTGGGGTGTGTGCGAAGAGGAAAGACAAATGGGATGAATTTGAGTGACAGTTTTATAGGTATTGGGGGGCAATTAGAAAAAAACAACAAAGGCGGGAAGCGGTTTATAACCGTTTTAAGTCAGACGGTTGGGTTTCAAAAACAAAAAAGAAAGAAAGAAGGTTTGAGTCTAACCAAGTCTAGTTGGGCATTTTTCATTTGTGGTCCAACTAGTTTGGGCCTCTTATATGGATTCATATTCATATAGTAAGAAACATTGTGTACGGGGATGAAAATGAAAAATAAATACTAATTAAGTTGTTGATTTAAATAATATTTTTTAATTTTTATATTGTAAAATATAGGCATTATTTAAAATTTTATGTTCTCAATTTTCTTTATGTAGAATTACCAATAAAGTTTTGGAAAAGTTATAAAAATTAAAAATTAAAAAAAAAAGGAATTGATCATGCTAACAAATTACAACCTTGAGTATTTTCCTTTTTCTTGTCAATACAGAGAATTTTTTTAAAAAAAGTTTTGGTGGTTTATTGCTCTAGGTTGTTATGAACATTAAGTAATATTTCATGTATGTAGATGGGTAGTGTGTAATATACATTGAGAGATGCCCACCCTTCTAAGGTGGGTCCAACAAGGTTTTCTACAGGTCCATTTGGTCCATTTTGGAGCTTTCAAGGGTCCCAAATGCCGATTTTAAACCCAAAAAATTATTTTAATACCCAAAGAAATTTTTATAGGTCATTTTAAAAATCATTTTAATTAAAGTTGGTTTGTTCAGTATATTTTATGAATGAACATTTTGTTCGTGCTAGTCAAAAGCCGTTTACCATACCATTTTTTCAAATTTTTACTTTAACTCAACACTTGATGAATATTATATTGTTAGATTAGATTGGATTTCGGATCTGGATTAAGTGTCCATGGTAATATGATCCTGACACATTAGAAGACTCATGTAATTTACGATTGCCTTTATGCAGAGAATATGGATAGAAATCTAACAATCTTATCTTATCTGTTGATGTGGGTGGTCTTGGATTCTATTTGAATGTAAAAAGTACGCCCACATCCAATTTTTCTCGTATTAATTTTTCTACCCATAGAAATTGAAAATCCATGCAAATTCATTAATTAAACACACATGCTTACCTTGCAAATTAATTAAACACACATGCAAATTAATTAACCCTAAACACACATGCTTAGCTTGCATACCAAGTAAAAGCATATTAAGTCATGTAAATAGAAACCGTCTTAAAAAAAAAAGGTCATATAAATAGAATGAGTATACTAACCTGATGATGGAGCTTAAGAACCCAACCATTCCTTTTGGTTGGATGAAGTCTCTCAAAACTTTGATTTTTGAATATCTTTGACAGCAACTTCCAATTGGGCCTCCAAACGATCAGCAAAACCAGTTTCTTTTCACTTTTATAAATTCTTACTCAAATTCAAAGACAACCAACAATGATAGTTTAAAGAGACAAATTTCAGACGAGATGACCATGGTACATACATATTAATTGCCAGCCACACTTTCGGATGGAATAGTTTTTTAAACAGTGTTCTTTGAGACTATACACTGTTTAAAGATCAAGAACCAATTTCGGACATCAACCGTAATAATTATATTAAATGCAATTTTTATTTTTATTTTTATTTTTGGACCGTTTCTTGAATTGATCACCAGAAGACTCAAAAAGCAGCAGAATGAAAGTGGAAAATTGCAGGGAGGGGTGGGGGGTCTCCTCCCATGTGAAGAAATTTGGGGTGGTAGGAAGATAATAGGTGAGGAAGAGGGGCCACATTTGCTATTCCAATTGAAGGAGAACTCTCACTTTCACTGGCCACTGCCAGTGTCAATGAAGATGGATATATCAGGTGTGTGCCTATACCTCTCTCACGTGACGCATATATTAATATTAACCCCCCAAATGTCCAATTTGTGGACCATCATCTCATTTATTTATGTTCCCAGATTCACTGCAGAATGGCTGCATCCAACCATAATGTTAGAATTGTCCTGTATGGTCTCACCAACTCATTTAAACTTGATTAATTTATTTTTTATAGACTATTGATTTTGAGTTTGATGTTTGAACAAGGTACTAAAGCTGGATTTTGGGTAGTCTTCAAGTGGCCAACTCTCTACCGGAGCCCTTTCCCTCATCTTTCATCTCTCTGTTACCTCCAAATACTACCCAACTACATGCCACATTTTTGTATGTGCCTGGAGTTAGAACAATATTATATAACTTATTCTAAAATATTTTTCTCAAGCTAATTAGATTCGTATACTGATCAATGTCAGTCTTTCGTGGATTCCTTTTTTTCTTTTTACTTTTTTAAATGGAGGTCTCATTTTTTTAATATTACTATTTCTATTTCATCACTAATTTTAATGATATATACGTAGTCTAACGTTTGTTTTGTATGTGGTAAGTTCAACTTAGATCATAAACATTTTTTGTTTTTTCAATAGTTTATAAACATGGTCATGTTATGGGTGTGGGGTCTATAAAGTATAGACTCGATATCCATATGAGACATTTAATTATTTATTTGGTAGAAAATTTAGGCTCCGTTTGATAAGTCTCTCAAATTATAGTTTCACTCATTGATTTGAATGTGCTATTTGTTTTGATTCAAATCATAATTCTACACCCATTTCTCAAAATTCAATTCAAAACATAATCATTACTTTTCAAAATTCATAACCAAACTCATAATTCAAAACTCTTTTCAAAACTCAATTCAAATCAATATTTTAATTTTTTTAATATTTTAAATATTTTCATATTTAAATATGTTACGATTTTTTTAATTTTTTAAATATTAAAATATTTTATAAAAATAAATTCAAACTCTATTTTATAAAAATATTTTTAAATATTTTAATTTTATTGTTATGTATTTGGTTACGATTTGAGTGTAGAGTTGTGAAAGTAGTATCGAGTTTCGAATTATGTGTTTGGTTATGAGTTTTAAAAATAATTTCTTAATTAAGTTTTGTTTTATGTGTTTGGTTACGATTTGAGTGTAGAGTTGTTTTTAAATTTAAAATATTAACATTTTAAATTATTTAAAATTTTTGAATATTTAAATTATTTAAATTTTTACGACTTAAATTTTTTGAATATTTATTTTAATTTTTTACTTATTAAATTTTTTATGATTTAAATTTTTTGAATATTTATTTTGAAAAGAAAATTATTTCCTTTGTAGTATTTTTCAATTAAAATATTGATTAATGTTATTTTCTGTTAATAATAAATTTTTTTAATTGAATTTTAAAAAGAGTTTGGTTATGAGTGTTGATCAGAATTTTCAATAGTGTGAAAGTAGTGTGTTTTGTTATTAGTTATAATAATTTGAATTAAGTTTTGAAAACTCTTTCCAAAACTCATAACTAAACAAATTTTCTTACTTCACGTGTCAAATCAAACTTTCAAAACTCAATTTCACACTCAATTTAAAACTCAATTCAACACTCTATTCAAAAACCATAACCAAAGAAATTTTTTACACTCAAATCATAATTTCATAACTCACAAACTAAAAATACAACTCATACTCTCAAATCATATTTACAAAACTCTACCAAACGTAACGTTAGTATTTCTAACATTATCCAACTAAAATTGGGTTGTTATAAAATTTGAAGTAATTGAATTTTTATGTAAATATAATGTTATTTTCAAAGCCAATAAATGCTACTCAGAGAAATAATTATTTAAGTAAAATTATTAACGACTATGATACGTAGCTCGAAACCACGGCTCGACACCAAAACGACGTCGTTTTGGTGTCGAGTTTATTTATTTATTTATTTTTTCTTTTCTTTGTTGCAGATCGGGAAGAATGGGAGAAGAAGAAGAAGAAGAAGAAGAGGGGGTGTCTGCAGAACTGGAGGAGGAGGGGAGAGGATGGGGGAGGGGCCCATAAAAATCGGGAGGGGGCTGCGCTGGGCGAGCTGCGGCGGGGCAGACGAGCTGTGGTGCTGCAGGGCTGGGTCTCGGCGACGACAGTGGCAAGGCGAGGCGACGACGGGCTGGGACGAAGCTGCGACGGGGACGACCCACGGCGGGCAGACGAGGACGACCCACGGCGGGGCTGGGCTGCGACGAGGACGACCCACGGCCACGGCAGACGACCCTCTCCTCTCTCTTTCTCCCTCTCCCTCTCTTCCTCCCTCTCTCCTCTCTCGAGCCAGTTTCGAGCCAACTCTCTCGAGCTCTCAAACATTTCCCAATTATTAATGTTCTTGAGACAGATGCAATGACTGTAACATGATTTTTATTGATTAAATAGTATTTTTTTTTTTTTTTCTTTTTTCAAGTTTCAAGAGAGACATGTCAATAGGCAGGGTAATATTTTAAGATAAATTATTTAGTGATTTGAGGACAGTGATGCCTCAATTTAATTTTCACTGATCAATATAATGAGTTCTAGTAATATTTGGTTCCTTTGAGACAAATGTAATGACTCTAACATGATTTTGTTTGGCTCGTTGAATGGCACCATTATAAATTCTTATGGCTCTTTATATTTTTTATTCACTCAAACTGAAATTGTAAGTTTTATATTTTTTATCAATCAAAACACTAAAGACACCACATGACTGTGCTAAGACAAACTAATAACTTCTCCAGTGAGTGACAGTATAAAGACATTGGACAAGTGTAGGCTAATGATTTCTTATAGTGTTACAATGAAAAAGTTATTGATTAATCCAAATTTCACGTGATTATATCTTTCACCAATTATAATTTATTATGTTACTATATATTTCAATCATTCAATATAAATTTATAAATTTTATTTTTGTATGAGTCACAATACTAAATTCTCGTTATGGTGCAGGAAGTATGAATATTGAAACATGACATAAGATCATAGTGGATATATACGCCAAAATTGGGCTTTAGCGGCGGTTTTTTACCGCCGTTAAAGGCTGTAAAACCGCCGTTAAAGCCTTTAACGGCGGTATTAACGGCGGTTTTATTACCGCCGTTTATGCGCGTGTCGGAAAAAGTGAAACCGTCGTAAAAAGACAAATTACCGTCGTTAAAAGTCGACCAAAAACGGACTCTTCCACAACCACTCTTCATGAAATATATTCCCTAAATAAATATTTAAACACTACTTTTACTTTATTGTAGATGGTTTCGCCGGAACTCGCCGGAGTTTCGCTGGAGCTCCGCCGGCAAAGACCGCCGTCATTAACGGCGGTAATGGTTGGGCATTAGCGGCGGTTTTGTTACCGCCGTTAAAAGTGGATATTAACGGCGGTTTCGTTACCGCCGTTAAAAGTGGGTTTCGTTACCGTCGTTAAAGACACTTTTAGTGGCGGTTTTCGTTACCGCCGTTAATAGTACCTTTAACGGCGGTTTTCGTTACCGCCGTTAAAAAAACCGCCGTTAATGCCCTGTTTTGGCGTAGTGAGGGACAGCGAGAAGCTAATCTTGACAAGGGAGTCGGAGTTGACAATCTTCAGTGCGCAAGTGTCAGAGATGGAGTCGTACTATTATGAGATAATTTAGGAAGTTAGTTAAATTCTAACTTTTTTTATTTTTTATATATAAAAATATAAAAAATAATATGACTTAAAATAAATTAAAAATTAAAAATAATTTTTTTAACTAGTTTGCCAAATTATCCCTATACTACTACTACTAGACTGTTTTTGCTTTCGTCAAGAAAACCAATATTTACGTGCCAGTTGGTGGTCCCCACTGTCAAAGGACATCTATCTCCCGCGTCATGACAAAAAAAACCGTTAATTATTTACCACCACCACCCTTGCCAGTAACGACATCCATTTATCAGATTTACGACCTTTTTTCACTTATTTTTCAAAAATCAATATCAAAGAAGTAACAGGTCTGATAATTTGCATCAAAGTCATTTCGCTGCATTTTATTGTATAAATAATACGGAGCTGCTGGGTAGCTCGAAAACTGATTGCCCCAAATGGCTCGATTGTCGGAAACGCGTCGTTTTGACCTTTTTTTTTTCTTTCTTTCCCTCTTGCTTCCTCTTCTTCCTTTCCCTGGGCAATCTAAAAAATTAAAGAAGAAGAAGAAGAGCCCCAAAAAATCAAACAGTAGCAAAATCTAATCTGAGAAAAAAAAAATCAAAATCAAAATCTAAATCTAAAATCAAAACCAATTGGTTTTTCCTCCTCCTTGCTTCCTCTTCTTCCTTCCGCTTGGGCAATCTGAAAAATTAGAGGAAGAAGAAGAAGAAAAAGAAGAAGAAGAAGTGCCCAAAAAAATCAAACCCAAAATCTAAATCTAAATCTAAATCTAAAATCAAAACCAATTTCAACAGAAAAATCAGTAGAAAAAAGAAGAAGAAGAAGAAGAAGAAGAAGAATAGCACTAGTTTCAGCAAAAAAACAGTCCCAATTTCAGCACAAAAACAGTCCTAATTTCATCACCAAAAAGCACCAATTTCAGCATCAAAACAGCAGCAAAACATTAGCAATTTGAGCAAAAACAAGACCAAAACAGCAATTTCTTCTCCTCCTTCTCTTCCTCCTCCTCTATTTCCTCTCTTCCTCCGTTATTTCTCTCTCTCTGTGTTTTGGTTCAACTTTTGAAAAAGAAACGAGAAGTGGAAAGGAATAAAGGAAAAAAAAAAGAAAAAAAAGATAAGGTTGAGTAATGGCATCGTAACTGTGAATTACGTAAAATCTTGTGATAATCTTGTGGATCGTTAACCAAGGCCTTGGCGAGAGATAAGGTTTGAAATACATCAAGGGAGATGGGTTTGAAGCCTGTAAAATCATTAAACCATGTATGAGGACACCCAACTTGGGGACCAGAGATCCTGTAACCAGGCTCAATGGGAAGAACGAATCATATGATGGTTGTAAAAAAATGCACTCCTTAATATTTTGTTATCTATCCCTATGATGTAAGTGCATTTGTCCTGTAATGTTGGAGGGTTGAGTTTTTATACTCTTAATGAAATTTTGTAGCTTTTGTTGAGTGGGGTGTGTAAATTACAGGAACATCCTTGACAGATTTCACCTATGTGAGCATGAAAGTGAGGCTGCTTTCTATGAGAATAAGGCTTATTTTCAAATATGCTCATGAAAACTAGGATAGGCACAAGGCCGTAATGTGCTGGCTATTAAAAGCTCACGTCAACACCTAGATTGTTATGTATGAACAGTAATACTTTATTTCCTCTAAGTAGTCATAGTTCAAGTCTGAGACCACTACTGACTCTGGAGTAGAGGTTGTTGTTTCACTAATGAAGGTTCAATGCAGAGCACACCTTCATGATGCATACTAGTCTATCTTTGTTTGGTAATCTCTCTTGTCCTTGTTGGTATTAAAATGAGTGGGGGATTGTTAGACCATTTTAATATCTTTTATTTATTTATTTATATATTTTGTTCATGAATCTCCTTTTGTCTTATTCATGAATGCAGATTAATTAGAGTTCATGAACTTGGTGGTAAGTTAATATTTGGAGACTCTCCATTTTCTCTAGTTGATGGTCATTATTATTTTTTGGTATAATTTGTAAGGTTCTAGTGGCCTATACATAGTTCCTCTCATCTACTCTTTTCTACACAAACTATTTTTTATATTTGAGAGATTACTAGCCAAAGAAGGGTGTTTTTTCTTGATGGAGTTTTAGATTCACCATCTTGTGCAGAGTTGGCTTGAACCATATGACAAGTGGTCGGGCTGTTGTATCGTGGAGGGGACAAGTCATAATTTTGTGACTGTTGTATCGGTATTTAGATTCTTCCTATCGCAGTGGGCTTGATCTCCTTAAGATAACGAGATATCCGTGTCTCAGCCTGATCTATTTGTATCTCATTTTCTTTGCATTATTTATCAATAAAATATAATTTTTCTGGTATTTTCACCAACAAGAAATTATAGAGAAGATTATCTTTAAAAAATCAAATTATTTAAACAATTGTAAATATATAATTAGATCACTTTTGTTCCGAAAACAATGAATAGAATTTGTAATTTTGAAAATAGAATTTCATTATTTGGAAAATAAATGTAATTTAATAATGTATTTACAATTGATCGTTCAATATGATTTTTTATAAGAATAATTATTTCAAAGACTCTTAAAAAATATGAACGATTTTGATTATCGAAATGGGTCCATAATGAACCCATAAGGGCCCAACATCACCTCCAGCTTTTTTAACATTATTAACAAGTGTCTTAAATACAAAAGTCAACTAAAAATAAGGTTAGTTATATATCACTTAAATATTTTACTAAAACTTTATATTTTGTATGTGGATTAATGCTTCGGACCCCCACTGGGGGTCGACCCCCAGTGAGGTGGCGCGTTGGGATTGGTTAAAAAAAAAACTGTTTTTTTTTTTTTTTTTTTTTTTTTTTAAGTTTCGGCCAGTGGGGGCTCGCCACCTCACTGGGGTGCGACCCCCACTGGGGGTCTGCAGCGGGACTGTTGTATGTGATATGATGGATTCTGCTATTTATTAGAGAGAAATATTTGTTGTTGCTAAATGAGGAGTTATTAATGCTCGTACGTGTAAAATATATTGAAATATAAAAAAAATATTAAGATTTATAAACTTTATATTGAAATTATAAATTTTTTGATATTGGGGTTTCATTTGGGATGTGGGTTGACTTTTTGAATTTTGACTTTTTGACTATTTTAGTCTGAGGCTAAAAAGTCTCGTTTGAGATGAGTTTTTTGATTTTTTTGAAAGAAAAAATAAAATGATTATTGTTTGGATATGACATTTTATTTTATTGACTTTTTAACATATTTTATCTTTTTATAACTATTTTAGTGCAGACCATTCATGCCAAACATAGCCTATTCTTAACTAATGACCATCTCATAGTCATTTACATTATCATACTTAAAATATGGTTAACTTCACATATATACAAGAAATGGATTGCATAAGATGTCATTTGGCATGTGAGTTGGCTTTTTTAACTTTTTGGCTATTTTAGACCCAGTTAAAAAGTTCGTTTGGATTGGTTTTTTTTGATTTTTCTGATAAAAAAAGTGAAATGATTATGATTTGAATGTGACATTTTGTCTTATTAACTTTTAAACCTATTTTTCATTTTATAACTAATTTAACCAAAAAGTCAACCAAACCCACATTCAAACGAAGCCTCAAATATATATAGGAGGTGAACTAAAATGATAAAATAAATGCGGTAATTCTTAATACTTCACTTTTGAAAAACAGAGTGTAACTTATAATGCCACATTGGAACCATATATAAAAAAATAAATAAATAAAATAAATAATTGATAAAATAATTAAGTGGTATATATCAAACGTGTATGTGTATTTTGAAAATTAGGTTACAAATTAATTTTTTAATTTTTTTTTTTTGTTTTTGAAAACGGTGTAGAAAAGTAGAGAGATAATAGCCTATTTTGGAAAGTGAATTAAAAGTTACTTTTCAACTTTTAACCTATTTCCTTTCTCACAAAAAAAAGTCAAAAAGTCAAAAAAAATCAAAAAATTAACTTTTTACTATCTTCCCAAACACCTTAATGTGACTCAAGAGATTAAAAATCAAAAAATTGACTTTTAACCTCTTGCCAATAGAGTTAAACAATGCATAAATTTTTTTAAAATTTCAGAAAAAAAAAAACAACTTATTTAATAAAATTTTGCTAAAGGAAAAATAATTATTTATTGATTGTTGCTAGAGTAGAGCCAGCCAAGAACATGGTCAGTACGGTGGATCGGGATCTCAAAGTCTGAACTCTCCTCCTCCTCGAGCGTGCACGCACTGAGACAGCTAAATTCTACATTTTTTCATCATCAGCTAACTCTTCTATTCTACTTATTAATCTCCTAGTTTTCCCTTATTTAGGATTATTATGGTGGTCCTCGAAAAAAAAATATATATATGGTCCATTACTAAGTTTTTTAAATTGTACCGTACCCCTTAATTGTGGATGACCAAGTGCGTTTTTATTAAAATCATGTTAATGATGTGTCATTAGAATGTCGATTTTAAAGGACAAAATGCTTAAAAGGAAATAAGTTAAAAATATTAATATTCTTTATGTCTCCCAGATCATTTCATGAATATTTTAATCTATTTTAGTTATATTTTTTTATATTACAGCCATTAAAAAAACTTTTTATTATCACTTCTTCATTTTATAAGGAGATAGATATCCGATATTAAGCTATTATAGGTAGATTGTAAAATTTTTTATTAAGATATTTGTAGGAGTAGAACACTTGACATGATGAATTTAATATTGCTATTTTACTTTTGATATTTGTCATAAAATTTTTCCTTACATAATTGTTTTGAAGCACAAATTAGATAATATCACATGATATTCTGAGACTACTAAATAATTACTCATTATAAGAACACTACTCGTTAACACAATTCTAAAATTTATATGGTTAAAATGAGATCAATCAACTATTAATGAGGGTTGTGCATTCCCATTTCTTTAATCTAATATAGGTTGGGAGGTTTGGGTGAAGGGGCATAGAAGAAGGGGGTGGGATGCAGATATATATGAAGAATGAGGAGGTCATGTTAGGTGATGTCCTAAGAAAACAAAAATGAACAAACAAAAAGAGGAAAGCACGTGGCCTTGGCTAGGATTATGGAAACATATATTTCCCTCATTCTTTCAATGCGAATGTTTTTAGTCATGGTCATGGTGGTGTTTGATGTGTATAGGGAGTGAGTTTTAGAACAAATACATCCTTTTCAGTCTTCGTCTTGGATGTCAATTGTTTTTAAATTCCACAGACCATCCATTCATGTAGATTATGACTTTAAAAAACTAAAAATAAAAAATGGTGTTATGTTTGTGTGACTTGAAATAGTATATGATTATGATGCTAATTATAACTCAAAGTGATGTTGTGTTAGTAGTTATGGCTGAAAAAATAATACATCATGAATAAGCCTGGGATCTTAGACTTATCCATTTAGATTTTTTTGAATTAGTGATTGTGTGATAGAAATTAAATTTGTGCAGTGTGGGATCTATATATATATAAAATAAATTTAAATCACAATATGATAATTCTAAATAACTTTTAGATAGTTAAATTTGAATTTATAATATTATTGATCCATCATTAAAGTAATTACAATTAATAATAGGTTGGCTTGAGGGAAGGCGAGTAAAGCTACCCTCATGAGTTCTTTGAATTTTGTTTTAAAAATTGATATTTTGAGATATGTAAATAAAAATTATAAATAAATAAAAGGTAATGATCACTGGAAAGTTCAATTGCCGGGTGTTAATTTTGAGTCCAATCTCAGGCAAGTAAAGCTACCGTTATGAGGTCTCAAATTTTGTTTAAAAAATAAGGTTCCCAAATATTTTGAGATGTGTAAAAATTATAAATAAATAAAAGGTAATGATCACCTGAAAATCTAACTGTGGGGTGTTAATTTTGAGTCCAATCTCAAGCAAATGCTAACAAGGTGAATAGAGCTATCGCCATGAGTTCTCAAATTTTGTTTAAAAAATAAGGTTCTCAAATATTTTGATATATGTAAAAATTACAAATAAATAAAAAGTAATGATCACTTGAAAGTCTAATAATTGTCGGGTGTTCAATCTCAGGCAAATGCTAACAAGTTAATTATGAGAATATGATGAAAACTAACTTGGAAAAGAGTAAAAAAATTAAAAAAAAAATTGAAATGCGAAAGAATTATTTTGAATTTAGTGATAATGTGTCGAAATTTATGTATTTTTTATATTTTTTCTTGTGCACCATGATACTTGTTAACAAGATCCTTATTTGACATTTTTCACTTCAACTGAAATTATTAAACAGATCTAATTTTATTCACAAACAAGTTTTGATTCGCTAAAACTAACGAAATTTACAATTTTAAATGGGATAGCACAATTTTTCGATGAAGGGTTCACAATTTTAGATCAATTAAATTTTTGTGTTTTATTCACACACTTGAGAGAGTGTGAACAAATTAAATTCCATGAGATGGGACATATCATACTGTTTTAACTAATTAAATGGTATATTTTGTTGACACATCTTATTCACATATATATGTGAACAAAAAAAAATTACCTTAATTCCCCATGAAATCTAATTTTACCACTATCCTACTGTTAGCTTACCATCTCATTTTATCCTCTTTTGTTTTTTGTTTTTTGAAACATCAATACCTTCCTCGGTTATACAGTCATAAAACGCTCCATCCAATTTTCATGATTAAAACAATTATTTAGGCTCATCCCATCAATAAAATCATGATTAAAAACCCATCTTTCATGATCTTATTTACTATGTGGAATTTAAAAACTTCTTCATTAGGGGGTGTTTGGAAAGAGTTTTTCTTAGTTTTTTTTTGGCTAAAATAGCACTAAAAGACAAAATATGTTAAAATAGCTAATAAGACAAAATGTCACATTAAACCCATAATCATTTCACTTTTTCTCTTACAAACATCACATCCAACTACAAAAAAACCCAACTATTTTCCCAAATACAAAAATTTTAACCTCTTAAAATAATCAAAAACTAAAATAATCTACTAAAATAATAACTTTCCAACCATCCACTTGGTGTACTCTGGAATGTCAGTCTAGCTTTGTATTCAAAAACACAAAAGACTTCTTCAAAAGGCTCCTTCCTTTCTCTTCCATAATTAAAAGCCAACACACTGGCTCCTTCCATCATATTACCATGATCCAAGGCCCTCTCTCTCTCTCTCTCTCTCTCTCTCTCAAGTTAGAGGAAATTATCTAAATTGTCAAAACTTTTTCACAAATTTTGAAAATTCTTCCTTTATTTATGCACGTATATATCTATATTAACAACTCTACGGGTATGTTTGGTTTGTATTTGAGAGATGAATTTTAGAAAAAAAAATTTAAAAAGTTGTTTGGTTTGAGTTTTTCTCAAAAAATTTCCAAAATCACTTTATCTTTTTTACACATCAATCAATCACTTTTTCTCTCTCCTCTCTCTTTCTCAATCACTTTTTCTCTCACACACATCTACTCAAATTCTTCCAAAATATCAAATCATCTCAAACTCCCAAAAAAATAACTCTCCCAAAATATACAACCAAACAAACCAAAAAAATTTCTAAACTCTCTCCCCAAATTTTTTTTCAAAAACAACTCTCCCAAAAACAAACCAAACAAGCCCTACATGTTTTCCCCTCCTTTTTTTTCTCAGTTGTTTTGTTTATTTATTTATTTATTTTCTGCTCACTAGTTAGTTTTTGATTGCAAGAGCATCCCCATCAGTTTACCTAAATTTTATTCTAAATATTATTAGAAAATTCATTCCCTATTTTAGAAATCACTTTTTCATTTACTTCCTCAAACAGACTTTCTATTGTTTCTCTATTCTATTAACAAATTCCCTATTTTTATTTTATTTTATTAAAATATAATTTTAATTATAAATTTTAAAAAAATAAAAAATCATAAATGTGTATTGTACTCCCTAAACAAAACAAAGCAAAAAAAAAAAAAAAAAGCAAGAAAAAAAAAATTATAAGGGAGTACAGTGACCCCTACAAATGGAGCCACTGTAGCAAAACTAATTTAGGGCATTATTTAAGGGAGCTGATGCAGGTGCATAGGGAGCTATCTACCCCCTAAAATAGGTAAGGAGGGGATTAGGACTTCTGGTGGGGATGCTCTAAGTTGACATGAAACTATCTAAAAAAACAGTTCCGATTCGTAACTCGAAATTCGGAGGCTCGAATTTGGCTCGACACCAAAACGACGTCGTTTTGGTGTCCTTTTTTTTTTTTTGTTTTTTTTGTTTTTCCTTTCCCTGTTCTGAAACAGAGGGATGAAGAGAAGAAGAAGAAGAAGAGAGATGGAGCAGAGGACATCATCATCAACAACCAATCATCAACAACCAAAATCAAAAACAACACAACAACTATTCAAATCATCATCAAACAACACAAACCAAACACAGATCTATTCTGTAGATCAACACACAGATCATCAACAACAACAAACCAACTATTCTGTTCAAAACAACCATTTCGAGCCATCGTCGAAATCAACACACAGATCATCAACATAACAAACCAACTATTCTGTAGATCTAATCCCATAAAAAAAAATGGTTGTTTTTTTGTTCAAAATCAAAATAAAAAAAAAACAAACCAAACACAGATCTACATCGTTGCCATCGTCGACCGTCGCCAGCCGTCGCCAGCTCTCTCTCTCTGTCGCCATCGTCGACCATCGCCGACCGTCGCCAGCTCTCTCTCTCTGTCGCCATCGTCGACCTCTCTCTCTCTCTCTCTCTCTCTCTCTCTGTTCGCCCTCCTGCTCTCTCTTCTCTCGCTTTCTCTCACACTCTCTCTCCCTCCCCTGTTTCAGATATAAAACAAAAAAAAAAGAAAAAAAATTACAAAACGATGCCGTTTTGAAAAATCGGGCCAATCGAGCCTTGCAACTTTCGAGCTACCAACCTTTATTCCTAAAAAAAAGTTAACATAAATGAGGTATAAGCAATTAGATACATGGTAAGTAGGTATGTTTTGTTTTGGGTGAATAAGTAAGTAGGGATGTTGTGCCACAAAATGTTGTAATTTTGAGTTTTGAATTTGAGTTGTACAAAAAAATTGTTTTTTTTTTTTTTAACTTAAATACTCAAATTATACTATTTTGAGACACAACATCTCTACTGCTAACAAAGAAATACTTGAACATGTTTTTTTTTTTTTTTTGGGAAGTTTTTTTTTTTTTTGGGGGGGGGGGGATGACACCACAGTGGTATCAGTAAAAATAATTATAAATAGATGATAAACATTACAAATATTAATAATTAAAATTAAAACCTCGCCATGAATTTGTAATAAATTTTTCATTATCACATTGAAGAGTGATTTTCTTCTTTTTTTTTTTTTAAATTTTTTATAAAACAGAATACTTCAACATGTTTATATTCACTAATTCATGTTTTTCTTTTGTTCCAATTGACAAATTCCATGTTAAGACACTTCTATACATACATCTGTGAAATTATGTACTCATCATATACTTTATTTTGTGTCCACATCTTACGGTAAGAAAATAGATAGATAAGATTTCATTCCAGAGTACCCAAAAAAAAAAAAAGAGGTAGAAGACAAAATAATTACAAATAAAAAAAAATAGAACAATCGCCAAAATCAGCTACTACCAAACTATATACAAAAGCAAATTTTCTTTCCAAAGAAGAAAAAAACAAGAGAATAATCTTATTTGCTTTTCGTCTGCCATCTAGTATATGTACATCTAATATTTTCTTGTCTTTACCTACCACACGGTTGTTCTAGTTCATAAATATGGTTGTGCGAGCTGAATGTTGAATTTGTGGCCATTATGTTTTAATTTTTTAAATTTAATTTTCTGAAAATTTAATTTTTTATTTTTCGTATTTTTTAATATTTTTGATGAATATTTTTTAAAAATTTTAAAAAATTTTTTTACTTTTTTAGATGCATCTTACTAAGATGTATCTAAAAAGTAAAATATTTGTAAAAAAGTTTTTTTAAAAAATTAATAAATACACAAGAATACGAAAATTTACTGAATTTTTATTTTTTTGTATTTTTGATATTTAGTAAATTTTTAAAAGATTTTTTTTTCACAAATATTATACTTTTTAAGTGTATTTTATTAGGTGATTTAAAAATTTAAAAAATTGCTTAAAATATTTTAAAAATTCAGTGAAAACAAAAAAAATACAAAAAATAAAAAATTTCAATTTTCTGAAAAATGAATCCTGAAACTGAAAAAATCCAAACAATTCACAAATAATTTCTTGTACAATAATAATTTATGTGATATTTTTCATCAAACTTGTAAAAATGTCACTGCTATTCTTTAGAAATTTTATCTGTTTATAAAATTCTATTTTGGATAAATTACAAGTACATCCTTAAGATTTACTTAAAATATAGATTATCCCATGTGATTTGAAAATTACAAATATCCTTATCAAAATTTTTTATTTAACAGAATTAAGTAAAAAAATGAAATTCACAATTGCTCTCCTATACAATAATAAAATTATATAAATTATTAATTAAAATATATTTCTATTATCATTAAAAACTTAAAAATCTCAAGAGGTGAAATGTAATTTTCAAAACCACAAGAACGATTCATATTTTAATCTAACCATATATTTGTAATTTACCCAATTATTATTTTTCCTTTTGTTGGCCAGACAGCATTGAACCTTCCTTAATTATTATTTTGAATGATGGAATAAGTGAATAACCTTCCAATCAACTTACCCAAACAAAAAACAAAAGAAATGAAAACAACAACAAAAAACAAAAGAAGTAAAACCTTTAAAATAGAAGAAGGGTGTGGGAATACATAAATGTTGCGTAATAGTATAGAACATTCTCTCATCATCAACCTTCACATATATATATATATATATATATAAATCTTGTAAATTCATGTATAGACCATCAAATCTCCCCACAAGATCAACCCAACTGGATTATGGAGAGTCGTCAATCATAATTGCAATAAGAGAAGGCATAGATTGGAGATTTTAAAGGTCAAATGCATGGAATCATAGTCAGTTGGGATAATATAAAATAAAATAAAATAAAACAATTTACAAAATGAGACAAAAATATGAAATAAATAAAATTTGCATATGAAGTTTATCATATATAAGGCTCACCTTATATCCCATATATGTATATTATTCTATAAAAACCATCTACGGTGCTGAGATTTATTAAATCAGAATATTGTAATAAAGCCAACCTTTAGGAATAAGAAATTCAGTTCAACTGTTCACACTCATAATCACTCTTGTGTTCAAAGTCTCATCAAACTTTTTTTTGCCAAAAGAATGTTAAGAATACAATAATGTTTAGTAGTGATCCAGTGATTGGTACCCACTAGAATTGCATTTTCTCAAAGTCCCTCCGAATCTTTATGTTACAACAACCCGGTGGCCCATCTGCACTGGTGCATTATAATTTATATGTATGAACTGGAATGAGATTTGTGTTATTGGGTTGGGTGGTGTACATATCGCAACTCAACTGTGTTGTGAGTAATAATCTACAGTATAATTACCCCATCTAACTCCTTTACTCCATTAACAATACATCCAGTGGGTTCAAATTCGAATTTGGAGGTGGGACACAGAAACAAGAATCAAGGCAGTGTCACGTCATTTCCTCCTAAAAGCAAGGGTATTTCCGGAATAAGAACCGGTGATTTCGCCACGTCAGAAAATGCCAAACTCGCATTGTGGCTTCAATCTCGGACGACCACCATGCACGCGCATGACGCCCCCCCAATTCCCTTCCCTTTATAAACCCCCTCTCTCTCTCCACATTTCTCTTCATCTTCCTCACTTCAAATCGTGACATCTTCTTCTTCTCTCTCTCTCTCTCTCTCTCTCTCTCTCTCTATATATATATATACAAACTTTCTCTCTCTACAAAACACACATGCACAAAATATATATATGTATAGAGAAGAAATGTACAGTAGTCAGAAATCATCTAGAGAAGATAGATTAAAAAGAAATCCTCGAAACCCATCATTCTCTTCCAGTCTTCTTGACGAAATCTACCGTTCCATCGATGGCGGGAACGAGAAATGCCAAGAATTGAAGTTGTATAAGGATAGAGTCGTCAAGAAACAGAGTCATGGCAGTAGTGTCCAGGATGAAGACATGGCGAGCCTCCGCCGAGCATGTCTTCTCGAGAAGTGGATGGAAAAGAAAGTTCACGACAAGGGGGTTTCGGGTCAACGACGCCAATTGGTACCCGAATTGGAGGAGAGAAAATTGCAGCACCGCAACACTGATGCTCTGTTCTTCAGTTCCTCTTCAAGTTCTTCGGATTCTAGTTCCGGTGCCCTCTCAATCTCATCCTCCGACACCGAGTTTTTGGGGAAATCAAGGACTTCTTGTTTCACTGCAAAGAGGCCAAAGCCAGTGAAGACTAACGTTTCGGGGAAATTGGGAAAGGCTGAATACTATGAACAGAGTGAATACTACTTGTTCGATGATTACCCTCATCCGAAAAAACCATGAAGATTTGAAGAATGAAGATGGTTTGATAAAATCGAAATTGAGAGCTTTAAAGATTTACAGCAATTTAAAGAAGGTGAAACAGCCGATCTCGCCTGGGGGTAAGCTCGCGAGCTTTTTAAACTCTCTGTTCAGTAATGGAAATTCGAAGAAGACGAAGAACTCAAGCTCATCATCAACTGGAGGTTACGAGGATGTGTGTGTGGAGAGAAAAGCAAAGTCCACTCAAGCATCTACATGCTCATCGGCATCTTCATATTCCAGATCATGTTTATCTAAATCCTCACTGAATTCGAAGGAAAAACCCAACAATAGTGGTGTGAAAAGAACTGTAACATTCTATCCAGTGAGTGTGATCGTCGACGAAGATTGTCGTCCTTGCGGCCATAAATGCATATATGAAAACAATTCCAGCAAGTATGGGATGGAAGAGGTAAAGCGCCGGCAAGTTCTTGTGGAAAAGAGTCGGAAAATTGAAGAGGCTGCAGCGGCGAGAGAGATTTTGAAAGGGTATGCAAAGAATGCTATGGTGCTTAGTGGCAATGAAGACGACTATGACGATGCGGCTAGTGATTCAAGCTCGGATTTGTTCGAGCTTGATCACTTGGCATTTATTGGGAATAACAATCGTAGATTTTGTGAGGAACTTCCAGTTTACGAAACTACCTATCTTGATACGAATCGTGCCATTGCTAGTGGCTTGATTCGTTAGTTTCATAATTGTTTTCTTTTTTGATAATATCATTTCCTTTGAATATATAGATACGCTTTTGATTAAATCAAATTTGTGATGGGTTATTATGATCATTGTTAATTTTTCTGTGGTGATTTTGATTTTGATTTTGTAAGTGAATTATGGGAGTTTGAGAGAAAAAGTGAAAGAGTAGACAAGATGCTGGAAAAGAATGTATAGTGTGTGGGTAGGGGGGGGGGGGATGGGGTTGATCCCAAGTTGGGTAAGAGAGAGTGACAGTTTTTGATAAAACAGAGGAAAGAAAGATAAGAGGGGGGAAAGAGAAAGAGAAAGAGAAAGGAAAATGAAGATTCGAGATCGAAATGAGAAGCAAAAGAAAAGGAGAGAATGTGAGGTGTTGAGCTGGGTAAAGGGAAAGGGAAGAGATCTCAGCCCATGGGAATAGGAAAAGTGAGAGCTTTAGCTTTCTTTACGTACTATATCTTTCTTTTAGAATTAGAATTGGGAAGAATATTTTTGTCTTGCTTCAGCATGTGGAATGTTAGGATCCAAATCGCTAGGACCAAGAAAAGAGAAAATTCTTTGGGTATTTATCCTTCTCAAATGTTCATATTTTCTCGGATCTTAAATTTCGAGTAAGATCTTGTGAAGATAAAAAAATTAAAATATAAACTATTTTTCTTTTCACATTTCCTTCTCTGTTTTGTTTTTTTTTTGTGTTTTTTTTTGGATGATCAAATTCAAAATTTAAACACAAATTTAGTTTGTAAGCACCTTTAGCCATTGCAACTTTCTCTCTATATTTCTATAGTTTGGTTACCAAAATTTTTAACGGAGATGTGGCACTTCAATTCTTACTTTTTGACAAAAGGGCGTATAGATGAAATTAGCCACCCTAAGAAGGAAGAGGAAGTGATAAAACAACATTAAAAATGGAAGGTTGAATGAAGTTCGATCACAAAAGAAAATAAAATGTAATTTACCTCATTGTATATGACGTAGAGTGAAAAATACTATTATATAAAACAAAAATATTATATAATTTTTAGATTCAAAAGTATTAATTCATTTTTTTTTTTAAAAATTCTAAATTTACAAAATACAAAAAGACACATGTTATTTAATAATTCAATTATATATATGTGTATATATATATATTAAGGTAGGAATTAATTATTTTATCATTATAGTAACACATTTTAATTTTTCTACTTTTGACCTTTCAAATCCCTTAATTGATGAATTTTGCAAAGTTTTTATATGGAAATTAAATCACTTGAAAAAAAAAAAAAAATTAAGAATACATTTATTTATTTATTATTATTATTTTTTGGCACAAGAACACTACTTTAAAGAGAAATTGACCAATAAGTCTCGTATTTTGGATTTGTATTCCATAGTCTCATATTTTTTTGTTGTGATTCATTTAGTCATTTTTGATGTATAATGACTCATTTACCCACAACATTGAAGTGTCACATTTTAAAAAAATACACTAAAGAGTTTTAATGTCACATCATACACGTTGGAGTGTCACATTTGAGAAAAGTATACTTAGGAATTTTTAATTTTTTAGAGTGTCATATCATACCCGCTATGTTGGAGTGTCACATGTTACGTTTGGAAAAAGTACACTAATAAATTTTTAATTTTTTTGCAGTGTCACATTATACCTATCACATTGTCACATTTAAAAAAAGTATACTAACGAATTTTTAGTTTTTTTATAGTGTTATATCATACCCGTCACGTTATCACATTTGGGACACATTGTCACATTTAAAAAAAGTACACTAATGAGTTTTTAATTTTTTTAGAGTGTCACATTATACCCTTCACGTTGTCACATTTGGAAAAAATACACTAAGGAGTTTTTGGTTTTTTTTGAGTAAAAGATTTGAAGTGTCATATCATACCCACCACATTGTCACATTTGAAAAAAATACATTAAAGGGTGTGAGAGAAAATTAGAAGGTGAGAAAATGTTAGAGAGAGAGAGTGAGAAAGGCACGACTGCTCAACGGCAAAAGGACCCACCGACATCAATAGGAAATTCCATAGCAACTGGTAGCCACCAAGCCCAGCCAAATGGCAACCCAATAGACCCCTCCACAGAAGAGATTGACTAACAAGAACATCATCACCACAAATCCATTCGTAGCCCAGGTACTACCTCCACTTCCCTTTTCTTCAAGGATGCCCTAACCACCCCTCTTTTCTCAAACTCCACCCCCACCTCCTTACTCCCTGATACCTTCTCCGACGACAAGGAACTAGATGAAGATGAATTTGTCCCTGCCATCACTCTCACCAGTGAAGATAAGGCCCGAATTCGCACCCCTTGGTTGAAAGCTATCATTGTCAAACTCATGGGTCGCAACATTGGTTTCAACTACTTCATGACAAGAATTAAAGCTTTGTGGAAACCCACGGGAGTTATTATCAGACTAGATTTGGGCAACCATTTCTACATCATCAAATTCCTTAACGATGAAAACCTCTCTAAGGTTCTGAATGAAGGGCCATGGTTCATTGGAGCTCACTTTATTGCGGTGCGAAAATGGGAACCGGAGTTTCAAGCCACCCACTCCCTTATCCACTCCACAGTCGTTTGGGCCAGACTCACTGGCCTCCCGATTGAGTTTTTCGACAGATCCATTCTCCAAAAGATTGGTGCTAAACGGGGTACTCTTCTGAAAATTGATGTTCACATAGAGAATGGTAACAAAGGGAGATTTGCCAGACTATGCGTCCAAGTTGACCTCTCTAAACCACTTATTGCAAAAATTAAGATTGGCACTATTACTCAAAGAGTCTCTTATGAAGGCATATCATCAATCTACTTTGACTATGGTAGACTGGGCCACAAGAGAGGTAACTGTAACACTTCTCTCTCCACCAACTCACACCCACCTTCGGCCCATCCTCCACTCAACACACCAACAAACACTACACCAACCATCTCCTCTGAAACCCATTTTGGACCTTGGATGCTTGTTGAACGTCACTACAAAACCACCAACCGATCCCCAAACCACCCTCTATTTCGTCGTAAAACTGACACCTCGATACACCACCCTGTCTGGCAAAAAAATACAAAACCATCAACACCAGAGCCTTCTGCTGTCTAGGTCCAGTCAAACCTTCTCCTCTGACCCCTCTGCACCTCATGTCTCTTCTGGCTCCTTGCCAGCTGCCTCCCTCAAGCCAGCCCTATTCTTGATTCAAATAACTTCTCTATCTTTGCAAACCTTTCTGAAGATTGTCACGCCTCAAACCTCATCCCACCCATCCAGGTCTGCCCCCTTTTGACCTCGTCTTCTGAACCTTTCATACTTCCATCCCTTGTTACACCTAACAATGCTTCCTTAACCCCTCCAAATAATCTCATTTGCCTCTACCTACCCACCCATATTCTCCATAAACCTTACAATACTCTCACTCCTCACTCTCATCTCCTTAACCTCATACCACTCTCACCTCACTCTGTTGCCTGTCCAACCAATGCCTCGTCTCTGCACTTGTCTCCGGCGAAACAATTATAACGTCTAGAAACCTAAGAAGCCGGTTAAAATCCCAACTCAGAAGCCCACCTAGATACCCAAATTCCCTTCAGACTCCACAACCTCAACACTCGCCCAAATCACTCCACCCATCAAACCCTCAACAGCCCAGGCTGGTTCATGGAAATTCAAGATCACCACTGTCCAGTAGACTCTCGTCTTCTAACAGAAATCCAGAGGGACCCTACCCACATACTTGGCTGGTTCGATCCAGACATCCTCCAAATATGGATGTCTCTCTCCCAATACTCTCACTTCCCAGCTCACCTCCTAAATCGCCAAATCGTGATAGTAACCTACCTCTCAACCCCTATACTCACCTCACAGATCGCCCCCGCCAAACCATCCAGTTGAACCAAATAATTGTTCCCATAACCAACTTTCTCCCAAACCTTCAACCATTCCTGGACCCTTGTCTGGCCGAAACCCTCCTGCCGACTCCACCACTACCCACCCTAGACCACCATTGCCTGCCAATTACCTAAGAACCTTTGCTCTGGAGGGGCACTGCTACCAAGCAAAGAGGATCATAGCAGAGCCAAACCAGCACCTCCTTCGTGTCTCCGTTGAGTCCTTCATGATGCAAAGAAACTCAAGTCTAACTCACAACATAGCTCTCATACCGACACTGGCACTCGACCCAATGCATTGGAGGACAATCCTCTGGGCCCGGGATGGATCACCAATAGCGAGGAAGTAATTAACGGGGAGGCAATCACTCCCTCACTTCTTCCCCTCTTTAATCCTCCAATGAAGGTCTTGCTATGGAATTGTCGTGGCGCTGCTAGACCACACTTCTGCTACCATTTCTTCACTATTGTGAATAAATACCACCCCCAACTTATCATTCTCACCAAAACTAGAGTGGATGGAACCAGAGGTAAAACCCTCAGTGAAAACCTGGGTTTTTCTAATGTCCATATTTCTGATCCCATCGGTTTTGCCGGAGGCTTCTGGTTAGAGATCGACTATGAAGTCCTCTTGACCATAGAGCAGGAGATCCACACTTGGATTAAGGTCCCTTCTAACCCCTCTCCTTGGCTTTTTTCAGCCATATATACTAGTCCTCACTTAAATCAAAGATGCATTTTATGGGATAACCTTATGTTACTTTCTAACACACACTCCTCTCCATGGCTCATGGTTGGAGATTTCAATGAAATACTAACTAGTGTAGATAAATATGGTGGCCGTGCAATGCAACCCCACCGTGCTAGAAGATTCAAAGAATGTATGGACGAATGTGGCATGATTGACTTGGGCTTTACTGGCCCCCGATTCACCTGGACCAACCTTCGCACCACTGGAGTCTTAATCCATAAAAGGCTTGACAGATGCTGGTGCAACAACTCCTGGCAGCTCCTCTACCCCGAAACCAAAGTTCTCCACCTTTCTAGAGTTCACTCTGACCACTGCCCCATCCTCATTGACACAGACCCACTCCCTACCCTCAGACCAACCCGTCCATTTCGCTTCGAAACAATATGGTTCTCTAACCAAAGCATCTTCTCCGTCATCAAAAACAGTTGGCTAGACAATACCCTCCTATTCTCAGCTTGTGTCAACCTCTTTGTAACCAATGTCAAGCTTTGGAACGAGCTCTCCTTTGGTAACATTTTCCATAGAAAAAAACATCTCTCTTCCTGCATTCTAGAAGTCCAAAAAAGCCTTGAAACTCACCCCTCCCTTTTCCTCTTCAATCTGGAAAAAACTCTTGTCAAAGACTTTAATGACATCCTCAAGCTTGAAGAGGAGTTTTGGGCCCTCAAATCCCGTATCAACTTTGTCCTAGATGGCGACAAAAACACTAAATTTTTCCACCAATCTACACTCACTTATCGCCTCAGAAACAAAATTCTAGCCATCTGTGACTCCAACAACAATTGGATTTTTGATGAGCCTAGTATCAAAACCTCCTTCATCTCCCACTACTCCTCACTATTCTCTACCGCCACCACCTCCACCACCCTCACTTTTCCCTCTCCATTCCCTTTCCCCCAAATTGATGTCAGCCACCATCCTTCCCTCTGCTTAACACCCACTGTTCTTGAAATCAAAGCTGTCATTGGGTCCTTTAAGCCTTGGAAAGCCCCGGCCTTGACGGCCTCCATCCCGTATTGTTCCAAAAATGCTGGACCATTCTAGCCCCCTCTGTCATGAGAGTCATCAATGATGTCTTCTCCACTGGTTCGGTTGACCCCAATATCAACCACACCTTCATTTGCCTCATTTCCAAAATCACTAATCCAGAACTCGTCATCCAATACCGCCCAATTAGTCTCTGCAACACCATTTGTAAACTCATCACCAAAACCATTGTTGCTCGCCTTCGGCCCCTGCTCGACAACATTATTAGTCCCTACCAAACCAGCTTCATACCGGGAAGGAAAGGAGCTGATAATGTTGTTATTGTTCAAGAGGTTGTCCACAGCTTTCGTGCTACAAAAGGTAATAGTGGCAAAATGCTCATCAAGATTGACTTAGAAAAGGCCTTCGATAGACTTGAGTGGGGGTTCATTCGACACATACTCATTTTCTTCAATTTCCCAAAGATTTGGATTGACATCATCCTCTCTTGCATTTCTTCCTCTACCATATCAATCCTGTTCAATGGTGGTATAACAGACACTTTCTTCCCCTCCCGCGATATTCAACAGGGTGATCCTCTCCCCCCTATCTCTTTATCCTTTGTATGGAATACTTGTCCATTGCCATCACCCAAGCTGTGATCAAAAACTGTGGTCACCCATTAAAATCAGTAGATCCGGTCCCACCTTATCCCACTTATTCTTTGCCGATGACCTAATCCTCTTTGGGAAAGCCACTGAGGAAAATTGCTCAACCATAGTCTTTGTCCTTAACGACTTCTGTTGCAAATCAAGCCAAAAAATCAATTTGAGCAAATCCAAAGTTTTATTCTCTGCCAACTTAGATGATAATGCCAAGACCCACCTTGCTAACAAACTCCAAATCCCGATTACCACTAACCTTGGGAAATATCTTGGTTGCTCTATTCACTACACTCGTCCCTCCGCCAACTCCTTCTCCTTCATCGTGGAACAAATCTAAAATAAATTGACCGGTTGGAAATCCAAATTACTATCCCTCCCGGGCAGAGTCACCTTTATCAAAGCTGTCAATTCAGCCATTCCTAACCATGTTATGCAATGCAACCATATCCCTAAGTCTGTTACCAATAAAATAGACAAACTCAATAGGGACTTCCTTTGGGGTACCACCTCCGAAAAAAAGAAAATACACTCCATCAGTTGGGATAACGTAATAAAACCTAAAAAAGTTGGAGGGTTGGGTATTAGACAAGCTAGCCTAGTAAACAAAGTCAACATGGCCAAGCTCAATTGGAGACTACACTCTGAAAAACATAAACTTTGGGCTAAAATTCTGAACTCCAAGCCCCGATCTAAGTCCTCAATCCTCTCTCCTACTTGGAAATGAATTAACAAATGGGCTGAACTCTTCCAATTAGGCTTCAAAATCCTCGTTCGAAATGGCCTCCATACCTCCTTTTGGTTTGATAACTAGTTAGGCCCTGGCCCACTCAGATCCCTCATCGAAGGGCCCCTCACGCTCTCTGACCAACACCTTTTGGTTGGAGATTGTTGGGCAGAAAACTCTTGGAACCTAGACAGCCTCCACTCCAAACCCTTTCCCCCATCCCCTCTATTTGATAACTGGACTTGGTTCTGGAAGAGTCGAACTTCACCTAGAATATCCTATTTCCTCTGGCTCACTCTTCACTAACGCTTTAGTACCAAAAAATAACCTCCTCCTTCGCCATATCACTAGTGACTCTATCTGCCCTCGCTGCCTTATCCATCCTGAAACTACCACTCACGTCCTTAGGGACTGCAAATTTGCCAAACACTTCTGGATGATGCTCTCCAAATCCCAGTCGATGCCACTCCTTTTTTCACCCACTCTCTTGCTGTCTGGATTAAATCTAATTGTACCTCCAACTAACCTACAACTCATCTGCAAACTGGTCAGTCATTTTCCCATCTCTTGCTGGTTCATTTGGAAAAATCGTAATTCTTGGTGTCTCTCCACCCCAACCCTCACTTGTTCAACCCCTCCTTGGCCATTGTATCTGCCATCGAATGGCAACATCTCTCTCCATCTAGGCAACCACGCCCCCTCTCTTCCATCTGCTATCTCTTGGCTCCCCCCCAAACCTGGCCTTTTCAAACTCAATACCGATGGTGCCTCAAAAAACAACCCTGGGCTTGCCTCTGCTAGTGGTATCATTTGGGAGTGGACGGGTAAATGGATTTCTGGTTTCTGCCGCAACATTGGCCACTCGTCCAGTATCGAAGCTGAACTTTGGGCCATGCGAGATGGTCTAAAACTTGCTCTTGACCTTAATCTCATAGGAATAGAAGTGGAAACAGATGCAACCATCATACAAAATCTCATTCTTGGAAACTCCAACCATTGTCATCAACTTAGTAATCTCATTCATGACTGCAGGTACCTCTTTGACCAGCTCGGAACCTCGACTATTAGCCATACCTACCGTGATGGAAACAAATGCGCAGACTTGCTTGCTAACAAAGGATTCAATCATGAGGGTCTACTTGTTTTTTCTTCTATTCCTAATTGTATTTCCCTTCAAGTTTTTGAAGACGCTAGGGGTACTTTTTACCCTAGAAATGTAACTGCTTAACTATTATCAATCTAATTTCTAGCTTTATTACCAAAAAAAAGAAAAAAAAAAGAAAAGAAAAAAATACATTAAGAAATTTTTAATTTTTTTGGAGTGTCGCATCATATCCTCAACGTTGGAGTGTCACATTAATACTTTCCAATTTTGAGTGTCACATCATACTTGCAACATTAATAAAATGGCATAATCATCCACCAAAATACTACCAAAATAAAAAAATAGGACCACACAGAAAGAAACTCTATACTAATAGGACTTAACATATCAATTAAAAAAACTTGAGACTAATTAAAATACTTGTTTATGAGATGAGACTTGTTAGTAAATATTCCTAATTTAAAATGTTCACCTAAATTTTATTTCTTATTGCATTCTAAGGACTCTACAATAATGTGATTTGAACAGGAACAACTCTCTTTCCTACCTAGAGTCAAATTCTTTTGTTTTGCATCAAAGTTAGACACTCATTATATGTTGTAATTATGTATCAAAGTGTATACATTAAATATAAAATAATATATTCTTTTTGGCACTACTATTTTTTTGGGGTATCATATAACATAATATAATCATAACTAATGGCATTGAGACAAACTAAGAAAGTTGTGATATATCATGTCATCAATTTACCTTCTATGCATGCAATTTCCCATATGACATAATTCTATACAAATTGATCAGTTCAAGAATTTCCAAACACAAAATTGAACAAGAACGAATCAATCGACACTTTTTTCATATTTTATACTATTTTTTACACACACTTATATTAATCATTGGTCATTTGAACAGTAATTAGTATTTTCCCTAAACAAAATGTAATTTAACATTGTTGGCTTATGAATTGATATATGAACATTATGATAATGACAGTTGGAATAATGAAGTAGGTGTGCATAAGTAAAATTAAAAGTCAATAATACTTTTTAAAGGCTTTTGTTTTTGGGTTGAAATTAAAGGCATTTGTTGAACACCTAATTGCATTCTTGATGAAAAAAGTTTAAATGATTTTTTTTAGATTGAATTAATAAAGTACAATACAATCATAGTAATAAAAACAACCACCGCTATTATACTATGGTAAGCATGCAATGTAGATCCAATTAAGTAACCGTTTGAATAATTTGAGGACCATTTTGATTGAAATAGTTGGATGGACATTCTAAAACAAGAAAAAAAAACTCTCTAGTCTAGGACTTACTCGCCATTAAGATTATTCATCACCAACTCAAAAAATTTGCAACAACTTTTAGATGAGGTTGGGCAATTTTTTTTTTTCATTTTTTCATTTTACTTTTTAAATGTGAAAAAATGATAAGTTCAGTAATTGTTAAAAAAATTGTTTTAATTATGAAGAAAGTTTTGTGAGTCTTTTCAAAGGTAAATCCTCGGAATTTCAAATGTTTTATCACTAAATGTCTCATAAACATTTAGGTCCCTAACATTACTCCTTTTCAAATTTTAACTTTTTTTTTTGTGAGAAGTGCCATATTAATCTTATAGGGTGCGTTTGTTTGGACGGATTAAATAAGGGAGGATTGTAATCTATCAGACTATTAGTCCTGGAATACATTGTCCCGGGACTATTTGGTTGGACTGAATTTGTATTCTATGCTTGTTTAGTCATGGGATTAGATGTCTGGATTGGATTATTTTTAGTTATCCAATGTTTGTTTGGGATATTATGGAGAAGGATAAATGCTCAAATGACTATATTATCATTTTCAATTATTTACTAAGTAATAGTAATATTAAACATAGCTTTAATATTTTAATTATTTTTAGCTAGATTAAATAAAAATTTATTTTATTTTATTTTTTTGCACAATTAAATAAATTTATTTTTAAAAAATTAAATAAATTAAAAATAAATAAAAATATATGTTATTTTTTTAATTAAAATTTTAAATAAATTTATTTTAAATAATAATAATAATTAAATAATGAAATAAAATAAAACATCTATTAAAATTTAAATAATGAAATTAAATAAAATATAAACAAAATTTTAAAATAAAACATCAATAAAATATCTGTAAAAAAATATTTTAAAAAATTAAATAAATAAAACAAAAATAAAAATTAAATAAAATTATTTTATTTTCAAATTGAAAATTTTAAATTTTTTTGAATTTTACTAAATATAATACATAATTAAATAGTAGAGGGCAAAAATATAATTTCATTTTCTAATCCCATGGGATGAGTTATCCTATGGTTTCTATCCCACACCCTAATCATTAAAAAAAAAAAAAGATAATCCAAAGCAAAATTTTTCAAACAAACTAATAGTTCAATTCCACACCCTAATCTTTCAAAACAAACAAACATAGTGTTTGTTGAGTCTTTGTTAACATAATCAAAGCGCCATGGTGGAAAATTTTAAAGTACAGAAAGTAAAATCGTTTTTTAACAATTTTGTAGACATTTCAAAAGAAAAAAAGTATTATGGAGAAGGTTTTTTAAGCCAAACCATAAAGACTATTTACTCTTTTAACTTTTTTTAGTCACAAAAAATTGTTTATTTAGCCTCCGTTTGGGAAGTGGGTTGGCTTTTTGGCTTTTTGACTTTTTTGGCTATTTTAGCCTGGGCTTAAAAGCTTAGTTTGAGAAGGGCTTTTTGGTTTTTTGACTTTTTTGAGTTTTTTTATGAGAGAAGAATGTAATAATTATGGGTTGGATGTGATGTTTTGTTTGTTATGGCTAAAATAGCCTATTTTGTTTTTTGTGGCTAAAATAGCCAAAAAAGCCCAAACCATGGTTTCCCAAACGAAGCCTAGAGATTACCAAGTAGGATCTTAGGCCATATTTGATTTTGAATTTCAAGATAATTTATAAAAGAAAGAGGAGTGAAAAAAAAAACCTTGTATTCCATACACTTCTCTTTCATAAATTCGAAATCCAAACATTACATTAATTCTTAACCAAAAGCATAATGAAAAATTGTAGTGACATGCTACAATTTTTTCTTACAAATTGATGTGACATGCTACAATAAATCTTTAAAAATTAAAATGAGACAGTAAAATAGCATATAGAGGCCACATAAATTTGAAAGAAGAAATTTTAAATTTTAATTGTATAATACTATTCTATTAGATGTAGTATAAAACAGTAATCATATATCAATATCTACTCCTATTAACATCAAATTTAATTATAAGGATGGACTTTATCATGATCGAATTACTGTAAAGGTTGAAAATCTTCAATATGCTTTTAATGTAGTTGTTTTAAAACACAACAACACGTTTGTAGCAAATAAATGAAAAACTAAGATGGTTTTACAAGCCTTCAATGGACAATAAAAAAAGAGACAATAATATTTACAATGAAAAGGACTAAAATATTTAACGAGTACAAATTAATAAATTTTATAAATATCTTTTTACTTATTAAGCTTCGTATTAAATTCTAAAACTTCATTACTATTATACTATATGCTATGCAATAGTTTAAACCATTTCATTACTAATACAAATAGTTTAAATAATTGTAAAAATATTTTTTTTATAAAAAAATTACTACTACACAACTTCTTCTTCTTCTTTTTTATTTTATTTTTATTTTTTATGTCAAACCAACTGAATTGTTCATTTTACAATATTTAGACTCATTTTTTTTTAGACATATTTTGTGAGTTAAAAAAAATCGTGTGAAAAAATTTAGAGACAATTATAAAAAAATTTCAGGATTTGAGTCTTGTAACAAAATAAATCTTGAGTTTTCAATTGTGTCAATTTAAACTATAATCTTTTGATTTATTTTCAATTTAAACTATTTGTCTATTTTCGTTAAATAAAAGTGATGAAAAAATATAGTATTTTAATCATTAAATTCAATATAGGTATATATAAAATGTCTAAAATACACTTTTCATTCAATTTAATAATTAAAATATTAATTTTTTCTTTGATTTTACTTAATAAAAATAGACAAATGAATTAAATTGAAAACAAATAAAAAATTTAAAGGTTTAAATTGACAAAATTAAAAAATCAAAATTTATTTTATTACAAAATTTAAACCTTGAATTTATTTTTATTTTATTTTTGTAATTATCAAAAAAATTAAGGTAGAGTTATGACTCTTACGCTCTTTCTCGACTTTTAAGTCACTTCATGGATTGATGACAGAGAGCTCATAAATTATGAGTTGAATATTTTACATAAGACTAGGTGGGTTCTTCCTGGAGAATCTGACAAATATATTCATAATGGTTATATTTACAAAAATAATAATCAAAATTACATATATGTGTTAATAATCATATATGTGTTACTCTATACATATATGTGTTAATAATCAGTCACTAAAACTATTTTGATATATAATTGAGGCCAAGTTTGGGAAGACTAAATAAGTGTACTTTTTGTCTTTTTGGACAAAAAAAGTGAGGTTGAAAATATGAATGTTTGGGTTAACTTTTTGACTTTTTATGAAAAAATGTGTAATAAAAAATTGTGAAAATTAGTTTTTAGAGAAAAATTTGAATTGGGAGTTGTGCAGCCGTAATTGTTGACTTTTGGTGAATAGTGTTAACTTTTTAACTTTTTGAGTAACTTTTTGGCTTTTTGGATTATTTGGGAGTACCCAAACTTGGCCTGAATATCACTTTCGTTATAACTAAATAATTACAACAAATTGTAACCAATATTACTTTACAAAATAACATAACAACATATGGGTTTGTTTGGGAAGTTGGTTGGCTTTTTGACTTTTTACCTATTTTAGCATGGGTGTAAAAAGCTTCGTTTGGGAAGGATTTTTTGGCTTTTTTGACTTTTTGTAAGAAAAAGAATGTAATGATTATGAGTTGGATGTGATGTTTTGTCTTATTGGGCTAAAATAGCTTATTTTGTCTTATTATAACTATTTTAGCCCCAACCCATCTTGCCAAACAAGCCCTATGATGCATTAACTTTGACTTGATAATTTATTATAATATCTTCATCACAATGGTGTATAAACAAACATCCTAATAGTTCTTACCAATATCATTTTAAATCATAATTTCCATATAGTATGTCACTACAAAAAATTAAGGTTTTAAAGATTAAAATTTAGAGATAAAATTATTTTTTGGGGACCAAATATTTTTGTTGTGAAAAGTGTTGATATTATATTTTTAGCAATGAAAATTGGATATTAGTGATGAATTATTATCTTTTTTGGACCAAATTTTTTGTCTAAAAAAAAAAACCATTTTGAAATCAAATTATTTTATTAGTGACATTTTCAAAATTTTGTTACTAAAAGCCTTATTTATGACTTTTCGAGATGACCTTTTAGCGAATATTCTTACGACGATAGAAATTAGTCCCGAAATGTCTTTTGCAGATCAAAAAATTTGACCTATAAAACTCTTATATGTTGTAATGTGTAACCATATAAAAAATAATTAGTCAACATATGATTCTTAACCGACCATAGGTGGTGGTTCCAAGCTTAAACTTGACCCTACTAATTCATTATTAAGCATTAAAAAGAAAAGAAAAAAAAGAAAAAAAGAAAGAAAGTAGATGGGTCAGTCTTAGACATAATAATAATGAAGTTAGAAATATAAATTATTGGTACGGGACGAGTGAGGAGCATGCAACTGTGGAATGGGGAGTCCCGCATAAAATAAAAAGAATCTTTGAGGTGAAAACAACTCTAAGATGAACATGAACAAATGATTAGGAACAAAGAAAGTTAAGATAGAAGTATGTTTGTTTAAGCCGGCAGTGGATTTGTAACTAATGTACTTGTTTGTTATGGTTAGCTTTGTGCATATAATTAAAGTAGTTTTGTAAAGTTTCTTTAATTGTGTATGATTATAATATGGATAACTAATATATATATGTAGGTTTGTGGGATCAATTAAAAAGGTTGTTTGGATCATTCCTTGCTTTGAGCTTCCCTCCTCCTTTGATGATATGGTACGGTAGGTGGAGTGGGGAAGTTGCCAACAATGATGAGAAGAATAATGTTCGTGGGGTGGGGTGGGGGTGGGGGTGGGGGTGGGGGAGGTGGGTGGTGCAGAGAGAGTTGAAGAGACAACCTACTTCTTAGGGCGTTGACCCTTTCCCTTCTTCTATACTTCCCTCACCCTATTCCTAATCATCAAAATTCCCATTTATAATCATCATATTCCATTGATTTGGTCTTGTTTACCAAGTCATATTAAGCAAAAATTATTTAAACTAAGTCTATTACTATAGTCACACGTTTATAAATTCAAATGTCCATATACTTTTCTTGAATTTAGATAATTTTTAGTAACAAAACATGCACAAAGTTTCAATATAACAAAATTAATTTTTGTTGATCTATTGGTTTAGTGAGTTTTTGAAGTCACAAAACAATGGATATACTATCTATAAACTCATCTAGAATTGAGTTTCTTCCTAGTTTACATTTCAATTTAAGAGAATTTGAGGGGTTTATGAAATTCACCACGAGTCTCATTTCGACGATTCGAATTATTCATTTTGTAAGACTCTCAATGTATATCATTCATGAAAAAATTTAATTCGATCCAATAATCATAATATTTTTATTTTTTATATTTATATCTAAAAAATTTGAATGGTACGTTTCAAATATATTGGCACAAGACACAAATAGCACAGCTCCAATTTCACTCCCAACTGAATTGAAACTAGACCCTAGCTATTGGGCCCATTTAAATCTTTAGATGTAAAATGGCAATATATATTTTTGGCCACCGGATTAGCTATGAAAAGGCCCATGTTTGAATGTTGGAATGGCCCAACGGCGAAGCTCTTCGCTTTGCTGTAGGTTTCTTGAGTTCAGTTGTATGGAGACCGTGGTCACTTGCTTTCACTTTAACTAGGAAACATGTGATATAGTATGAGATAATTTTTCTCATATTTTATTAATTGAATTAGAGTACAATGGTTGATATAATTATGTAAGTTGATTGACAAAAATAAATAAATAAAATACAGATGAAAAACTAAAATAAAGAGTATCAAAATTGAGGATTTGGCCAAATTTGAAAAGATGAAAAAGAAAAAGAAAAGAAAAGAAAGTGATTGGATAGGACTTGACTATAGTGACTTGATCGCCAAAGTAATTTTTGAATGTGACTTCACTTTCTTTTTTAAAGGGAAAAAACATTCATAACCCTCAATTTTGTCTTCTTCTCTTGTTTGTCATCAGCTTTGGAAGGAACCGTGCTTGTTTCACTATGAATCAATGGTAGTACTTGTATGGATAGACTTTTTTGTTGTTGTTATTTTTAAATAATTTTGAAATTATTTTTAAATTTATATTGTTTTATAAAATTATTGTAGATGAGGTGTCATGAAAGATTACGGAAGATTCACTTTAGGAAACAATCAAAGGTGTGTGCTAAATGGATTTGGGGTTCTGGTCCTATATAAGAGCAAAGCAGGGCTCTACGAATAATTTATGTTGGAAAATGATTTGTCCTCCTAAAAAGCTCCTTTAATGTCCAAACGATGTTGTTTTGGGTATTTTTTTTTTTTTTTTTTTTTTGTCTTGTTTGAAATTTAGGGAGATTAGGGGGCCAAAAATTAAGGGGATGTAGCACACCCTTTTATGTTTCCATCCTTATTTATCTCAAATTTATTCTGAATAAAGTTGTATAGTTGTGATTGTATTTGTATAATGTGAGTGAGGTCTATGCATAAAATAAATCTGAATTGCAAGTTAATAATTCTTAATAAATTCAACATAGATAATGGTGAATTTGTAAATTACTCGCTCTCTCATCTCTCCTCTTGGGAGGAGGGAGGTTCTACTCATAATCACTTTAACATAATTATTAGTATCTACATAATCAGATTATATTTTTTAAAAAATATGTATTAATAAATATAATTTTAAGAATAAATTATTTAATAAAAATAAATTGTTATATAGTCATTAATGTTTAACCAATTCATTTTTTTAAAAAAAATAAATTTTATAAATAAACAATTCAAATTAGGAAGAGTCTATAATGTGCACGTCTTGTTGGGTGCACATGGCATGCACCTTATGCAAAAAAATATAATTTCTCTCACAAAATGTATAACTTTTGTCACAAATTTTTTTTTGGGTTTGTTTTGATTCTCACAAAATGTATAACTTCTCTCACAAAAAGTATTACTTTAATTATACATAACTTTTAGGGTGCATGTCATAATTTCAAAATTCGTAATTTTCATCTTTAAAAAATATATAACTTTCTCACAGAAAGTATAACTTTTTCTACATTATGCAAGTGCACGTTGTAATCTCTCCCTTCAAATTATTGAAGTAATTTTAAAGTAAAACTCTTAAAACGATTATCCCCGGTGTGCAGTAACAGCAGCAAGAGGACCCCAACCCCGTACTAAAGTATAGCATTATTGTCAAATTAATAAATGAATACATGGAGTATCCTTTTGAAAATAATGTCCAAACATGCAATGAACGATCTTGTGCATCAAACACAGTTCCAATTGATTGTCTTGGGAGGGTTAATGACAATAGTAGATTATGAGTCATTATCCAAAGGATAAAGTTAGGGATGGAGCTAAGGACGGGAAATATGATTATCTGTAATACTTTTCTTGCGATTATTGAAAGGATGATAGTATTTAAGCTTATATCATCTACTTACATTACCATTAATCAGCTTTGACATGGATAGGCCCACAAGGGCCACAACTCACCATGAGTAAACCCAGGCTCACCATCCAAACCCCATTACATAACCCGGTTAGTAAAACCCAGCACCACTGGAAGCCAACTGGACAGGGAAGGCCAATAATATTCGGACACACGGCAGATGCAGGAGAGGCCACGTCAGCAGACAAAGATCTGCAAAGTTATTGCCACAGCACATCACCATTAATGCAACCCATCACCGCATTAATTGCGACAACACCTCTCAGCCGGAATGGCATCCCCTCACCCTGAACAAGACGAACCACGGCGTAAGCTTTCGGCAGGAAGGTCAGAACGGATGAGACGGCGAAATGATTACCAATGGATATAAGCAAGACTTGAAGGCAAGAAGAAGGTTAAGTCTTTCTATCTCTCTCTCTCTCTCTACATTTTTACCCATCACCTTTCTAATTCGTACACCGGAGGGTTCGCCGGGGACTACCCCGTTCCCCGTTGAACTTGCTTGCAGGTTATCCAGTGGGCTTGAGGAGCTTGGATCGGTCTAGCCCATTCACCAGGACGAACTGTACATCAGTTGGCGCCGTCTGTGGGAACTGGTTTGTCCGTGCGCCAGTTGTGTTCATTGCCGCCGGAGACCCTGTTCCAGTAACCTTTTCACCCCATCCGTCAAGTGTATGGTCACGACTAGATCCATGGCTTCCCACCATAATGCTACAGATCACCAAACCGACCCTCCCAATCCAAACAACCCACCACAATACTTCATCGAGCTCACTAACAGCATCAACCGTATGGCCGAACAAAACCAGGCCTTAATCAATGCTCTGCTCCAACGGAACCTCCCTATTCCTCCACCACCCCCAGATATTCCACCCCATCCAGTACAAACTCCGGGCCATACCGTCCCACAACCCAACCCTCTCAACTCAGGGGGTTTGCAACCTCCTCCCACATATAAATCCGCCACCACCACCCCCACACCCATCGGTCATAGCACCAGCCCCCGAGGGAGAGGCCAGCAGTATCCAACACCTGTCTCCCTCTGGTGGTGACAACATTCCCCTTTGGGACGCTGAGCTCCGAGCCATGAAACTTCAGCTCCAAGGGGTCATGCAAAATATCCAGCATAAGCCCTCCACCACAGCAAACTCCCCATTTGTCGCTTCCATCCGAGACAAACCTCTGCCCGCCAAGTTTAAAATGCCCGCCATTGACTCCTTCGACGGCACTACCGACCCGGTCGACCATCTGGAGACCTACCGCACCCTCATGATCCTCCATGCCTTCCCTGACGAAATCATGTGCCGAGCCTTTCCCGTGACACTAAAGGGGTCGGCTCGGTTGTGGTTTAGCCAGTTACCACCGGACTCGGTCTCCACCTTCCAACATCTCAGTGAGTCTTTCCTGAGTCACTTTATCGGAGCCCAACGCCAACGGCGCCCAGCAACCCAACTTCTCAACATTCGTCAGACCGAGGGGGAATCACTCCGCAGCTTCGTCACTCGCTTCAACACCGAAGCCCTGCAAGTTGCCGAAAATGACGACAAGGTCATCCTCACAGCCTTCATGGCCGGTCTGCGGTCATCCGATTTCCTCTTCTCTCTCTCAAAAACCCCCCGACCTCCATGGCCGCCCTGCTCTCCAAAGCCCAGAAATACATGAATGCCGAGGATTCCCTAGCTGCCCGGCAGGATCCGCTCACCAAACAGCCAACCCCCAGAGACAAACGAAAAGACTCGGAACCCCGAAACACCCAGTACACCAACCAAACACCCCACCATACCGACCGACCCCCCCGTGCCGACCGATCGGCACAAACCCGACCGACCGGTCGGTTCGAGAGGTACACGCCCCTTAATTCCCCCATGGAACATGTCCTTCATCAGATCCAACGAGACTACCCTCTCAAGTGGCCACTACCTTTCGGACCCCCTCCAATCGGAAAGACCAGTCCAAATACTGCCGCTTTCACCAGGATCACGGCCATACCACTGATGATTGTATCAACTCAAGGACCAGGTGAGGCCCTCATACGTCAGGGGCGTCTCAGCCGGTTCACAGATACCCGCCCCCAGAGGCAAAGGACCAGCCCGCAGAGATGACGCGCGACGCACCCCGCCTCGGCCGCCAGCCCACATAACCAGGCCATGACCGACCTCCGCAACAACCCCGCCCCCAGGCCTTCCCCCCCCCAGTTGGTGAGATCCGAGTTATTGCAGGCGGACTTGCTTGCGGAGGCCCATCCCGCTCGGCTCAGAGGGCAGAGCTTAGAAAAATACGGCAAGGCTCAGACAAAATCGTCGCCACAGTGGACCGACCCCCCAAACAGCCTAGACAGTGGACAGAGCCCATCACCTTTACGGACGCCGACTGTACAGGCATCCACTACCCTCATGACCCCCTTGTCATTTCCGCCTCCTCTCCAACTACAAGGTCAGACGGGTTCTGATCGATAATGGCAGCTCCTCAGACATCATCTTCCTCAACTGCTTCCGCCAACTCAAGATTGGGGAAAAAGCTTGTCGCCACTCCCAAACCCCTTTGGTCGGCTTCACTGGCGACCGTGTGACCTCCATTGGTTCCATAGACCTCCCCATCACAATCGGCGAATACCCGCGGCAGGCCACGAATTGCTCACCTTCCTTGTAGTTTTGATTGCCCTCTGCCTATAATATCATCCTCGGCCGAACCGCCCTCAACACCTTCCAAGCCATCACATCCACCTATCATCTCGCCCTCAATTTCCCACTGATCTCGGGGGGAACAGTCAGAGGGAGCAGACCATGGCCCGAGAATGCTATGTTGCCTCGCTCAAAAGAGCCAAGCTGAAGGAGCAATGATCATTGAAGGACTTGACGTCCGGGATGAGGACGAGCTGATCAGAGTGAACCGGTGGAAGAGCTCGTTGAGGTTCCTATTGACCCCACCGACCCACTGAAAACTGCCAAGATCGGCAGCCATTGTCCCCCCAGCAAAAGCCGACCTCACTGCCCTTTTGACCGAGCACAACGACGTCTTTGCTTGGACCACTCGGACATGCCAGGTATTGACCCCTCCTTCATCACTCACCGCCTCAGCATCGAACCTCATTTCCGACCTTACCGCCAAAAACAGCGTATATTCCACCCGGAACGCAACAATCTCATAGCTGCAGAGGTTGACAAACTCCTCGAGGCTCAGTTTATCCGAAATGTGGATTATCCCAAGTGGTTGTCCAATGTGGTTCTAGTCCGCAAGAGCAATGGCAAGTGGCGTGCTCTTCTGCTTGTCGACTACTCTGACTGAACCGAGCTTGCCCCAAAGATAGCTATCCACTCCCCCGCATTGATCTGCTGGTCGATGCCACGGCCGGTCACCAAATGCTCAGCTTCATGGACGCTTTCTCCGGGTATAACCAAATCATGATGCACTCATCCGACCAGGAACACACATCCTTCATCACCGATCGGGGCACCTACCACTACCGTGTCATGCCGTTCGGATTGAAGAACGCGGGGGCCACCTACCAACGGCTAGTCAATGCAGTCTTCCAACACCAGATCGGTCGGAACATGGAAGTGTATGTGGATGACATGCTAGTCAAAAGCAAACTCTCCGCCGACCATCTGACTGACCTATGGGAAACCTTTGCCACCCTTCGCAAGTACCAGATGAAGCTCAATCCAGAGAAATGTGCCTTTGGCGTGGGATCCGGAAAGTTCTTCGGCTTTATGGTCAGTCAGCGCGGAATTGAGGCCAACCCCGAGAAGATTAAGGCCTTGATTGAAATGCAGTCACCCAAAACCGTTAAGGAAGTTCAAAGACTCGCCGGCAGAGTGGCGGCTCTCAACCGGTTCATTTCCCGCGCAACAGATAAGTGCCTACCATTCTTCAAAGTCCTTCGGCAGACTTTCGAATGGACGACTGAATCCGAAGAGGCTTTCCAGCAGTTAAAGCGATGCATGGCCAACCCCCCTTCTTTCGCAGGCTGTCCCAGGCGAACCCTCTTCCTCTATTTAGCAGTATCAAACACCGCCGTCAGTGCAGCTCTCCTTAGGGAAGACGGCCAGTCCAACGGCCGGTCTATTACATCAGTCGAGCTCTCAGGGGGGCAGAGCAAACTACCCACTCCTGGAAAAGTTGTCCTTAGCCCTGGTCACTGCTTCTAGACGACTCCGCCCTTATTTCCAGGCCCATTCCATAGTGGTCCTCACCGACCAACCCCTGAAGAAGGTCATGCAGCAGCCAGAACTTTCTGGCCGACTTATGCAGTGGTCAGTGGAGCTTAGCCAGTTTGATATCTCCTACCGACCCCGCACAGCAATCAAAGGACAAGCCATCGCCGACTTCATCCTAGAATTCACCAACCCTGCCCCAGCCACTACCCCCCCGCCCCAACCGGCTCCACCCGAGCCTGAAGATCCTCATTCTTGGACGCTCAATGTTGACGGCTCGTCCCGCAGGGAAGGAAGCGGGGCTGGGCTCATCCTCACTTCCCCTGAGGGTGGTTATTTCAAATGTGCACTCCGTCTCTTGTTCGCCGCCAGCAACAATGAGGCTGAATATGAAGCACTAATAGCAGGACTCCGCCTGGCCAAAGACATCGGTGTTAGCCACATCCGCGTCTTCAGCGACTCCCAGCTCATCGTCGGCCAGATCACGGGGGAATTCGACGCCAGGATGGCACGATGCGGGCTTACAGGGACATGGCACTCCCCCTTGTCCGCCTCTTCAATACATTCCAGATCAAACACATACCTCGGGCAGAAAATTCTAAAGCGGACGAGATGGCCCAGTTGGCCTCTGCCGACCAGTCTGACCTCAGCTACGGAGTTCGCCTCGAATACCTAACTCATCCTGCCATCACACCCGACCAGCACGAAGTACAGTTCTTCAAATGAATCCATCCCTTGGGCGTCCGACATCATCCAATTCCTGACGACAGGAACTCTCCCAGAAATAAACAGCAGGCCGCCAAAGTAAGGGCTCGGTCGTCCAATTATCTTCTCAATGATGGCATCCTGTACAAACGTGGTTTTTCACGACCATACTTGCGGTGCCTCAACCCCACACAAGCAACCTACGTCATGCAGGAAATCCATGAGGGAATTTGTGGCAACCACTCGGGCGGCAGGTCCCTAGCACACAAAATACTCCGTATTGGTTACTTTTGGCCAACTCTCAACCAGGACGCGACTGATTTTGTCCTCAAGTGCGATAAGTGTCAGCGCTTTGCCAACATCCCCCATGCGCCGCCTACAGAGTTGATCACACTTTGCAGCCCCTATCCATTCGCCAAATGGGGGATCGACCTGATCGGACCACTTCCCACTGGCCGAGGTCAAACCAAGTTCGCGGTCGTCGCCATTGACTACTTCACCAAGTGGGTAGAGGCTGAACCCTTGGCCACCATTACCGAGCGGAACACCACCAAGTTCATCTGGCAATCCATCGTCTGCAGATTTGGCATCCCTCAGGCCATCGTGTCAGACAACGGCAAGCAATTCGACAACGCTAAGTACAGAAAGTTCTGTGCAGACCTCCAGATTCAACCATGTTTCTCCTCCCCAGGTCATCCCCAAGCCAATGGCCAGGTTGAGGTTACCAATCGGTCTCTTTTGCAGATCATCAAGACTAAGCTGGAGGCTGCTAAGGGGCTCTGGGCTGAGGAACTACCAAATGTACTCTGGGCCTACCGAACCACAGCTCGGACTCCGGGGAAACCCCTTTCCGCCTAACATACGGCGCTGAGGCGGTCATCCCAGTAGAAGTCGGTCTGCCAACCCCCAGGGTTCTCCATCCCGACCCAACGCTCACTGAAGAGCTCCGTCGCGCGGACCTAGACCTGATAGAAGAACTCAGGGAGACCACTGCGGTCAGATTAGCCTCATACCAGCAAAAAATGAAAACACTACAATCGCAAGGTCCGACCAAGGGAATTTGCTGTGGGGAACTTAGTGTTGAGAGAAGCAACCCTTGCCACCAAGAATCCGACTGAGGGTAAATTGGCCGCCAAATGGGAGGGACCCTATATTGTGAAAGCCAACCGCGTCCAGGCACTTACCGACTTCAAGATATGGAGGGTCGCGACCTTCCCCACCCATGGAACGCTGAACACTTGAAACGCTACTTTCAATAAGCTGTTACTTTTGTATTACTCAATTGTTGTACTCTCATTTCGACGCATGATGTAATTTTTGGTCATTGTACTACACTTCTTATAACAACAGTTTTGTCTCCCAGCTATCCTCATCGTCCCAATTAAATTTCAGCTTGCAGCACACACTCAAGACCTCAGTCAGACTGAGCCCTCAAAGCGTCAGTCCGACCTGAGCACTTACAAAAGCCTTGGCCAGACCGAGCACTTTCAAAAGCCTCGGCCAAACCGAGCACTTTCAAAAGTCTCAGTCCGACCTGAGCACTTACAAAAGCCTCGGCCAGACCGAGCACTTTCAAAAGCCTCAGTCCGACCTGAGCACTTACAAAAGCCTCGGCCAGACCGAGCACTTTCAAAAGCCTCAGTCCGACCTGAGCACTTACAAAAGCCTCGGCCAGACCGAGCACTTTCAAAAGCCTCAGTCCGACCTGAGCACTTACAAAAGCCTTGGCCAGACCGAGCACTTTCAAAAGCCTCAGTCCGACCTGAGCACTTTCAAAAGCCTCAGTCCGACCTGAGCACTTACAAAAGCCTCGGCCAGACCGAGCACTTTCAAAAGCCTCAGTCCGACCTGAGCACTTACAAAAGCCTCGGCCAGACCGAGCACTTTCAAAAGCCTCAGTCCGACCTGAGCACTTACAAAAGCCTTGGCCAGACCAAGCACTTTCAAAAGCCTCAGTCCGACCTGAGCACTTACAAAAGCCTTGGCCAGACCGAGCACTTTCAAAAGCCTCCGACCGACCGAGTACTTTCGAACATCAGAAGACCCAGCGAAACAAGTACTAGCATGGCCTTGGGAGAACACTTAGTCACAAGTTGAGGTCATAAAAATTTACAGCATCTCCACTTAGTTAAATTAAAACCCACTTTCCTACCCTCATTCATTGAATTTTTACACAAGTCCAATCTCACTCTGCATAAAGGAATTTTATCAGTACACTCTACACAAGTCCAATCTCACTCTGCATAAGGAATTTTATCAGTTTACTCTCACTCTACATGATGGAATTTTTAATTTAACAACTTCAAAGTCACAAGTTCAAATTCAAATTCAAATTCACAAGTTCACCCTCCTTAATTTATCAGTCCAATTTTCTCAGTCCCATCTCACAAGTTCAAATTCACTTGGCTCTCTTAGCTCAAGTTCACTCTGTCATGAAGTTGAAATTTTTCATAGGATCATTACTCGTTTTTATTACAAGCATTTCTCCATCTCAAACCCACCAAATAAGTAAACACAGTCAATTACAAGACACAAATGGAGTTTTATTCATTCGCAAAATGTATACATCAGTTCATTACAATACCTCAAAAACAAAACAAAACAAAAATGTGTATACAAGGCAAAAACAAAAACTCCTAAGTACACCTATCTTCCAGATCACTCCTCCTCCTCACTTGAGATAAGGTCTGCTTCTTCTATGCCCTCGTCCAGGGGGGTCTAGGCCACATCATCCTTCCCAATTGTCACCCTGCTGAAGTCAAGCTCTGGGAACAACTCTTCAGCCTTGCGCTTGAACATTTTCCAGCCGCTGTCCCAGAACTCTGACATTTCATGCTTGTAGAAGTCCGACTGCTGGAAGCTTGCAATCACCTCAGACTCAGTTCTCCCAGCAGTCGTCTTCGATGGGCCAGACCCCCCAGTCTCCTCCCTTGCAAAGTTGCTGGCAACTGCAGCATCGATCGCCATCTGGAACTCAGGAGACCCTTTGAATTGAGTAACAGCTGCAACACAAAGATCAGGGTAGGCTGCCCTTTCCGAGGCCGCCTTCGCCTTCTCTTCATTCAGCTCCTTGTGTAGGGCCTCCTTTTCAGCTGCAGCCTTGGCCCTCTCAGCCTCCAGCTCCCTCCTCCAGGCTTCCCCCTCAGCAATCAACTTCCCCTTCTCTACTTCAAATTGCTTCAACAGGGTCTCCCTCTCCACGGCCACCCTACCCCGCTCTGCCTCCAACTCCTTGTGCAGGCTCTCCCTCTGCTCCACCGCTCTGGCCCGCTCGTCCTCCACCTCTTTTTGCAGAGCTTCGGCCTTAGCATCCGCATCATCCCTCTGCCTGACGAGCTCTTCGTTATTGGTCATGGCCTCCTCATGCCGCTCGACCGCAATGGCACAGGCCTTTTGGGACTCCTCCAATTTTTTCTGCTCACCAGTCAACTGGAATTCGAGCGACACAACCTTGCGGCGCGTATCCTCCAAATCCAACTTGACTGATGACAGCTCGGTATGGGCAGTCTTCCATGCAGCACTCTCCTTCTTCAACTTGGTCAGAGCTGCCTTGGCCTCTTCAGCTTTGATTTTGGCCGCCGCAGTTTTCCTCAGCAGGGCCCCTGCCAGGGTAATTACCTCCATTTGGGCGGAGCATAACCCCCTAAACAGGTCGGCCTCATTAAATCCAGAGGCTGCGCGCAGACCTGACTCCTCCACCATCTTCACTAAGCGGTCTGCCCCCGCCCTAGCTGGGCCTCCATCTCCCTCCAGCCTCCCAGCCACAGCACGCGCATGGTAGATAGTGGCGCCCAGGCCAACTCCTCTTTCCTGAGGCATAGGGCCTCTTTGGGTCTGCTCCCCCCCACTTGGCTCTGCCGCAACCAACCCAGCTTCCACTTGCACTTCTGGGGTCTTCTCCAACCTTCCACTTAGCTCACCTCCAGCCAGCCCAGCTCCCACTTGTTCTGCTGGGGTCTTCTCCACAACGTTCGCCGTTGGACTGGTTATCCCCACTTCTGGGGTGTCTTTTGTCACAAGAACCTCTGCCCCAGCTGAGACGCCCACCCCTTCTGGGATCTGCTCCACCTCTTCCCCCTCTACTTGCTTGGCCAGACCGGCCTCTTCCATCCTCACCTCCTTTTTTCTTTTTTGGGCTGGCTCTTCTTCTCTCCGCCTCAACCTCTTCTTTTTCTTCCCCACGCCCAGCGCCTCCATCTCCTTCAACGACCTCTCCTTCAGAGGGTCTTTTGGGAGCAATCGTGGGACAAACTCGACCAAATCCTTCTCTCCCAAGGGTTTGGGACGAGGTCGGATCCTCTCCCTCGCCACTGGCCGAGCCGGTCGGTCGCCTTGGGACTCCTTGAATTTCTGGGCTTTCAGCAGGATGACCTGATCCTCTGCCTCCTGCACCCTCCTTCTCGCCTCCAGCTCTGATCAGTCGAGGTCTCCACCGCTCGGTTGTGGACCCAACCCAGCTTCAAACAACGCTGACGGCTGAACCAGCTCGTCCCACTTGACTTTTCCCTTCTCCTTCCACTCTTTCACCTTCTTTACCCTCTCCTCCGCCGCCCCCCCTCAACTTTAGCTCCACATACTTGGTTGGCACCTTCCACACGGTGCGCACACCGGCTCCTCCAGAGGTGGACACATAGAACCACCGTGGCCTCCAACCTTTAATTGACGTTGGTAAACCAGCCACCAAACCCTTCCCTGCCAACGCCTGAAGGGTGATCCAGGTCTCTTGCTGCCCTGAAGCTTTGTAGCAGCCAAAGAACTCCTCCACCGTCATGGCCACCCCTCCGTTCGCCTTCGGCCAAGCACTTGCGCAAGCCAACAGGATTTTCCATGCATTGGGCATCAGTTGCCCTGGTGCTACCTCCAGGTGGTTGAGCACATCTACCACGATTTGCGGCAGAGGCAACCTCAGCCCACCTTTTAGAGCTTCCTCATAGAGGGAAAACTCTCCTTCCCTGGCGTCGGACGGCCTCTCCGTCAATTTTGGCACCAGCAATTCCACCTCCACCGGAATCTGATACTTCTCGCGGATAGCCCCCAACTCCGCCGCTGTAATGATGGATCTGTCAGCCCTCGAATGCCAGTGGTCTGGTTCCACCTGGCTGATTGGCTGCGCCGTTGCTATCACGGTGGAAACATAGGATCGCGCCATCGATTCCTCCACCCTGCTGGACCTGTACTGAACTGCTAGTTCCTCTGCATCATCTTCCCCCAGTGGATCTACCCTGACAATTACAGTCTCTTCCTGGGCCATTTCTAAGCTGTGTTTGCGAATAGCTTCGGATGCAGGTGCTAAAAAATCGACGAAATGTTTCAACGGGGTATCGTGGGCAACGAAGGAACTGATGCTTCGAATGTTTTGAGTTTTTGTAAAGAAGTAGGTGAATCGTATGATACCAAAAGCCCACGGTTTGCCCGTATTCCAATCCAAATTAATGTTCGCCAGTTTGAAAACTTTTCAAATCAGCCGCCAAAACTGTATCATCAATGCCCATAATAATCCCCTGACGTTTCACTCCCAATCTAACGATTGACCTTTCCCCTCCTCCGAAATTCTGCCACGTGTATGGCCCCGATGCACTGACTTCTGCCATTACCTTGTCTTTTCCACTTCAAATCATCACGTGACACGCCGCCTCTTGAGCAACGTGCCCTCCCGCTCGGTCGCCCTCACGGTCGGCCTCGTCCACTCGATCACCCTCGCGGTCGGCCTCTCCCGCTCGGTCATCCCTGCGGTCGACCCTGCCCGCTCGGTCACCCTCGCGGTCGGCCCTGCCCGCTCGGTCCCCCTGGTGATCGGCCTCTCCCGCTCGGTCACCCCCGCGGTCGACCCTGCCCGCTCGGTTACCCTCGCGGTCGGCCCTCGCCCGCTCGGTCGCCCTCACGGTCGGCCTCGTCCACTCGGACATCCTCGCGGTCGGATTCATTTTCCTTATTATTATCCCCTTCGTTGGACTAAAGCTGCACTCGGGAATGGGGGACTACTGACATGGATAGGCCCACAAGGGCCACAACCCACCATGAGTAAACCCAGGCCCACCATCCAAACCCCATTACATAACCCGGTTAGTAAAACCCAGCACCACTGGAAGCCAACTGGACAGGGAAGGCCAATAATATTCGGACACACGGCAGATGCAGGAGAGGCCACGTCAGCAGACAAAGATCTGCAAAGTTATTACCACAGCACATCACCATTAATGCAACCCATCACCGCATTAATTGCGACAACACCTCTCAGCCGGAATGGCATCCCCTCACCCTGAACAAGACGAACCACGGCGTAAGCTTTCGGCAGGAAGGTCAGAACGGATGAGACGGCGAAATGATTACCAATGGATATAAGCAAGACTTGAAGGCACGAAGAAAGTTAAGTCTTTCTATCTCTCTCTCTCTCTACATTTTTACCCATCACCTTTCCTAATTCGTACACCGGAGGGTTCGCCGGGGGACTATCCCGTTCCCCGTTGAACTTGCTTGCAGGTTATCCAGTGGACTTGAGGAGCTTGGATCGGTCTAGCCCATTCACCAGGACGGACTGTAACATCAAGCTTAATCATTTCCCTTAATTTCTCATGATAACATTTTCTAAGGAAAATAAAAGATTTATAAAGTGGATGCTCCTTTTCCTATGCTATTATTTGCGGATAACAGAGCTGTGGATTTTTGGCAGGTTTTTGAGATAGTACTACTTGGATCGGATAGAAGCATATTTTCCGACTCTGATACATGCCATGCTGATGACCTCCTTGGCATTCTAGAAGTACATGCCATGGTGCAGATAGTTCCCAGATTATAGTTTGTATTTTTTATTATTTGAGAAATTATATATATCATACCAAATTCCAAAAGCGAAACGTACTTACGTGAGTGAAGAATCTCCTGAAGAATCTTTCTTGGGCATTTAATGTGATAGGGGTTGTGATGGAGGCAAAGGCAAATGGGAAAGCTTCAAAAAGTGGAGAAATAAGCATGACTCTGACAGAGAACAACAACAAACCAAGTCCGGCTGATGCTGGAACTGAAGTGGTGATTTCAATATCCGGCGAGGTTTCAAAAGCTAGCAATATTAGTGTGGATTCGGCTCAGAACTTGTCGGCCTCGGAGGTGCCAATGAGCTGCTGTCCTTCTCCGGAGATTGCTGGCTTCAGTTCTAGTAGCCCCAACAAGCCTCCCAAAATCCCCACCGCTCAAACTCTGGCACGGCGAAAATCACTCTCAAGGTCAGTTTCAGTGCTCTCTAAACCCAAGTCAAGATTTGGGGAGCAATCTGTACCTCTTGATAGCATTCTGGCTGAAGAAATTATGAACTCATCAATGCATGAAAGAACTGGGCAAAACCCATTTTTGCTCAATTCAAACTTATCTTACCAGTCATCACCCATTAACAAAATGGCAACTCCAAGGACACCTTTGATGGCGTCCCCGGGGGAAGGCGTGGGAGGAGAGGATGAGAATGAGCAGATCTATAAGAAAGTGAGTAGTCAACGTAAATTGAAGCATAAGAGAGTGAAAATGAAAGTTCTGATTGAATGGATTGTGTTTTTTTGCATCTTGGGGAATTTCATAGCTAGTCTTACTGTCCACAAGTTGCAACAATACATGATTTGGGGTTTGGAGGTTTGGAAATGGTCTCTCCTTGTATTGGTGACCTTTTCTGGCATGTTGGTTACCAAATGGTCTATCCGTTTTGTTGTTTTCTTGATTGAAAGAAACTTTTTGTTCAGAAATAATGTGTTGTACTTCGTTCATGGTTTGAAGAAGAGTGTTCAGGTCTGTATCTGGTTGGGTCTGGTTCTTCTTACTTGGGTTTTGTTGTTCAACCATGGTGCGGAACGATCACCCAAGACCACTAGGATTTTGGACCGTGTCACTTGGACTATTGCTTCTTTGCTCATTGGGTCATTCTTGTGGCTCTTGAAGACAACGCTACTAAAGATTTTGGCATCATCTTTCCATCTCAATAGATTCTTTGACAGGATTCAAGAATCAATCTTGCATCAATACATTCTCCAAACCCTTTCAGGGCCTCCAGTTATGGAGTCAGCCCAAATGATTAGGAGAGCGAGCAACACTAGTCATTTGAGTTTCCAATTAAAACAGAAAGGAAAGGAAGGGAAAAAAAAAGAGGTGATTGATATAAATAAGCTTTATAGGATGAAGCAAGAAAAAGTTTCTGCTTGGACCATGAAGGTGTTGGTTGATGTGATATCAAGCTCAGGGCTATCCACCATTTCCAATGCAATTGATGAAGATTTTTATGATGGACGAGATGAACAGATGGATAAGGAGATTACCAATGAGATGGAAGCAATTGCTGCTGCCTATCATATTTTCTACAATGTTGCTCACACTGATGGCATGTAAGAAAAATCTATGGGTTGAAGATTTTTTGCAATACTCCCTGCCCTCTCCTATTTCCCTTTTCTACTTGGCATAAAAATTTCAAATTCATTCATAGGTACATCTATGAAGAAGACCTGAGTCGATTCATGATTAAGGAAGAGGTGGATCTTGTGTTTTCACTGGTTGAACCATTAGAGACCAGATTAATTGACAAAAAAGCTTTCATGGAGTGGGTGGTAAGACCTTTTTTTTCATCTTTAGGAAGTAGGTTATTTTTTTACTCCTCAATTTAGGCTTGGATCACTGTCTGTTAACAACCCCCCCCCCCCCCCCCCACAAAAAAAAAAAAAAAAAAAAAAAAAGTTGCTGCTGTGAGATATGTTTTTAAATTGTAGCAATGGTGACCATTCATGTTCTTCTTACTTGTGCAGGTGAAAGTTTACAAAGGCCGGAAAACTCTTTCACATGCTTTAAATGATACCAAATCAGCTGTGAAGCAATTGAACAAACTTATAACGGGGATCCTTCTTGTGGTTATGATCATTGTGTGGCTTCTTTTAGTGGAAATTGCAACAACCAAAATACTTTTTTTCCTCTCGTCGCAGCTTGTGGTGGCAGCTTTTGTGTTTGGAAACACTTGCAAAACAATATTTGAAGCTCTCATATTTGTATTTGTGATGCATCCATTTGATGTTGGTGATCGTTGTGTCATAGATGGTGTTCAGGTAACTTATACTCATTATATTTGCTCATATCAATTGCTTGATCAACTCTGTTTGACATATTGTTAAATTGACAGATGATAGTTGAAGAGATGAATATCTTAACAACTGTCTTCTTAAGATATGATGCTGAAAAGATATACTATCCGAATTCAGTTTTAGCTACCAAACCCATCAGCAATTTCTACCGAAGCCCCGACATGGGCGATTCTTTGGAGTTCTGTGTTGATTTCACAACACCGGTGGAGAAGATTGGGGCCCTAAAAGGCAAAATAAAGAAGTAAGTTATTCCTCGTTTCACTTGATGGTTTGAATACAAATAACTGATTTTGTATCACTGAGTCAAGCTAATCGATGATAATTAGAGCCTTTATATTAAGAATTTGGAAAAATCAGCTAAAGGACGAGGACTATCATGGACATGGGATTTGAATAGGGTTAAAACGGAGCTATTTTGAACTAACAATATAATTCTTAATGCGATCTTTGGATGAACAATCTTTACTGTTGGATGTCATAAATCGCTGCATGATGATCTTACCATCATAAGGTTGTCTAGTTATTGGATTATGTTTTCCAGTCATGTACTCAACACCTAACCAATCACACCCAGTCATTTAGTCAACACCTAGCCCATCACAGTGAATTGACAAGGCGAACATGTGCTTGCTGCTAGAGTTTTTTTTATCGTGTAAACATAGTCCACATGTTGTGAGTTCATTTGAATTAAATTTCTATTTTTGTTACTGTGTAAAAGTAACGTTCCATACATCATTACTTCTGATTTTAGAACATGCTATTTGATTATTCTTGTAATTGTCAGTCATACCAACAAATTTTATCATGTGTGTAAGTGATAGAAATTTGAAAATCATTGTTTGACCTGAACTTAATGCATGATCATTTCGATTTAGCACTGCCTTGAAAATCAGTATGATTTGTCTGCCGTTTATGTTATTTTCTCATTGTTTTGGCTGGCATTGGTTCAGCTATTTGGTGAATAATTCCCAGCACTGGCATCCGAACCACAGTGTGGTGATGAAGGAAATTGAGGATGTGAACAAGATAAAGATGGTTCTGTATTTTAATCATACCATGAACTTTCAAGAGTATATAGAGAAGCTGAGACGGAGATCTGAACTGGCTATAGAGATGAAGAGAATATTTGAAGAGTTGGGTATCAAATATAATCTACTCCCCCAAGAAGTTCATCTTATTCAATCTGACTATGACTAGTGTTGCCGGGACCACCGCCACCACCGCCAGATAATTATTGCTCACTCCCGTGTGGCTCCTTCAGAGAGACTTCATGGGGTCTCATTTGCTAAGTATGTATGTATGCATGTAAGTTCTTTCTTTTTATCAATATCTGCGTGAAATATAGGATGTGTAAGTAATGTAATGCAATGTAGGCTAAAGTGACTTTTTTTTTAATGTGACTTCACTTTCTTGAAAAAATCTTTTCCCTCAACTATTATATTTTGTCGTGTTGTGGTTTGTCATTTGGTTTGAAAGGATTGTACGTACCCTGGCCCTGCCCTGGGTGTTGGGTTTGAAAAGACTGGCTTTGGCACCCTCTATCTATTATATATGTATAATGTATCGCTTCATTTCATCTCCATATTCCTATTAACATGCTTTTGGCTAAAACAAATAAAGTAAAAAAGCTTGTTTGTTTTTTTGTTAAATAAATAAGGAGAATATGATAATTTCTTTAAATAATAATAATAATAATAGTAGGACCAAAAAAAGCTTTTTATATAGCAAAAAAACAAATTTTTAACAATAATCAAATGTTAGTTTTTTTTTTTTTTTTTTTTAATTTTTATAAATTCTGTGAAATAGTTAATCCCACAAAGGCAAAAGCGCTCAAAACAAAATAATTTGAATAGTGCTTAAAAAATTAAATGTGTGGACGTTGATTGGTCAATTAAGAACAACACCTACATAAGCTGTAGGTGGATATGACAACCATTAATTGGTTCAAAGTCGTTTTTCCTATCACACCGTAATAATGGGTCGACCAACCACTAAGAAGGTAATCAACTGGGTGACTCGTCCAACAGGCAATTTTGTGACTTTCAATGGATACATTTCGCCTCCTAGTAGTCCTAGTCTTTGTGACAAAAAATCTTTGCATTAAATTTGTTTTATTTTGAAAGTGTTAGAAAAGCAAAATTCGTTACGCAATTTGAAATAATTTATCAAGTCTCTCCTTTTTAAGGATGACAATGGATAATCTACTCCGTGAGTATTCATAGAGATCCAACCCAAATACATGGGTTTTTCCTATTTTTCTTATCCATTAGGTAGGATAAGTGATATTTTTAAATATCCACAGGGATGGGTACCCACTAATTTCCCCATATGTTTTTTTTTTTTTTTTTTTTTTTAAGATTCACAACAAAAACTAAATATACATTCAATCTTTTTTCTTTTATTTATTTATTTATTTATTCAGGTTCACAACCAACCTTTTTTTTTTATTTTAAGATCCACAACCAAAGTTAAATATACATCCAATCTTTTATTTTTATTTTTATTATTTTATTTTTAAGGTTCACAACCATTTTTTTTTTTTAATTTTTAAGATTCACAACCAAAGCTAAATATACATTCAATCTTTTTTTTTTAATTAATTAATTTATTTTTTTAAGCTTCACAACCATTTTTTTTTTTTTTTTAAGATTCACAACCAAAACTAAATATACATTCAATCTTATTTTATTTTATTTGGCTCAACAATAAAATCAAATACACATTAATTAACATTGTCACATTATTCTTGTCAAATTTTATGCATATTTAGAATTTTTAAATTTATTTAAAAAAATTAAGGACACTGTCTAGTGCAAGTTTCGGTTTGCTTTTCTATGTTATTTTATTTTGTTATGTATTGTAATTTTCAGAATGGTTTGCTTGTTCTGAAATTTCAATTACCGAGTATGAATCTATTTGTTTTATGTTATCACACAATTTATACAACATATATCTATATATTGTCACGACCCAAACCCGTCCCTATGGGTTTAGTACCGTAACCGGCCAGTAATCCGAGATTACCGAAGGCCTGCTTAACAGTAATACAGTAAAACAGAGTATAGGGGCATGGCAGAAGCCATTACAGTAATAAAATAATGTCCATTGAGCTGTGATAGTCTGTATGCAAAAAGACTTCCATAAATATAAACATTCAGTACAGAACAGTTATGCACAATATTTACAATTATTCAGTACAGGGACTTAATCCCTACTAAATAGTACAGTACGGTGTTGTCAGTCTATACGGTATTACAAACAGTACAGAGACAGACGGGGAAATAAAAACACCCATAAGCCATAGCTTTGCAGGCTCGGAACCTCGCAGTGAGGCACATTGTTGGCTTGACAAACTGGATTTTACCCGACGCTTCTAGCATTGGTCCGGTGCCTGTACACCTACATATATATATGAGCGGTGAGTTAAAGCCCAGTGAATAACATAAGCGTAAAGAGGTTTAGAATGAATGTCCCTACAGTAATGAAAACAGTTCATTAAATCAGTATATCAGTTATTCAGTACAGTAAAACAGTCATATGTGGTACATCGATTAGCATAACAGTACACAGTAGGTCTTAAAGACCGAACAGTAAAATGATGGCCATCAATCAGTAAACAGTATGGTTCCAACGAGGAAACCGACCAGAGATCTCTGTAACAGTACCAGTAACTAGTGCTAAGGATGCCACGCACAGTTCGGAATATAGGACATACATTCACTCAGTAAACAATATCAGTTTTAGTAAAAGTTCAGTTCCGTATTCAGAAGATAACATTTTGAACATATCTTTACACAATTGTTACTCACAGAGTTCTGGGCTACAGTGAACTAGAGCGTCTCCTCGGAAGCCAACCTACACAGTTACAGATTAACACACACTAAGCTACACAGTTGGAAAAATAATAATTTAATCCCTAATTTGCCTCGGTGTGGTTCTACATCTATATCCTCTTTAAGATGCCTTAATGCTTGGAATGCCTAGGATGGAAAGAGGATGCAAAGATGTACTTTTGAACACTTTACAAAATTTTCAAAAAACAGGGGCCTCGCTCGAGCGTGGCTTTCTATGCTCGAGCGAACATGCAGATAAAGGGGCTCCGCTCGAGCGTGAATTCCGTCGCTTGAGCGGACTGTGTGCTACAGTAAAAATACTGGATGCTCAAAATTTACGCTTGATGGGCGCTCGACCCTCGCTCGAGCGTGAGTTTCCTCGCTCGAGCGGACTGTGAACTCATGCAAAGTACTGGATGCATGCATTTCCGCTCAAGCGTCACTTCTCTCGCTGGAGCGGAAAGCAGGATCACAGAGTGTACGCTCGAGGCGGGACTTCCTCGCTCGAGCGTAGGTCCAAATCTGGAAATCCCAGATTTTAACCTCAGCTCAAAATCAAGTTTAAATGCAGAATTTTCGATCCTCTTGGCCTAAGAACCTGGAAACACTTGTAAACACGTGACATTATATATTTTCAAAGATCAATTTGGTAATCAAAGCCCAATGGTGTTTAATATTCAAACTCAATTTCAACCAATTTTCATGAACAATCTTTCAACAGACATGCATGAGTTGGGTTCAATTCAAAGCTTCCATGTTAGCTCAAGTGAAGCCAATTCCTTCCAAAACATGATGAATCATGGCTTATTCTCAAAACATGGACATGCATGTGACCAGTTTATGAAGAACAAGCTCAAAAATGCAAGAGTATGCCATGCATGAAAAGATTAAGCCTCTAATGCAACAATTTTAACCAAAACTAGGCTCACTTCTTCAATTTAGCATGAAACATGCAAGAATCAACTTAAGGACATCAATGAGAGGTTGAATTTGCTTACCTAAGTCTTCAATTACAAGGTGAGGAAGCTTAATTTGCAACCTATGTTCCAATCCCTTCAATTACCAAGCAATTTACAAGCAAATTGAATGAAATCAACTCCTCAAGTTTCTCTCTCTCTCTAAGGTCGGTTATACACTCAAAATAGTTGAAGAAAGTGTTGATCAAATGCAAGACTAGGTCCCACTAACAATGGCATGATTGTAAATAAGCTTAATGATGCAAATTACCAACAATTAATCTAATTTAATCATACCAATCACTTTTTTCAATAATTATACCATAAAATCACATAATTATGATGATCATAAAACACTAATCGATTTCTGGTTCGGCCGCCGATAAGGTCTTCAATTAGCAGTTCGATCATAAGGACATAAACAGATAATGAAACGGGCAACAGATAGACAGGCAATTCAAATAGATGTACTTAATCAATCAGTTTCAGATTTCAGTCAATTAATTCAGTATTTCGATTACTTCAGTTATCAATCATAATCAGTCTCGGTTTAACAGTAATCAGTAGTCATTCAGTCAACAGGTTATTACATATATATATGAATGTATTTGAAAATAAGAAAATTGTAAAGAATCGAAACAAGCATGATCGTGATTGGTTAGAAAGCATGGGTACAAAGATTTATTTGTTGGAAAAACAAAAAGGGGATACAAAGTCTTTCTAAATAATTTTTTTTAAAATAAAAGAATTTTTCTTAGTTATGAACAGATTTAACTGAAATCAGCTTGTTTCCCAATGTTATGCTTCATTTATTTAGATAGAAAATATTTTTTAATGAAAAATATTTTTTATAAAAAAAACTAAAAATTATTTTTTTATTTTGTGGTGGTGGTGATGGAATGAAAGTGAAAGTAGAGATTGTGACATAGTAGTGGGGTGATGGTGGCAGTGATGATGGTAGTGGCTATGGTGATGGTAGTATTGAATGTGGTGTAGTGGTGATGGTGTTGTGAAATTAGTAAAAATTTAATTGAAAAATATTTTTTGTTTTTTAAAAGTACAAACACACAAAATTCGTGGGGGACTAAAGAAGGATGGAGGATGGATTGGGTGTGGTAAGACATAGATATCTTAAAATGAGTGGTTCAGATTTGTTAAAAGGTATAATTAGATTTTGAATAAATTAAAATGAATGGTTCAAATTTGCTAAGAGAAAGATGGTTTAATGTCTAAAATGTCTGTGGGTAGAGATCACAAACAATTCTTTGTTTATGCCCTGATGTAATTTAATATGAGTCTTATAACACTTTCTTCAAACAGGTTCTTCCACATTTTTATTTCTTCAAACAGGCTCTTATAACATTGTAAACAGGTTTTTATAACATGTAGGGGAGAAAGAGAGAGAGAGAGAGAGAGAGAGAGATGGGTAATTTTTTTTTAATCTTCCACGTTCTTCCACATTTTTTTTTCAATTACTAAAACTTATTTGATTGTCTCAAATTAATATTTTTGATTATTATAAAACAAACTTTTAATTAATTAATTAATGTGTATTTGATTTTGTTGTTGAATCAAATAAAATAAAATAAGATTGAATATATATTTAGTTTTTGTTGTGAACCTTAAAAAAATTAAAAAAAAATAAGTTGTTAACATTAATATATTAAAAATAAGAAAAAGATTGAAGGTATATTTAGCTAAAACCTTAAAAAAAAGAAAAAAAAAAGAAAAAGAAAGAAAAAAAGTTGTTAACATTAAATATATTAAAAAAGAAAGAAAAAAGATTGAAGGTGTATTTAGCTTTTGTTGTGAATCTTCAAAAAAAAAAAAAAAAAAGAGGTTGTTAACATTAAATTATTTAAAAAGAAAGAAAAAAGATCGAAGGTATATTTAGCTTTTGTTGTGAACCTTTAAAAAAAAAAAAAAAATTGTTGTTAAACATTAAATATAAAAAATAAAGTAAAATAAAAATGGAGATTAAAGTGGGTTGGGGAAAATCCAACCCATTAAGAAATGGGAGGGTGGTACCCATGGGAATGGGGAATGGGGAAAATTTATTATAGGGGAATGGGGATGGGGAATTATATCCACCCCATTAACCCCCATTGCCATCCCTACTCCTTTTAACATTCTAGGTCTAATTGTATAGAGCTCTTCTTAGACAATTGTCTTTACTTGATCATAACAAATGTTATAACAACCAATGCACATATATTAAAAATTTTAAGAACACCATCTCTAAATTCATAGTATTTAATGATGTGGCAGCATGTTAAATCTTAAGTGAGGGAAATTATTCAACACTCCCGGAGCACCACGTGTCCATACTCCAAACCAATCATCAATTAATTAGCCACATGTTCCCCTATCCCCAACATAAATCGTGGGTCTTGTGTCTCTTCACCAATCAAAACTTTATGAAGTACCACGTGTCCATATTCCGAAAGCATTGAATAATCACTCCTTAAGTGATTACTTTTTTTATTTTATTTTAAATATCATATTATTTAACACAAAAATATATTTTAATCTACGAAGGAAGGGAAATAAGACTCAAAATTCAAACTCTAGGTCTAATAAAGAGGTCCTTACCATATCATTTGGATTATCCCTTTGAAATAAAGCGGTTAACTTTTAAATTAATTAATAAGTGGCATTAAAGAATTCACAATATTTTAAGTAAATTTATTAAATAAAGGGGATTAAAGAAGGCTATAGTGCTGAGAGGGAAAATAATGGTCTGGTACCGTGCCGGACAGATTTGGCCGGATAGAGTTACGCCGGGCAAGATTTTGGCCGAGCAAATACTGGGCTGAGAAGGTGCTCGGTTAAGGCACCGATTGTGTGAACCGAGCTGCATGCTTCGCAGGAAGGCCGACCAGCCAAGCAGATGACCGGCGCCAGGAAGGGCGTAGTCGACCGAGCTATGAGTTGTTCGGCAGGAAGGCCGACAAAGGTGAATGCAGATATCTCGGACACGGTCCAGCCGGGATGCTGCGTAGCCCGGTTCCCTCAAGCTTAGCCAGCGGCGTGCTTGGGCACGAAGCACAGCCCGGCTGGATTGGGCAGCTCGGCTGCCGGGCTCCAGCAGAGAAGGCTGGCATTTGGGATTAGGTAATGTCCAGCATGGTGTGACCTGACAAGCATGGTTTATGTGCTGACAGACGGGATAGCAGAGCCACGTGTTGAGAGATCATTGGGAGTAGATATGAAGCGCAGAGAGGTATATAAACAAGTCGGCGCCACCCCTTAGGGATGGACAATTTTTGTAAGTAAGACTTACACTCAAACTCTCTCCCTTCTCTCTAGTCATTTTTCCAGGTGTGTGGTTCTAACTTGAGCGTCGGAGGTGTTTTCCGGCCACACACCGCCGGGTAGCTCACCGCTTTTGCACTTTCAGGTGATCGGACAGCTGAGGGACTTGGAAGAAAGGAAGTGCGGGTAGCCGGAATATTTTCCCCCCGCACAATTGGCGCCGTCTGTGGGAAGCTTGCAGATAAAACCTTATCTTCTGGGTTCATCTGATCGTCGTTCATGGCGCACAACGAGGAGTTTCCGTTGTCCGCCGTCGACGGAGCCACCCCTGAGTTTGCCCGGCAGAGAGAAGGACTCCCGTCCGTCTTTCCGATGGCGGACCTGGAGACAGCCACCGGAGGACAGGCGGGAGACACGCGGGATAAGCGCGGGAGAAGTCATGGCCATTCCCGTAGTCCAGACGGTCACCGACGGCGGAGAGAGTCACACTCCAAACGCCTGGAACACAAGTTGCGGGACCAAGATGCCGTCATCCGGCGAATGGCGGCGGAGATGGAGGAGCTCAAGCGGCGTTACAAAGGGAAGGGTGTAGCTGGAGTAGGTGACCACAGTGAGCGCACCCCATCCCGCCATTCAGCCCCCTCCCGCCGTTCAGCCAGCCAGAGTCAGAAGCACACTCCGGCAATCTCTATTACCAGGAGCTATAGAGATGGTGACACCGACTTGCACGCAGAGAAGTCCAGCGCGCAAGATAGTACTTATAGACCCTCACGTCCGGATACGACGTCGAGGTATTCCTATTCCGCCTGTACAGAGGATTTGCGGGCAGTTCTAAAGGAACGGGCTCGCCGGCGGGAAGCTCAAGGGTGCCGGCGTTCCAGCGGTTATCCTACGGAGCCCACGCCAGCGAGGAGGTCGGAATGCCTCCACCGCGCCAAGCGGCGCCACTCCTTTTAGATACAGATTTGGCTAGGTTGAGCGCCACTCCTTTTTCACTGGAGATAGAAGCAGCGCCGCTCCCGGCGGGATTCCACCAGCCAAAGTTTACCCTTTACGATGGAAAGACCGATCCGTACATGCATATAAGTCATTTCCGACAGGTTATGGCCGGACACCGGCGGAATGATGCTCTTATGTGCCTAATCTTTCCGTCGAGTTTGGGCGAATTGGGATTGAAGTGGTTTGGAAGGCTCCCGGAGGGAAGTATTGAAAGGTGGCAACAGCTGGCCGAAGCCTTCGTAACGCGCTTCACGACTAACACCAAAACTCCTAAGGAAGTTGATCACCTCCTGAGTATCAAGATGGAACCGAGCGACACACTCAAGGCGTACAACTCCAGGTATTGGGAGACTTTCAATGAGATACTGGACTGCCCGGTCAACCTTGCTATCGTACAGTATAAGCGCGGGCTCCCGGTCGGACATAGACTGCGAGACTCACTTACCATGCAACAACCTACGACCATGGTACAGCTTATGCAGCGCATCAATGAGCATATCCGGGTAGAGGATGATGCCTCGGCCTCAACCGAGAAGGCAGCCCCGGTCGAAACGCCCAAGAGGTTGGCAGGAAAAGTGCATGCAGTCGGGCAAGAGTCCGGCCGATCTAGTGACCGAGCTGAAGAGTCTGACCGAGGTTCAAACCGCAAGAACCGGGGTAGGGAGCGGCGTAATGACAGGAATGATTACCGCCGGGATGACTACCCCAAGATAATGTGGCCGATGCAGGCAGAAGGTTGAAAGCAAGAACAGGCATCACCACGGTCTTCAAAATTCCAATCTATCGCATACTTAGTGAAATCCGTGACGAGGAATACGTCCGGTTTCCTGCTAAGTTAGGCGACGGGCAGAGAGGCTTCAACTCCAAGTACCGTTGTACCTTTCACCGGGAACGTGGCCACCGAACAGAGGACTGTCTGCCTTTGAGGCAGCACTTAGAAGAGCTAGTGGCAGCCGGGCATCTGGACCTCTACATTGATGGAGGAGTTAAGGCAAATCAGGTTCCAGTTGATCCACGCGGACCGGATGACCGGATGCACCTCCGCAAGGGGTTGTAAATGTCATCCACGGCATAGTGGAACCGGCGCGTGTTTGCGAGCTTCGTGGTATGATTAAGAAGGCAGAACACATGAGGGAAGTTTTGTCAGTTCAGCCTGCGCTCAAGAGGGGGAAGACAGAAGTAAAGGATGTAATCAGCTTTTCCTCAAAAGATTTGGAGCGCATACAGACACCGCACAATGACGCCTTGGTAGTAACTCTCCGCGTCAATGATTTTGAAGTTAAAAGGATCTTGATCGATCAGGGAAGTTCGGTCGAGATCATGTATTACGACGCTTTCAAACAGCTCAAGCTCCGAGACACGGATTTGGCCCCAGCAACTTCGCCATTGGTCGGTTTCAACTCACAACCGGAGTGGCCTTTGGGAAAAATTATCCTGCCGGTTAAAGCGGGATCAGTGGTCAAACAGGTTGAATTCTGGGTATTGCAGGTGCCGTCTACTTACAATCTGATCCTTGGCAGGGGATGGCTTCATGCAATGCAAGCCGTGGCATCAACCTTTCACCAAGTAATGAGATTCCCTCGGCTATGGGGCAGTTGAGGAGATTGGGGGCGATCAGGTTATGTCAAAACAGTGCTTTGTGGCGGTCAATGGAAGCCGGGCTGCCAAGGGATTTGTTCAAATGATTGAGGGACCGGAGGACCAGGTAGTGCTGGATGATGTGGGCACTAAGGCAGAAGACAAAGCCGTGGAAGGATTGGTGGAAGTGCGAATTGATACCGAGCAGCCGGACAAGTTCTTCTTGCTCGGCTCCACCCTCACGCACAAGAGAGGACCGAGATGGTGGAGTTCCTTATGGCCAACATTGAAGTTTTCGCATGGTCGCCTTATGACATGCCTGGCCTCGATCCAAACTTTATCTGCCATCATCTCAATGTCTTCCCCGGAGCCAAGCCGGTCATTCAGCGAACAAGGAGGTCAGCATTGCACCACGCCGAGGTAGTGGCGGAGGAAGTTAAGAATCTGCTTGAGGCACGAGCAATTCAGGAAGTTCACTATCCTCGGTGGATTTCAAATACAGTCGTTGTACCGAAGAAGAATGGGAAGTGGCGGGTTTGCGTTGATTACAAGACCGTCAACCGTGCCTGTCCGAAAGACAGCTTTCCTTTGCCTAGAATTGACCAGCTTGTTGATTTGACGGCTGGCCATGACAGGCTAAGTTTCTTGGACGCTTACCGGGGCTATCACCAGATTGCCATGCACGGCCCCGACCAAGAAATCACTTCATTTACTACCCCAAGGGGACTCTTTGCTACCGAGTTATGCCTTTTGGTTTAAAGAACGCCGGGGCAACTTTCCAAAGGATGGTGACCAAGATGTTTGCTCCTTTGCTGGGCCGGACAATGGAGGCTTACATTGATGACATGGTGGTGAAGAGCAGGCAACAAACAAATCATTTGTCCGACCTAGCCGAGATGTTTGCCATCCTAAGAAGCATAAGTTACGCCTGAATGCGTCTAAGTGTGCCTTCGGTGTGGGATCCGGGAAATTTTTAGGATTCTTAGTCACAAACCGAGGTATTGAGGCGGACCCTACACAAATCAGAGCCGTACAAGAGTTAAAGCAGCCTAGCTCGGTGAAAGACGTGCAGCATCTGGCCGGAATGGCCGCCGCGCTTAATCGATTCATAAGCCGGTCATCAGATCGCTGCCGTCCTTTCTTTCAGTCCTTGAAGTCCAAGTTCTCATGGGATGAAGAATGCGACCGAGCGTTGGCCGAGCTCAAGGAATATCTGTCCTCAGCGCCGTTGTTGGTCACGCCGGTGCCTGGGGAAGAGCTTTATCTTTATCTGGCCGTATCGCAACATGCAGTCAGCGCGGTGCTTGTTCGGGCTGAAGGAATCAAGCACCTCCCCATCTTTTATGTCAGCAAGACCTTGCTACCGGCAGAGACTAGGTACCTGCCTCTTGAAAAACTTGCTTTGGCATTAATGATGGCTTCAAGAAAGTTGGCACACTACTTCCATGCACATACTATCGTCGTCTTGACCGAGTTCCCCCTCAAAGCTTTATTTGAACGGGCGGATTTTTCTGGCCGCGTTCTTAAGTGGGCGGTCGAGTTGGGCAGTTTGATGTGAAGTTTCAGCCGCGCACTGCCATCAAAGCCCAAACTTTGGCTGACTTCGTTGCCGAATTCTCACCTGGAACTCATCCGGTATGCCCGGTCGATATTACCGCGGCAGATGATGAGGTGCGCGCCAGTTCATCAGAGATGTACCAGGTGGTAGGGTTCGCGGCACGGACTTAGCGCGCCCACCGCAGAGGCCTACACTTCTACAATGCCAACAACCGGTGACGCGATGACAGAGTTGGGTGTTGTTATTCCACCATCTCTGCCCGGCACCGCATCACCAAGGGGGGAAGTCATGGAACTACTCAGCACAGAGCCTGCGGCCGGCATAATACCGCAGCCTGGTGATTCGCCTACGGACTTAGGCGTGGCAGACCGACTTGCTGAGTCCGGTGTCGAATCACCAAGGGGCTGGAGTGGGGCCAGTGAGCGCAGAACCAAACCGACGCCGAACAACATTGATCGTAGCACCCCTCACACCACTCGCAGGATCCATCAGTTGCTGGAAGCTTTTTGTGGGGGAAATGTGGAAGCTTTTTGTTGACGGGGCGTCCAATCGTCACGGCGCTGGGCTGGGTATTGTTCTTATCTCCCCAGATGGCCTAACCATTGAACATTCTATCACCCTTGGCTTGCATCTAACAACGAAGCTGAGTATGAGGCCCTTCTGGCCGGGCTCGAGAGCGCAATCCAGATGAAGGCCGCCGAGTTAATGGTGTACAGCGACTCCCAACTTGTGGTTAACCAAGTTTCTGGGATCTACGAGGCAAAGGATGACCGCATGGCGAAGTACCAAGCTCTGGTCAGGGAGCGCATCAAGCTGTTTCAGGCAATCAGAGTCCAACAGATCGGCCGAGAAGAAAACAGCCGAGCTGATGAGCTGGCCGGCCTAGCATCGATGGTAGATAGTACGTCTCCAAATCCCTTGTTAATTGACTTTCTTCCACGACCAAGCATTGAAGATACCGGGCATACGGAAGTACTCTGCGCCGAGCTGGGTCCGTCGTGGATGGATTCAATCATTTTGTTCCTCCGAGACCGGATTCTACCAACCGAAAAGAAGCACACAAATGCCGGGTAAAGTCAGAGCGGTTTTGGCTCTCTCCATCTGGCGCGTTGTATAAGAAGTCCTTCTCTGGTCCTTACTTAAAGTGTGTGCACCCGAGCAGTGTGGATGCATTCCTGCACGAAATTCACGAAGGCATTTGTGGCAGCCACACCGGGGGCAGATCCTTGGCCTACCGAGCTATTTCACAAGGCTATTGGTGGCCGTACATGCAAGCTGACGCGCAAAAATATGTCCGGAAATGTGAGAAGTGCCAGAAATTTGCACACCAGATCCACCAGCCGGCCCGAGAACTTCTTCCCCTCACCAGCCCTTGGCCTTTTGCAATGTGGGGGCTAGATATAGTGGACCCTCCCAACTGCACCAGGCAACCGCAAGTTCTTTATCGCGGCACGGACTACTTCACCAAATGGGTTGAAGCCGAACCTTTGACAACTATCAAGGAAAAAGACGTGAAGAGGTTTGTCTGGCAGAATGTGGTAACGCGGTTTGGCGTCCCCAAGATCTTGATTTCTGACAACGGCACCCAGTTTGACGGTCGCCTATTCAGAGGTTTTTGCGAAGATTTAAGATTGAATTCTACAACTCCACTCCGGCTTACCCACAGTCCAACGGTCAAGCCGAGGCGTCGAACAAGATTATATTGGATGGGTTAAAGAAAAGGTTGGAAAAGGCAAAGGGAAAGTGGGCCGAGGAACTTCCCAGCGTCCTTTGGGCATACCGGACTACCCCGCGGCGCTCCACCGGGGAAACTCCATTCGCTTTGGCTTATGGCATGGAGGCAGTCATTCCCTTGGAAGTCGGCATGCCCACCCTCAGAAGTGAAAGTTTTGAGCCCGCTCTGAACACCGAGGTTATTGCTCTGGAATTAGACCTGGCTGAAGAGCGCCGGGAAAAGGCTCTCATCCATGTGGCAGCCTACCAGCAAGAACTCTCCAGGAAGTACAACAAGATGGTGCACCCCAGACCGTTCAAGGTGGGTGATTGGGTCCTGAGGAAAGTTATGGGAAATACCCTGGTGCCAGGAGAAGGCAAGCTAGGGGCAAATTGGGAAGGACCATACAAAATAACCGGTCTGGCGGCAAGGGGGCATACCACCTGGAGGACTTGGATGGTAGAACAATACCTCGGCCATGGAATGCGGCCAACCAAAGTGTACTATTTCTAGCTATTGTTTTGTTTGCAAAGGAGCTTTTTGCATTACACTTCAGAATGTAATTCTTTTTTGTCAATATATACAAGTGTTCTTTGCCTTCGTTAAATTGATATTTTGTTCAAATTAAGCATGCCCAACCGAGACGTTCTTTGCTCCGGTTGGAAGAGTTGGTGGTTTGGACCAACTTTGGAATTCCCAACCGAGATGGATTAAGTCCGGTTGGAAGAGTTGGTGTTTTGCCCAACTTTGGATTCCCAACCGAGATGGTTTAAGTCCGGTTGGAAGAGTTGGTGTTTTGCCCAACTTTGGATTCCCAACCGAGATGGATTAAGTCCGGTTGGAAGAGTTGGTGTTTTGCCCAACTTTGGATTCCCAACCGAGATGGATTAAGTCCGGTTGGAAGAGTTGGTGTTTTGCCCAACTTTGGATTCCCAACCGAGATGTTTGTCCGGTTGGAAGAGTTGGTGTTTTGCCCAACTTTGGAATTCCCAACCGAGATGGTTAAGTCCGGTTGGAAGAGTTGGTGTTTTGCCCAACTTTGGATTCCCAACCGAGATGGATTAAGTCCGGTTGGAAGAGTTGGTGTTTTGCCCAACTTTGGATTCCCAACCGAGATGGATTAAGTCCGGTTGGAAGAGTTGGTGTTTTGCCCAACTTTGGATTCCCAACCGAGATGGATTAAGTCCGGTTGGAAGAGTTGGTGTTTTGCCCAACTTTGGATTCCCAACCGAGATGGATTAAGTCCGGTTGGAAGAGTTGGTGTTTTGCCCAACTTTGGATTCCCAACCGAGATGGATTAAGTCCGGTTGGAAGAGTTGGTGTTTTGCCCAACTTTGGATTCCCAACCGAGATGGATTAAGTCCGGTTGGAAGAGTTGGTGTTTTGCCCAACTTTGGAATTCCCAACCGAGATGTTGTCCGGTTGGAAGAGTTGGTGTTTTGCCCAACTTTGGATTCCCAACCGAGATGTTTTGTCCGGTTGGAAGAGTTGGTGTTTTGCCCAACTTTGGAATTCCCAACCGAGATGGATTTCCGGTTGGAAGAGTTGGGTTGCCAACTTAATTCCCAACCAGATGTTTTGTCCGGTTGGATGGATTTAATGTTTGTGCAAGTCAGATATTTCTTGCCGAGATGAATCACCTCGGTTGGAAGAGATCTGGTCTCTCAACCTAGGTGATGTATCCCGGTTCAGTGAGTTGATGTTTTTATGAAGCTAAAGCAAACGTGCAAACACTTCATAAACGTTGAGCTTTTTCATTAATTCGAAATGAGTACAAAGGTGGGGTACTTAGCCCGGTTACAAAATGTGAGACTTAGCCCGGTTACATGAAAAACAAAAAAAAAGAAGGGGCAAGTTCAAAGAGAAACTAAGCAAGGGGGGAGAGGTTGTCAAATTCATCTTCAATGTTGACCGGTGCATTCCTCTCTTGATCACCGGGCTCATTCTGGACATTCTGCTCGGGGCTGCTTCCCTCACCGGCGTCTGCAGCCGTCTCTCTAGCAAGCTCTTCCTCGGCCTCCGCCTGCAACGCAGTGAAGACGTCGTTGGCATAAGGCACAAGATAGGGCAGAAATTCTTTTGGTGGAAGCAAACACATCGGTTTCAGGCCCTGACCGAGCTTAGAGCAAGCTTCCTTCCAACCGGCCTTAAAGTATATGTCCTGGGTTGCAAAGACCTGCTTTTTGTAGTTGTCTTCTGCTTCTTTGAAGCCTGCATTGTTGGCATCTTCGCAGTCTTTGTCCCTGGACGCTTTCAGTGCGTTAAGCTCGGCTTGGAGTTCATCTCGCTTCTTCTCGGCCTCATTCAGCTGGCCGAGCAGTCTGTTGTTTTCGGTGCTAGCCCGGTCGAAAGAGGTTTGCCCGTCCCAGCTCGGTCTGAAGGCTCTCAACTTGGCTGGCTGTATCAGTTGCCCTCTGCCTAAGTCGGTGGATGCGCTCCATCACGAGGTGCTGTTTCTGGATGGCCTGCAAGAAAATAACTTGATCAGCAAAGAAACCGGGCAAACACTTGTGAAATTCTGGGAGTAGGTTGGGGTTCTTACCCTGGTCATTGACTTCACGGACGATTTGACCAGCCGGGTGTCCGGAACGTGGTCACTTCCAACCACGTCAGACGGCAGCAGGAGTGCCTTTGACAGGTCGAAGGCCAACAGATGTTCCTTGTCGCCCTTGACCGAGGCGTTGGCCGGGATGTCAGCACCCCGGTGCTTCAACAGCGGGCGCCAGGCCGGTACTGCTCCAGCTTGCTCGGTTTCTAGCTCAGCCACCAGCTCGGCTGAGGGATCTGGCGAGCTCTTTTTCCACCCGACGCTGCGCAGGTTCTCGGCGGGGTTGGCCGGTGCAGGTGTGGCGAGGCCAATCACTGCGCCGCTGGATTGACCGGCCGCGGATGAGGGAACGCTGGCGCCCGGTAGCTCGGCTGAGGTGGCAGTTAGCAAATTTCGGATTCGACTCTGCTTGGCCATTTCCTGTTCCTCGGTCAGCCGGATTAAGGGGATGTCAGGTAAAGTTGGATCCAGAGGTGGAGTTGGCTCGCGCAGGAAGTCCGTGACTCTACCTCGGCGGGGAGCAGAGTATGTGTAAGTAGCTTGATAACCGAGCAGATCGTCACAATCCCGGTGCCTGTATCGGAGCACGGTCCGGATTGACTCGGAGTTTGGGAACTGGTAGTGTGCTTGCAGTGCTTGGATTGCTGCAATGAAACAGAAAAATAGTTAAAGAATAATCATAGTGGATTGAACAAACTATACAGCGCGGCTTACATGAAGAACCAAAGTTCTTGCTGATAAACCAGCCCGGTACCTCGGCCGTTTCGTAGGCACCAGACACCCAGAAGAAGTCGTCATCGTGTAAGTCTTTATCTGGGGTGCCGGTCACTATTTTCTCCTTGCCCGGTCTTATTTTCAAATAGTAGGCAAGACCGTCCCCGGTGCGGCCCATGGTGTACTGCCTTAAGATCTCGGCTAAGCCTAGTTGAGTGCCAAGCCGGTTGTTTAATTCGTGAACGCCATTGATAATCCGGTATGTATTTGTTGACACTTGGGTTGGTGCCAGCCCGGTGCGGCGTAAGAATTCTGTGATCAGGGGGTTGAGTGGAAAGCGAAGTCCTCCCTCAACTATTGAGAGCACGGTGAAGGGGCATTGCTCGGTTCTTCCCCAAGGAGTTGTTTGCTCGGCTGCTAGTTCGAGGTGGACATCGGCCGGGATGCCGTACTCCTCCCTGAACGCGTCTAAGGCAGCCGGGGTGTCTACCATATAGCGGTACTTCCCCATGTGAGGCGGTCCTAAGGTAGCTCGGTTGTGGTTTGGCACCGGATGTTTGCTCGGTCTTGGGAGCTTCAGAATGGTTAATGGTCCCCTTGGACTCTGCAGGAAAAGGATGGCAAGTGTGAGCGCGGTCTCTCAAAAACCAAGCTTGACTTTAGCTCGGTCCGAAGGCGTGCCAAACCACCCCGGTTCCTAAGGCTGCTAGGGAGCTCAACCGCCCAAACGGATCAGACACTAACCCGGTTGGACGACCAAGTGCTCCCACTATCTCGGTTTTTACTGTATTCACTACAAACATGTTATTTTCTCGGTTTCGTGGTTCTTTTGGATCAAATGAAGACCAGGAGCCCGGTCCGCCCCAGTTCTTCACTGTTCTTCAGGAGAAAAGAAGAACACTATGAACTATGGAGGGTTTGGGATGTTTTTAGGTGCCTAAGTTCTAAAAGTTGTATTTTCAGTCCCTAATGTGAAATATGAAGGAAAAGAGCGAGAAAGTACAAGAACTTACCAGGTGAAGGCGAGAAGGACTTCTTCGAGGCACCAACGCAGCAATGGCAGGAAAGGGAAGGGGCACGAGCTCTGGAGCGGCTGGAATGGTGGAATGGCAGTAGGAAGGATAGAAGGTGAGGGTGGCCTGTATATAGGTGTTAAACCGCCAAAATTTTTGAATTTCGGCAGCCGGTTGGCTGCTCGAGGACGAATCAGAAGCTGCCACGTGCCCCCATTTAATGACTTCGTCAGAGTTGAAGAGACGGGCAGTTGATGCGTCAGCCGGAAAAAGAGATGACACCGAGGCCAGATGTAGCATCAACCGGGATTGCCCGGGCAAGTTTGAAAGCAAAACCGGGCAAGTTCGAAGAACGGAGCGTCGCCCAGTCTGGTTACTAATTGATAAGCCGGGGACCGAGGAAACGAAAATTATACCTCGGTTGGAGTAGGTAATCCCTGTCACGCGAGCGGACGGAATTAAGGGGCAATTGAGTGGGAAAATAATGGTCTGGTACCGTGCCGGACAGATTTGGCCGGATAGAGTTACGCCGGGCAATTTTGGCCGAGCATACTGGGCTGAGAAGGTGCTCGGTTAAGGCACCGATTGTGTGAACCGAGCTGCATGCTTCGCAGGAAGGCCGACCAGCCAAACAGATGACCGGCGCCAGGAAGGGCGTAGTCGACCGAGCTATGAGTTTTTCGGCAGGAAGGCCGACAAAGGTGAATGCAGATATCTCGGACACGGTCCAGCCGGGATGCTGTAGCCCGGTTCCCTCAAGCTTAGCCAGCGGCGTGCTTTGGGCACGAAGCACAGCCCGGCTGTTGGGCAGCTCGGCTGCCGGGCTCCAGCAGAGAAGGCTGGCATTTGGGATTAGGTAATGACCAGCATGGTGTGACCTGACAAAAGCATGGTTTATGTGCTGACAGACGGGATAGCAGAGCCACGTGTTGAGAGATCATT
>JAPPVO010000013.1:149159670-149284670 GCA_030407325.1 Camellia japonica
GCTTCAACCGAATTTAGAGAGAGTGAGAAGGGAGAGAGAGTTGATTTCATCACATTTTGCTTGATTATGCTTGGAACTTAAGAGGATTGAAGTGTATCTGCATAATTGAACTTCTAGTCAAGAAATTGGGACTTAGGTAAGTGAATTCATCATCCTCTTGTTGTCTTTAAGCTTCATCTTCCATGGTTCATGCTCCATTGTAGGATTAAACCATGATTTAGTGCTAAGAGGTTGGATTATACTTGAATTCATGCATGCATGGCCATTTTGGTGATTTTTGAAGTTGAATTCATGATAGATTGTACATGCATGCTCATGTTTCTATCAAAGTCCATGTTTTCATTTTGTTTTCCAACTATTGAGCTCAATTGAACAAGGATTGAAGCTTGATTTTGATTTAAAGTTCATGCATTGCATGTTTTGAAATGTTCTTGAAAATGGGTTTGAAAAATGGCTTTAATTGACCAACTCTTGGCCCTTGCATGTACAAATTAACCTTTGAAACTTGTTATACATTGTTTTGGGATGTATTTTCCAGAATTTGGGCCTAAGAGGTTGAGAATCGAATTGTGAATGCTTGGTTTGAGCTTGGAAGGCAAATCTGGAAATTCCAGATTTGGCTTCTTCGCTCGAGCGAAGGATTCCTCGCTCGAGCGAGCACCTTTATTCAGGGCTCCGCTCGAGCGAGCATCGAGCGTGGTATCGCGCGTAAAAATCGAGCAACCAGTACTTTTACTGTTCATCAGACCGCTCGAGCGAAGGATTGTTCGCTCGAGCGAAGCCTTTGATTTTGGAAGCTCGCTCGAGCGAAGGAAGGCTCGCTCGAGCGAAGCGCCTATTTTCAGCAAACTTTGCAAAATATTTCCAAGTGTATTTTTGCATCCTCATCTCATCCTAGGCATTCTTAGGCCTAGTTTAAGACATCTTAATGAGGATTTAGACGTAGAACCACACCGAGGAAATTTAGGGATTTAATTATCATCCTTCCCGACTGTGAAACTTAGTGTGTGTTCTATTTGTTAACTGTTTAGGGTTGGCTCTCGGGGACGCGCTCTAGCTGCTATTAGCCCAATCTCTGTGAGTAACAATTGTGTAAAGATATGTTCAAAATGACCATCTTTTGAATACTGAACTGAACTGTTTACTGAACTGATATTATTTACTGAATAAAGTATGTCCTTTATTTCTGAACTGTACTGTGGCATCCTTAGCACTACTGTTACTGACTGTACTGTTACAGAGATCTCTGTCGGTTCCCTTGTGGAACCATACTGTTTACTGAATGACTGGCCATCATTACTGTTCGTCTTTTTGACCTACTGTTACTGTTATGCTAAAGGATGTACCACATATGATTGTTTATTGTACAAACTGTGATACTGATTAAATGAACTGTTTTCACTTACTGTAAGGACATTCATTCTAAACCTCTTTACGCTTTATGTTATTCACTGGGCTTTAGCTCACTGTTTATATATATGTAGGTTCTCAGCAGCCAGACCAGAGCTAGGAGCGTGGGTTGGTCCCCAGTTTTGTCAAGCCAGCCTATGTGCCTCACTGCGAGGTTCCGAGTTGCCATGCTATGGTTTGTGTTTTTGTGTTCCCCATCGGTCTCCTCACTGTTTTGTATTACGAGATAGACTGTCTACTGTTTTACTGTACTGTTATCGAGGGATTAAGTCCCCGTACTGAATGTTGTGTATGATTGTATAGACTGTACTGTTCTGAACCGTATGAATGCATGGAAAATGTTTTTGGCATACAGATTTACACAGCTCAATGGACACTAGTTACTTATTGTATTGGCTTCCGCCAGGCCCTGTACTCTGTTTAACTGTATTACTGTTCAGCAGGCCTTCGGTAATCTCGGATTACTGGCCAGTTACGGTGCTAAACCCATAGGGCCGGGTTTGGGTCGTGACAGAGTGGTATCAGAGCGATACTTAACCACGAGTTATACCGCACACACGTGTCCAAATGAGCTATAGGGTGTCCTAGAAAAGCAATTAGGGCATCTCATGAACTTGAAAAGTGTGTGCTTATGACTGACTGAATATATGTTAAAATGTTAAACTGTTTAATTATATAACCGCTTATCATGATAACTGTTATAACTGCTTATAGTGAAATGGATAACGCAAACGCTGCAAATGAAACTGAACCATCATCCTCTGAGGCTAGAATGGCCAGACTTGAACAAATGATGGGACTGATAATTGAAAGACTGGATCAACAACAGAACCAACAGCCCCCACCTCCTCCTCCGGTACAGCCGGACAAAATGTGAATGTGCAAAATGTGAATGCAAATGAGGGGGATATTATTGCTCTTACCCAGAAGTTCAGCAAGTTGAAACCGCCATCCTTTCAGGGAGGCCTTGAACCATTGAAGGCTGAAGCTTGGGTGCTTGAAACAGAAAAATTGTTTGAAATGTTTCCGTGCTCCGAAGCCAATAAAGTACTGTTAGCAACCTTCACCCTTCAGGAAGAAGCAAGAAGGTGGTGGATGTTGACCCGCGATGCAAATACTATTATGACTTGGGCTCAGTTCAAGGAGTCCTTCTTTGAAAAGTATTTTCCCCAGTGCATCCGGGACAGAAAAGTAACGGAGTTTGAACAACTGAGACAGGGCAAAATGTCTGTTGCCGAGTATGAGAAGAAATTCACCGAACTTGCTAGGTATGCACCACACATGGTGGACACCGATTATAAGAAGGCCAGAGAGGTTGTGAGGCCTTAGTGTTGCTATACAGGACCGAATAAATGTTTTGAAACTACCGACTTTTGTGGTGTTCTCGACCGGGCATTGATGGCCGAGACGAATATTGCAGCAGTGAAACAATCTGAAACACCAACAACTGAGTGGCAAGGTAAAAGGCAGGGTTTCAAATTCAAGAAAGGCAAGCATAACCCAGCAACAAGAAACAGAATACGGGGTCGACGACTAGCCCCAGCCAAGGGAGTGGATTTATCCACCCTGCTCCATATGTGGCAACAAGCACAAAGGGGTTTGCTATCAGATTTCTGGAGCTTGTTTCAGGTGTGGCAAGGTGGGCCACAGAATTAAAGACTGCCCTTCTGCTCCACCAGTTAGTAGTAAAGCTACACCAGGCGCAGCAGCATCAAATGTAGCACCGAAGCCTAACCCCAAAGCTACCGGGAAAGAGCCTATGAGGCAGGGCGAGTGTTTGCCCTAGTACCGGGAGACGTGCAAAACACTGAGACTGTTGTGTCAGGTATCCTCTCTATCTGTGCTCAAAATGCATATGTGTTGATTGATTCGGGGTCTACACATTCGTATGTATCGCATGCTTTTTCGCGTAAATTGAATAGACCCTTAGAACCCATGAACTATCTGCTAGCTGTATCATCACCTGTTGGGGGATCCATGACATGTGCATATATGTATCCTGCTGTGAGATTATTGTTGGGGATATGCATCTATTTATTGATTTACTGCCATTGAATATTGATCACTTTGATGTAATATTGGGGATGGATTGGTTACAAAAATATCATGCCACTAGACTGTGTGACAAAACAAGTTGTTTTCCGTCCACCGGGTTGCCTGAATTTGTGTTTAATGGGAGTGGAGTAGTACCTCCTCCGTATCTGATTTCTTCTGTGAAAGCTGTTAAACTATTAGAAAGGGGTGTAAAGGATATCTGTGTTCTGTGTGACTGTGCTACTGATGATAGTGTTAAAACTGATATGAATTGTATTCCTATAGTCAGAGAATTCCCAGATGTATTTCCAGATGATTGCCAGGGGATTTGATTGACAGGGAAATTGAATTTACTGTGGAGTGTAATTCCGGGTACACAGCCAATATCTAAAGCTCCTTACAGAATGGCTCCAACTGAACTGAAGGAATTGAAAGTCAATTGCAGGAACTGTTAGACAAGAAGTTTATCAGACCCAGTACTTCACCGTGGGGTGCACCTGTTTTGTTTGTGAAGAAGAAAGATGGCTCACTGAGACTGTGTATTGATTACCGCGAACTGAACAAGGTAACTGTAAAGAATAAATATCCATTGCCGCGTATTGATGATTTATTTGATCAGTTACAGGGTGCACAAGTGTTTTCCAAGATTGATCTTAGATCGGGGTACCATCAACTGAAGGTTAAACCGAGGAGATATTGATAAGACTGCTTTTAGAACAAGGTATGGACATTATGAATTTTTAGTTATGCCGTTCGGAGTCACGAATGCCCCTGCTGCATTTATGGACCTTATGAACAGAATTTTTAAACCATACCTTGATGATTTCATTGTGGTATTTATTGATGACATACTGATTTATTCTAAGACTGAGAAGAACATGAACACCATCTAAGACTTGCCCTACAGACCTTAAGAGAACAGAAACTGTATGCTAAACTGTCTAAATGTGAATTTTGGCTTGATCATGTGATGTTTTTGGGGCATGTTATTAGCAAAGATGGAATTTCTGTTGATCCGCAGAAAATTGAAGCTGTAGTGAACTGGCCTAGACCAACGAATGTAACCGAAGTCCGAAGCTTTTTGGGATTGGCTGGATATTACAGAAGATTTGTCAAAGATTTCTCCAAATTGCCTTACCACTGACTCAGTTAACACAGAAGGGGACATCATTTGACTGGACTGACCAGAGGGAATCAGCATTCCAAGAGTTGAAAACCCGACTTGTGACTGCACCGGTCCTGACTCTACCTTCAGGTACGGATGGTTACACTGTTTTTAGTGATGCTTCTCATAAGGGTTTGGGATGTGTTTAATGCAGAATGGGAGAGTTATTGCTTATGCTTCCCGACAGTTGAGACCGCATGAAAAGAATTACCCAACCCATGATCTGGAACTTGCTGCAGTGGTTTTTGCATTGAAAATTTGGCGTCACTATTTGTATGGGGCAACATGTGAAGTATACACCGACCACAAGAGCCTGAAGTATTTCTTCACCCAGAAAGAACTGAATATGAGACAGCGGAGATGGCTTGAATTGATCAAAGATTATGACCTACAGATTCTGTACCATCCGGGAAAAGCCAATACCGTTGCCGATGCTTTGAGCCGAAAATCGATTGGGAACTTAGCCTGTTTGCTGACTGGACAGAAGGAGTTGCTTTGTGACCTTGAAAAGTCTGAGATTGAAATTGTTTTGAAGGAACAAGGTGGAACCTTAGCTGCCATTACTGCTCAACCAGCATTGATTGAAGAGATTAAGGAAAAACAACAACTGGATGATTCTTGAAAAAGATATGAAGAAAAAGATTCTAAACCGAGACCGGGGTTCAAATTTGACAACAATGTACTGAAATTTCAAGATAGACTGTGTGTACCAAATGACACTGAATTGAAAAGAAGAGTTCTCCAAGAAGGCCACAGTTCGAAGTTTTCTATTCACCCGGGAATACAAAAATGTACCAAGATCTGAAACAGAATTTCTGGTGGCCAGGAATGAAGAAAGAAATTGCCGATTTTGTGTCCAAGTGTCTTCATTGCCAACAAGTTAAAGCGAACATCAGCGACCGCACGGCTTACTGCAACCCTTACCCATACCAGAGTGGAAATGGGAGCATATCACGATGGATTTTATCGTTGGATTACCTCGCTCCAGAAAAGGTATGGATTCTATTTGGGTTATTGTTGATAGACTGACCAAATCTGCTCACTTCTTACCTGTCAAGACAATTTATAATGCGGACAAACTGGCTGTTATCTATATTGATGAAATTGTTAGACTGCACGGAGTGCCTGTGTCTATTGTTTCTGACAGGGATTCGAAGTTTACATCGAGGTTTTGGCAAAGCCTACAGACTGCATTGGGTACTGAATTGAGGCTGAGTAGTGCCTATCATCCTCAGACAGATGGACAGTCAGAAAGGACCATCCAAACTTTAGAGGATCTACTGAGAATGTGTGTCCTTGATTTCCAGGGAAACTGGGAAAGTCATTTGCCGTTGGCTGAATTCGCCTACAACAACAGCTACCATTCGAGTATTGGTATGGCGCCTTTCGAGGCATTGTATGGCAGAAAGTGTAGATCTCCAATTTGCTGGGCAGAAGTTGGAGATGGGCCTTTGCTTGGGCCCGAAATTGTTTATGAAACGACTGAAAAGATAAACTGATACAACAGAGACTGAAAACTGCACAGAGTAGACAGAAAGAGTTATGCAGATGTTAGAAGACGGGATAGAGAGTATGAAGTGGGTGATCACGTTTTTGTGAAAGTGACACCAATGAAAGGCCAGACTCGTTTTGGAGTCAAAGGCAAGTTAGCGCCGCGGTATGTCGGACCGTATGAGGTGATTGAGAAAATCAATCCGGTGGCGTATCAAGTTGCACTTCCTCCTGAAATGGAGCATATGCATAACGTCTTCCACATTTCGATGTTGAGAGACTTATCTCCGGGATCCGTTTCATGTGATTGAGCCTACTCGTATCGTGTTGAGTGATGACTACACTTACGAGGAACGGCCTATACAAATTGTGAACAGAAGGATCAAGAAACTGAGAAACAAGAGATCCCATTAGTAAAAGTTGACTGGCAGAATCATGTGTGTGTATGCCACTTGGGAGAGGGAAGATGACATGGCTAGGCGATATCCTGATTTGTTCCGCTGAATGAACCTGTTTTCTTCCAGAATGAAGGTAACTCGAGTTTAGAGGACTAAACTCCTTATAAGGAGGGGAGACTGTAACAACCCTCGTACTGATTACCGATAAACCACTGAATTACATACTGATTACTGCTAAATTGAATTGATAATGACTGATATTGAATTAACTGAAGTACTGAATGGACTGAATTGAAATCGAAACTGAAATTGAATAAGTTTATTGTTGAATTGCATATTGCATCTGTTTGATTGATTATTATCTGTTTGAATTCATATGTTTAAATGCTAATTGAAGGCCTTATCGGCGGCCGAATTAGGAACCGTTTAGAGTTTTGGGATCAGTAGAATTTATCTGATTTTATGGTATATTTATCTGAAAATTGTTTAGGAATGATTAAATTAGATTAAACAGGAGTTAATTGCCAATTTAACTTAATTACCATAATGCCATTGGGAGTGGCCTTTGTTTATTCACATATTTGAGCCTATACCTTTAGGTCAACATTTGATCAGCCCTATTCCTTGCTTCAACCGAATTTAGAGAGAGTGAGAAGGGAGAGAGAGTTGATTTCATCACATTTTGCTTGATTATGCTTGGAACTTAAGAGGATTGAAGTGTATTGCATAATTGAACTTCTAGTAAGAAATTGAGGACTTAGGTAAGTGAATTCATCATCTCTTGTTGTCTTTAAGCTTCATCTTGCATGGTTCATGCTCCATTGTAGGATTAAACCATGATTTAGTGCTAAGAGGTTGGATTATACTTGAATTCATGCATGCATGGCCATTTTGGTGATTTTTGAAGTTGAATTCATGATAGATTGTACATGCATGCTCATGTTTCTATCAAAGTCCATGTTTTCATTGTGTTTCCAACTATTGAGCTCATTGAGACAAGGATTGAAGCTTGATTTTGATTTAAAGTTCATGCATTGCATGTTTTGAAATTGGTTCTTGAAAATGGGTTTGAAAAATGGCTTTAATTGACCAACTCTTGGCCCTTGCATGTACAAATTAACCTTTGAAACTTGTTATACATTGTTTTGGGATGTGTTTTCCAGAATTTGGGCCTAAGAGGTTGAGAATCGAATTGTGAATGCTTGGTTTGAGCTTGGAAGGCAAATCTGGAAATTCCAGATTTGGCTTCTTCGCTCGAGCGAAGGATTCCTCGCTCGAGCGAGCACCTTTATTCAGGGCTCCGCTCGAGCGAGCATCGAGCGTGGTATCGCGCGTAAAAATCGAGCAACCAGTACTTTTACTGTTCATCAGACCGCTCGAGCGAAGGATTCCGTCGCTCGAGCGAAGCCTTTGATTTTGGAAGCTCGCTCGAGCGAAGGAAGGCTCGCTCGAGCGAAGCCCCTGATTTTCAGCAATTTGAAAATATTTTCTAAGTGTTATACTCTTTGCATCCTCTCTCATCCTAGGCATTCTTAGGCCATATTTAAGCATCTTAAGAGGATTTAGACAGTAGAACCACACCGAGGCAAATTTAGGGATTAATTATCATCTTCCCACTGTGAACTTAGTGTGTGTTCTATTTGTTAACTGTTTAGGGTTGGCTTCGGGGAGCGCTCTAGTGCTACTGTAGCCCAATCTCTGTGAGTAACAATTGTGTAAAGATATGTTCAAAATGACTTCTTTGAATACGAACTGAACTGTTTACTGTACTGATATTTTTACTGAATGAATGTATGTCCTTTATATTCTGAACTGTCTGTGGCATCCTTAGCACCTACTGTTCTGACTGTATGTTACAGAGATCTCTGTCGGTTCCCTTGTGGAACCACTACTGTTTACTGAATGATGGCCATCATTTACTGTTCGGTCTTTTTGACCTACTGTTACTGTTATGCTAATGATGTACCACATATGATGTTTATGTACTGAACAACTGATGATACTGATTAAATGAACTGTTTTCATTACTGTAAGGACATTCATTCTAAACCTCTTTACGCTTATGTTATTCACTGGGCTTTACTCACGCTCATATATATATGTAGGTTTCAGGCACCGACCAATGCTAGGAGCGTCGGGGTAAACTCCAGTTTTGTCAAGCCACCATGTGCCTCACTGCGAGGTTCCGAGTGCCAGCTATGGCTTGGGGTGTTTTTTTTCCCTCGTCTCGCTCACTGTTTTGTATACCGATAGACGTCACGTACTGTACTTTATGAGGGATTAAGTCCCCTGTACTGAATATTGTAATGATTGTCATAGACTGTATCTGTTCTGAACTGTTGATATGTATGGAAATGTCTTTTGGCATACAGATTATCCACAGCTCAATGGACATAGTTACTTATATGTATTGGCTTCCGCCAGCCCTTACTCTGTTTAACTGTATTACTGTTAGCAGGCCTTCGGTAATCATGTGATTACTGGCCAGGTTACGGTGCTAAACCCATAGGGCCGGGTTTGGGTCGTGACAGAAGGAATAGGGCTGATCAAATGTTGCCTAAAGGTATAAGGCTCAAATATGTGAATAAACAAAGGGCCACTCCCAATGGCATTATGGTAATTAAGTTAAATTTGGCAATTAACTCCTGTTTAATCTAATTTAATCATTCCTAAACAATTTTCAGGTAAATATACCATAAAATCAGATAAATTCTACTGATCCCAAAACTCTAAACGGTTCCTAATTCGGCCGCCGATAAGGCCTTCAATTAGCAATTTAAACATATGAATTCAAACAGACAATTGATCAATCAAACAGATGCAATATGCAATTCAACAAATAAACTTATTCAATTTCTGTTTCGATTTCAATTAGTCCATTCAGTACTTCAGTTAATTCAATCATCAGTCATTATCAATTCAATTTAGCAGTAATCAGTATGTAATTCAGTGGTTTATCGGTAATCAGTACGAGGGTTGTTACACGCGCCCAGACGGTCTCTGATCAACCTGCTCACCCTTAGGAGCGTAAGACTGCTGCATAGACTGGGACGATGAAGCCCCCTAATTGGCCCTCGAGGCCTGAACAAACTGAGCTGGTTGATGACTCTGAGTTTGCCTCAAACTAGATGCACCAGATGTGCCACTCAACTGCGGACAAAACCTCTTCAGGTGCCCTGCCTGACCGCACTGATAACACGAGAGCGGCTGGCCTCTACCCTGACTCTGGCTCTGAGATCGAGCCGAAGATGACGCTGCTCTCTGTCCTCCTCCCTTCTGCGGGCATGCTGGAGACTTGTGGCCCAGCTGACCACACTTGAAACAGGTAATGTCTCCCTGGCTGCCTTTCCCAGAACTAGCACTCGGCACTGGAAAAGTCGATCTAGTAAAGCTACTCTGAGACTGCTGAGGGTTAAAACCCTTATGTCTCCTACCATCACTCTGGCCATCCTAACTTCTCTTGGAGCCTTTCTGCCCTTCCTCCTCTTCCTCAATCATGATCTCCATATGGGCTGCAGCATCAACCAGACGTCCATAATCCCGAATCATAGTCCCTCCAACTCTCAGCTTGAGGCCGCGCCTCAACTTCTTCTCAAACTCTATACAACGGTGTTCCTCAGACGCCACCAGTTCAGGTGCAAACCTGGATAAGCTAGTAAACACGGCCTCAAACTCGGCCACCGAAGAACTCTGCTGCTTAAGCTGGCTAAACTAATCTCTCAACCTCTCCTTAACAGCTGGAGACAGGAACTTCTTCTGGAAAGCATCCACAAAAGCCTTCCAAGTCCCTTCTATACGGCCCTTTGTGAACTTCCACCACTGACCCGCATCCCCCTTTAACTGGAAAGATGCCAAGGTCACCTTCAGTACCTCGTCTTCGATGCCTAGCATCTCAAACGTCTTCGTTGTCTGTTCGAGCCATTCATCTGCCGTAAGTGGCTCTTTTGGATCACCTAAAAATTCGTCCGGGTTAGACCGGAAGAACTCCCTCTTCAGAAAAGAAGGCCCTGCATCTGTAACATGAACCTGGGCTTGATTCTCAGCCCTGAGAATGCCTACTGACTCCCTGAATGCCCCTGCTATCTTTCGGGCCAAAGCGCCCATAGCCTGCTGACCTACCGGCTCGGCCACATTGGCTTGGCCAACTCCCTCCTGCTGCTCCAGAATCTCATCCGGTATAGGCATCTCCTGCCTACCCCGCCTACCACGTCCTCGTCCTTGTCCTGACATCCTAATAAAGGTAACAAAGACAATTAATACGTTTGCACATTAATAAATGTGCCGAAGCTATAACACTCGCGTCCTAAAGCATTGGACAATAATAATTCACTCCACGTAAGCACATAATCACATAAGCACCTACAAATTTCATTTCTGGATAATGACAGTCCCGAGGCGTTGCTAGAGTTCCGGTTGGAAACAACATTGATCAAGTGCTTTTCCAACAAGACTCATAGAAACTCAAGGATCCAATCAACATCCTAGAAATTAAATCACATACCTAATTAGTCATATAAGCATGTTATCAAATAAACACATACTATCATACATAAGTCTCTAACAAGCGAGACAAACCCATTGTGATACTAATCACTTCCCACGTACCCAAAGTATTCAAACCCGGTACACTCTGATACCAAGTTGTCACGCCCTCAAAATTAGACCCATAATATATAATATTAACATGCATCTATATAAGAAAACAAAATATTATTTCATTCATCAGAGTAATCTTATTAAAAGACATTACATGTAATAACGAAAGTAAATGCCCTACGGGCTTACATCTTTCCAAGCCAACACTTGGACACAAAAGTATGAGTACTAACTCATTTACACATTAAGCCCTAGGCTTGAGTTTACATGTAACATCAAAATAAAACAAAATAAACAACTAATCTAAACAGAGTCTTCAACTCCAAATCCATCCAAGCTAAGTCCTTGGAGGTAGCATATCACCTGAACCTGAAAATGATGTTCTCGTATAGGGTGAGCCACAGCCCAGTAGAAAAATACAAAACCAAATATAAGAATTGACTAAAGCAATAGCATTCGATAGATGGTTAACACAACATAATCAATACATCATTATACAGTTTCATGACACTAATGTCCATGACAGATTTCACTTTCCGTTATTATTCAACTTTCCAATTATACATACATGGCTCAGAACCTGGCCAAACTACAATATGAGACTATAACTCACATTAACATTACTTCCAGTATCAACAATTCAAATGAGACCAAAACTCATATTGAAACACTCCCATAAATCAATAAGTACACATATTAGTTGTACTAATGGAGTCCATTCCCTTTCTCCTCCTAAACAGGTTTGAGAGTCCATCCCCTATCTTCCCTCAAACCGTGGAGTACATCCCCTATCTCCTCCCAAACAATATGCATATACAATGTATTAAACACATGTCATACACAATATTCAATCAATACACAAATTCGCTGTATTAATTCAACCGTCATATTTAATGACTCATTCAATGTGATTAGTTCCAGTTTTCCCTAATCAATATGCAGTGTCTACAACAATCACGACTATCTTCCACCGATAGCCCAAAACGGTTACTTCTAAACAGGAAATAAATGTATCAACAAATATAAATCACATTCTCATAGGTAAGTGATTAAACTACCCAACTACACCAATTAAGCTCATAATTCCCAAATTTCATGAATTAGACTTAATTCCACAATTTTCCCAAAAATTAATTATACAAATTAATTTTATTACAACAATTAGGGTTTTTTCCCCTTTTCTCAACATCAACCCTAAGGTTCAATTATCTCAGTTTAACACACAAACATATGTTGTTTACTAGATGAAAAACCCTTCTTTCAAATTATAAGACAAACCCTAATTTCCCAAAATTAACACATGACACCAACATATCAAAATACCAAAACTTAAGACAAAACCTATAGTATGGAGTAGGAAATCCCTACCTCAAAGTGAAGAACTCAAATGGAGATGATGGAGATGATGATCCAAAATCCAAAGTGCTCCAAACTGCCAAACTCTCAGATTAAAAGGAAGCCCTTGCGACCCTCTACCTTTTTAATAAAGAACTTAGGGTAGAAATACACTCTAAGTAGATCAAACTTAAGGGAGAAGGTGTGTAGGGAGAGAGAGAAGACGGTTCTAGGGTTTTAAAATCAAAAGAAGATGAAAAGTGATCCAAAAAGTCGGATCTCGACTTTATATAAGAGTCGCCCCGCTCGAGCGTGGAAACCCCCGCTCGAGCGTCACTCACAGACTCCCGCTCGAGCGTCAAAAATCCCGCTCGAGCGGCGGATACACACTCCCAGAACTTTTGCTGAACTAGGTCCCCGCTCGAGCGTAAAACTCCCCGCTAGAGCGTTACACACAAACTCACGCTCGAGCGTCAAAACGCCCACTCGAGCGTCCAACACTGCAGGGGAAATACTGGAAGATGGAAAATCACGCTCGAGCGTCAAAACTCCCGCTCGAGCGGAGAAGCAACAACAAAGGGCCCGTTCGAGCGTCAAAAGCTCCGCTCGAGCGTGAAGGCAAAAATCTGGGTAACTACCCTTGGTTTCTAAGTTCAACTAACCTATAACAAACCTGCACAACACATCCTATAACTCAAAAATAAGGAATTAAAGGACGACAACAGCAAATATATATAGTAACGGGATCCACGGAACCTAAGTCCCGATACAACAACCAAATGGAGAAAGACCGGGGTCGCTATAATATCATAAATCAAAATTAAAATTTTAATGATAACTAAAAAATAAAATATCATAACTATATGTGTATAAAATTTCTCTATTATTAATGAGCTGAGCGGAGCGTCGAGCTGATTAGGAGAAATTATTTAGGCTTCTTTTGAGAAGAAGGGTTAGGTTGGATTTGGGGTTATTTAGTTACAAAAAGATAAAATAAATTTTTTTAATCAAATAAGAGAAAACATCACATCTAACTCATCTCATAATCATTACATTATTTCTCTTATAAAATGTTAAAAAAAGTCAAAAAAATCATTTCAAACAAAACTTTTTAATCACAAATTAAAATAATTAAAAAATTAAAAATCACCCACTTTCCAAACAAACAAACAAACGTGTAAGAATATTATTCCACACTATTTAACTAAAGATAAGTGGTTAATTATCACTTTAAAGAGAAATAAATAAATAAATAAATAAATAAATAATGAGTCTCACTCATTCAATCAACGAAAGTTATGTCAGAACACCACATCATATTTTTTCAGGACCGCTGGTTGGTTGGCAATGGGCGCCACTGCCAGCGAGATGTAATGAAAATTATTGCAGCCTTTATATGCTGCCTGTGCCTGTGCTCCAGTCCCATCATACACCTGGGCCCTATTAGTAGTGGCCCCACAAGTATTTTGTGACCAAAACAAAACGACAATGCTACGTATTTCAAATTTTGTGGCTCAAAAATGGCTCAAATGATCAAAACGACGTCGTTTTGAGTACAGAACAACATAAAAATGGCCAAAACGACGTCATTTTGGCCATTTGAGCCACTTTTAAATCACAAAATTTGAGTTACGAGACATTTTTCAAAACAAAATAGCCATGTTTATAATCACTGAAATATTAGACCATCAATGGGGTGTTTGGAAGATGCTTCTTTTTTTTTTTTTTTTTTTAAATAGCATTAAAAAGATAAAATAAATTAAAATAGTCAATAAGATAAAATATCAAATTAAACTTATAATTATTTTATTTTTTCTCTCACAAACATCACATCTAACTACAAAAAAAAGCAACTATCTTCTCAAATACAAAAATTTTAACCTTCTAAAATAATCAAAAGTTAAAATAATTTACTAAAATAATAACTTTCCAAACACCCATAATATCACTAATTTTTTTATATTTGATCATAGAGACTATAAATGTATATATAATTACAAACAAATATGAAAATCAGTGATTTTGGCATTTTTTTTTATTTTTTTTTTGAGAAATTTTAATATACATACCTTTTGAAAATAATATATTATATATATATTTTTAGTTATATCTTTTTATTATTTAATTATGATATTTTTTAATTATAACTCAGAGTTTTTTAGTTATATCTTAGGTTGTGTTTAGTTATGAATTTATTTATTTATTTATTTATAATTATGATTCAAAAAGTGTGAAATTATATTATTTCTTTGTTATAAAGTGTATAAGATACACACACATTTTAAAAGGACATGCACCATAGCATTTCCCTACCTTTTTTAGTGCATGTGTGTATATATTTTGAAGAATAATGTTATATGCACTAATTAGAATACTAACTAGTGTATCAATTGATAATGTAACATAATTTAAAATTTTTTTGATATTTGTAATTTATATAGTAAGTGTGGTTAATAATAATATCATAACTAATGTTAGTACGCTAGTTAATATACTAATTGGTGCATGTAGCACTACCGTATTTTGAATAATGCTAAAGACTCGCACATTTATACCTATAAATTTACTCATAATGATGTGGCATGAGAATTAAATCCACCATCATTAAATATATAACAACTAAAAAATTAACACATATCTTGTTACAGCATTATAAATAAATTATGAGTACATTTAAAAGACTCAAATAAAGCTGTGTTATATCTACTCGATGATAGTACTAGTATTATGTATAAAAATGGTGTTTGCTTAATATAGAAAAGACTCAAATAATTTTCATATATTTTTTCAACAAGAGAATAGAGACAAAATAAAGTAGACTGAATTTTTTATACAACACATTAATGTGACAACAATTGTAATAGAATAAGAGAAATGTTATATGTATCAATTAATGTACACACACTAATAGATGATATGGTATTATTTGTATGATTTTGGGTATTTGTAACATGTAAGGATAGCCTAGTTGGTTGAGGGTAAGGGACCTATCTAGAAGTATGCTTCTCTCTAGGTCTCAAGTTCGAATCCTACAAACAGCTGGCTATTGACGACTACTATGTCTTTGCCTGGTCGATCGCTCAGGATCCCGAGATTAGTCGAGGTGCGACACTCCAAAGGAGTGCTAGTTCGGACACTCGATTATCAAAAAAAAAATTATATAATAAATGTGGTAAATAATAATATCATAACACTAATTGATATATTAGTGTGATCAATAATAATATCATAACATTAATTGATATATTAGTGTGTACACTAATTAGTACATATAGCACCATCCGTTGTAATCAGAAATTTTTGGGTACAGATAGGGTACTGCGCTAGCACCAATTCATGGTACCCTACGCCAACAAGGGAGCAGCAACACTCAATGCTGTCAAAAAGTTGTCATCCTAGTCATCAACTCGAGAAATTTTTGAGTACAGATAGGGTACCACGCTAGCACCAATATGTGGTACCCTGCGCCAATAAGATAGCAGCAACACTCAATGACTGTCAAAACGTTGTCATCTCAGTCATTAACCCACATAACATAACATAACATAACATAACGGAAAGTTTATAGTCATTTTAGATTTCTCTTTCCTCTCAAGTGTTCATTATTTTCAAGAACCCACCTTTACTGTTAATCAAGAACTTGATTTAGGCCCCGTTTGGGGACTGACTAAATTAGCCAATTAGCCAAAAAGTTACTAAATTAGCCAAAAAGCCAACCACTCATACCAAAAAGTCAAAGATTCTCTTTTCTCTCTACTTTTTGCACATCTCTTCGTAATTAGCCAAAAAGTCATCCCAAACATACAAATTTTTTTTACCTACCTTTTTAGCCAAATAGCCAAAAAGTTACTAAATTAGCCTGTTTCCAAACGAGGCCTTAGTTGACGTTTATTAATCATATTAATTAAAGGGAGACATCTTGAAACACTTTGGATATATATAAATGTACACTCTCAATTATAAAATATCATAATCTCAAGTAGTGAAATATTTAAAAAATTATGATACAGAATGATATACTTGAATTGAAAAATATCATTTGAAAATAAAATATTCATTAAAATAATACTTAAATATAGAAACAACACGACCACATCATTCTAGTAAAAAATTATGCAATCCCGTTTTGTAGCTCGAATGGCCCGAAAGGCCAAAATGACGTCGTTTTGGCCTTTATTTTATTTTATTTTATTTTTCCCTCTCTTTCCTTCGTAGTAACTCACAGAAGAAGGAGAAGAAGAAGGAACAAGGAGAAAGAAGGAACAAGAGAAGAGGAGAGCAGAGAGAGAGACCAACCAAAAATCAAACAAAAATCAAACTCAAACCAAATAGAGAGAGTGCTACAGAGACCCAAATCACCCAACACAAAGTTCAAACCCAAATCACCCAACACAAAAAAAATAAAAAAAATAAAATAAAATAAAAAATAAAAATAATACATCCAGATCCAGATCAACACATAATCATCAACAACAACACCACCTTCATCAACATCATCATCAACACACCTTCATCAACATCATCATCATCAACACATCCAGATCCAGAGACTAGAAAAAAAAAAATACAGAAAACAGAGAAAGTGGCGATCGGCGACGATACCCACCGGCGATCAATCGGCGACGAGCCTCTTCTTTCTTCCCCTTCTCTGTCTCGTCTGTATTTCTTCTCTCTCTCGTCTGTATTTCTTCTCTCACTTTCTCTTACTCTCTCTCTCTCTTCCTCGTCTGTGTTTCAGATACAAAAGAGAGAAAAAAAAAATTCACAAAACGACGTCGTTTTGCGATTCGGGCCAATCGAGCCTTAGCCTATTCGAGCTACCAGCTATTTTTCAAAATTCTGTGAAAAATTATTTCTCATGTTTTAGTGCAAACACACATTTTAGCTATGGTAATTACTATTTAAAAAAAAAAAAAAAAAACAATTTAGAATCACTCATTAGAATGGTATGATAGTAACATTTTGGAAGAAAAGAAAAAAAGCCCATTATGAAGGCAGATAAATTTGAGAAGTGTAAAACTGAGATAAGATACACCATTATGAAGAAATGAACATTTTGAAAACATTTTATAACAAATAGGATTTAGTTATTCATATAAAAATTGGATGGAACTTAATAGTAACCTTAAAAGCAACATAAGACTTATTGGTAATGTTTTCAAAAATATATATAGATTGATGTGATAGAGTTGTGAGTCTATTATCACTTTAAAAGAAAAAAGAAAAAAAAAAAAAAGATTTAACCCTTATAACAAAATAAATCTTGAATTTTTAATTTTATCAATTTAAACTTTAATTTTTTTTATTTATTTTCAATCTAAACTATTTGTCTACTTTGTTAAGTAAAAATAACGGAAAAATAGTATTTTAACCATTAAATTCAATGTAATTGTACATAAAGTGTCTAAAATATCTTTTTTAATTGAATTTAATGACTAAAATATCATTTTTTTGGTCAATTTTACTTAACAAAAATAGGCACATAAGTTAGATTGAAAACAAATTAAAAGATTATAGTTTAAATTGATAAAATTAAAATTTTAATATTTATTTTGTTACAAAAATCAAACTCTAAAGTTTTTGTTGTTGTTGTTATAATTTTTTCAAAATGTTACTATCATATCATTCTAATGAGTGATTCTAAAGCCAAGTTTGGCATACACAAAATAATCCATCTTTTTATCTTTTTTCTATCACATCACCTCTCTACTTTTCTGCACATCTTTTCGTAAAAAGACAAAAAATGCACTTATTTAGGTCATCCCAAACAACCTCATTGTTTTTTTTTAAAATAGTAATTGTTTTTTTAAATTTTCACAGAATTTTTTACTAGAATGATGTGGTCATGTTATTTCTATATTTAAGTATTATTTTAATGAATATTTTATTTTCAAATGATATTTTTCAATACAAGTATATCATTTTGCAGCAGTGATTTAGACCCCCTCAAACTTTAACCCCCATCACCCCCACACACGTGGCGGGTGGTGATTGAAGGAGAAGAAAAAAAAAAAAAAGAAAAAAAAAAAGAAAAAGTGACCAATCAAAAAAGAAAGGAGGTCAAAGGGGTGGGGAGAAAGGGGATTCTAATCTTTATTCATCATTCTGTATCACAATTTTTTAAATATTTCACTACTTGAGGTTATGATATTTTATAATTGGGAGTGTATATATATATATCCAAAGTGTTTCAAGATGTCTCCCTTTAATTAATATGATTAATAAACGTCAGCTAAATCAAGTTCTTGATTAGCAGTAAAGGTGGGTTCTTGGAAATAATGAACGGTTGAGAGGAGAGAGAAATCCAAAATGACTATAAACATTCCGTTATGTTATGTTATGTTATGTGGGTTAATGACTGGAATGATAACTTTCTGATAGTCATTTTGAGCATTGCTGCTCTCTTATTGGCATAGGGTACCACGTATTGGTGCCAGCGTGGAACCCTATCTGTGTGGGTGTTTGGAAAGTAGATTTTTATATAAATTTTTTTAGTTATAGGATATTATTGGATAAAAAAATTTTAGTGTTTGGAAAGATAGTTGAATTTTTTTATGGTTGGATGTGATGTTTGTAAGAGAAAAAGTAAAATGATTATGAAGTTAGATGTGATATTTTATTTGGATTTATTTTTTTTGATTTTGCAAAACTTTTATCTTTTAGTGAAAAAAATGAAAAAAAAATTTGGGAACCAAGTTCCCAAGTGCCTAAAAATTTCTCCATTGTAATAGGCTTGGCTGTTTTTTGACATGAATTTAATAATGGCACAATAAATGAGCATATCAAGTCAATGTTCAACTTGCAGGGAATTGGTATGAATAATTAATTTAATTGAACATTTCAATAATATTTTCACTGAGTGTCATTGTTAAAATACAATCATAATTAATTATTTCACTATCAAAACCCTTGAAAGGCAACAATAATGGGAAAATTGAAAGGAAATAAAAAATAAAGAATTGTTTAGGAGAAAAGCCTTTAACGTTGATCTAAACGGACATAAAATGAATAGTGTTTAATGAATTTCTCTTTGGTGTAAGATCAACCGGAAAGTGAAGATGTTTTCCTTAGTGTGTAAGATAAATATAAAATATTAAAATGGAAGGTGAAGATCCTGCTTTCCCCCCAATGGAATGATCTGGATAGTTGGGAAAGAACCTCTAAAAAAAAATAACAGTTTTGATAAAGAGTTTTAATGGAGTTGCTTTAAAAGCAACTCTAGTGAGCTGGTAGCCCCACAAAAAAATAAAAAAATAAAAAGATTAAGGGGTTGTTTAGGATGTCCTAAATAAATGTACTTTTTGTCTTTTTGGACTAAAAAATTGAGAAAAAAAATATGAATATTTAGGTTAACTTTTTGACTTTTCATGAAAAAATGTGTAATAAAAAATTATAAAAATTGGTTTGTAGAGGAAAATTAGGATTTGGAGTTGTCCAGCCGTAATTGTTAACTTTTGGTGAATAGTGTTAACTTTTTAACTTTTTAAGTAACTTTTTAACTTTTTGATTTTTTTTAAATACCCAAAACTTGACCTAATTAATGTACATTTAGAGCCCATCTTTTAAAGATTTCAACCATTTTCTAAAGATTTCAACCATTTTCTAAAAGGGCTGCGCTAGATCCCCGAAAATGAGAGACCCTTAAACCCCGAAAATTCATAACAAGGTATAAAAAAAAAAATATATATCCAAAATAACGTCGTTTTGGACATTAAAAAAATTAAGAGGGACATTTTTAAGGGACAAATCATTTTCCTTTTTAGAAAATAAATTGAAATCAATCTAACCAACTATGGAAGCACCAGGCTTTTTTGGGTAGGTCAGTTGAGTTGACAAGAGGAGAGGTCAAATAAATTTGATGAGTCCATAAAAATTTGCGAAGCAGACCCTCTCGCCCTCTGCTAGTTATTCACAACACATTAATGCGAGACCTAGATATGAATTTAAATTCCTATCTTAAAAGAAAAAAAAAATACAAATTTAAATTCATGATATTATAAGAACAATGATACATTTCTTAAAAATAGAATTTTAAACAGAATTTTATATATTTGACAATGAAAAAAAAACAAGACCAAAATAGCATACTAGAGTGAACTCACCCCTATTAGAGCTCCAAATCATTTTTTATATAATAACATGAAAAATTTTAAATTAATAAAGTTAATATTGAGAGAATTTTAACCCAAATTTAAAATAATATCACATGAATACGATTAGTATGATGCAATTCTAACTCTTACAAATAAGTAAGGGTTTTTGAGGTGTAATGTTAGGCTCGATTTAGTTTTTTTTTTAAAAAAAAAAAAAAAAAAGAAAGAGTTACTTCTTGATTATCTAAGTTAAAATATTTTGATAGTTTGATTTCAATTATTTAGTTGACAATTAAGAGGGGAAAAAAAACTTTTTAACATAATATTTTTTTTAGTACTAGAGACATTTTTACTATTTGTCATTGTGTAACTTTTAATTTTTCTAATCTGAGTTAATCATATTCAATTGATACAAAAAAAAAAAAAAATTCTAAATTAATAAGAAAGTAACTATTTTAACTAGAAAGGGCCAATTATAAAGGGCCTATTTTAACTAGGGTTAAGTTGAATGAAGCTATTAAATAAAGGGCCAATTATCAAAAGTCTCATGTAGAAAGTTCAAAACCCATTTAATTTCAAAATAAAATATTTATACCAATTAGTTTTACATATTTTTAATTGTTACAAAAAAATATTTTTTTTTTAATATAAATTTAAAAACGCTGTTACATTTCATCACCGCCGGACTTCTATCAGACGATTACCGGAGACTCGCTGAAATGTTTAACATTGTTGGAAAGTTACCGAAATATTGCTAGTGTTTTGAACGTCACTGGACTCCGGAATGTCCAGAATATTCACTGGACGTTAAGAATATTGTTAGAAACTCACTGGAATGTCCAGAATATTGCCCAAAAAAAGAATAAATGAAGAAATATAGTAAAATGTGCTAAATATTGATAAATTGAAAAATAATAATAATAATGTTGAATGTAACAATATCTACCTACTCCACCTACAATTTCTACCTACTCCACCTACAAATACTCCACCTACTCCACTTTAGTTTAGTGCTCCACTATTATAGTGCTCCATTATGGCTTATTGCTCCATTGTTTATTACTCCATTGTATCCCCCATTTCTCTCTATAAAAGAGAGCTCTTGTAAACAAATTTATAGGATCAATCAATCAATAATATCAATACATTAATTTCCTACATGGTATCAGAGCGGGTTTAGCACCTAGTATTTTTCGCTTCACCGGCGGGCGGCAACCTCGCCTTGGCCGCCCGCCGGATCTCAACCTACTTCCTTGGAGAGCCCAAACCAGGGGTTCTCATTTCCAAGACATAATGGCTGATAAACATCAGCACCCAACCATCATTCATAAGGTAGCTGGCCAGCTACATCTGAGCTCCAATGCTCAAATGCGCTATGGGGGCTATCAGAAGCCTGCTCCTTTCCAGAGACGATTTTCATATGGGAACTACTCTAGTGTTGCATTGTAGTATCCCATGACACAAACATGCCGAACTACCCATGATCTGTCATTGGTTGCTGCAAATGCTTCACCTGTGTTTGTTCAAGCTCCTGCTGAGAAAGGCTTTGCGGGTGATAAAGGGAAACGCAAGGCTGAAGAGACAACAACCACAGAAGAGGCAGTGGCTCCACCACCACCAACAGCGGCTGAGCCACCAGCAGAAGAAGAGGTGAGTACTCCTAAGGTGGCACCCGAGCCGGTGATTGAAGCTCTTCTATTACACCTGCTTTTGGTGCTTCTAGTGCACCATCCTTTAGTTTTGGTTCCAATCCAGCATTTAGCCAATCAACTTCTGCATTTGGAAGCAGCCCATTTGGTACTTCTCTATTTGGAGCCCAAGCTACAACTCCAACATTTGGGAGCTCTGGTTTTTGGGCAGCCTGCTTTTGGGGGTCAACAAGGGGGAAGTAAGGTGGCTGCTTATACACCAACAGCTGAGTTAGATAGTGGCAATGGTACACAGACTGCTGGAAAGCTGGAGTCAATATCTGCCATGCCAGTCTACAAAGACAAAAGCCATGAAGAACTGAGATGGGAAGACTATCAGTTGGGTGATAAAGTTTTTGGGCAGTCATCCGATAGCCCATTTGGGTCCCAATCAGTTTTTAGACAGGCTAATAATGCAAGCAGCAATCCATTTGCTCCCAAACCCTTTGGTAGTACAAACCCTTTTGGTTCGCAGACAGGGGGTTCCATTTTTTACGGCACTTCAACTGGCATTTTTGGTGCAACACAATCATCATCACCTTTGACTTCCACGCCAGCTTTTGGTGCTTCGTCAGCTCCAACTTTTGGTAGTTCCACGCTTGCTTTTGGAGCTTCATCAACTCCTGCTTTTGGAGCTTCATCATCATCAATTGGCAGTTCTTTTGTTTTTAGACAGAAGTCTGTTTTTGGTGGCTTTGGGTCCAGTATTACCCAAACAAGTCCTTTTGGAAGCACATTCCAACAATCACAGCCGGCATTTGGGAGCAGCTTATTTGGTTCTTCTACTCCTTTTGGCGGATCAAGTCAACCTACATTTGGCACTTCTACCACTCCAACTTTTGGTTCAACTAGCACTCCTTACTTTGGTGCCACAAGCTCCCCAGGTTTTGGTGCTACAAGCACACCAGCCTTTGGTTCCACAGCAAGTCCAACATTTGGAAGCACGGGTACTGCATTTGGTGTCTCAAATGCCTCTGTATTTGGATCTGGGGGAGCATTTGGGGCTTCAAGCACTCCTGTATTTGGATCATCAAGCACCCTACCATTTGGCTTTGATTTCTTCTCCAAGAATTGGAAGACTCAGAAAAAGAAATCTAGGTCATCCAAAAAGAGAAAGCAATTGCAGTAATGTCACCAACCTTATTTTATTCATGCCGGGGATCAAACCCGATCACCATTTTACAAAAAAAAAAAAAAAACCACAACCCATAACCACCACAAACAACCGGCCTCACTTCTTCGCCTCTTCAGCTGTTCTCTTCTTCTTGCCTTTGTCTTGGGCGGCCCTTACCGGTGCTGCCTCCGTGTTTCCCACGCCGCCGAGCACATTCACTTCCCGTTGCTCCTCAACTGTCACAAATGGAGGACCTCCAAATCTGAGCATCACGGTGGCCTTCCGCTTCAGTTCCTTATTTTCTGCCTTCAGCACACATATCTCTGCTCGGGCATCCGTATACATGCTCTGGAGCAGAGCCAGTTGGGCTTTTACCTGCTGCACCTCATTTGTTCTACTCTGAAGCCGGTGCGACAGGTTGTTGACCGCCGTCATTGTCTCAACACATGACTTCAGAGTATAATGATTGGCCTCAATATCAGATTGAGCAGCCATTATCTGCTCAACTGACAACATTGGAAAGTTTAACGGCGTAAAACCAGGGGCGCTTGGTTGAGGTTCAAGGGCAACTGCCCCGGCTATCTCTCTTGTGGCCTCGTTGAGGTCGGGAAAGAGAGTGAGACCACAGGACGAAGAGGCTATGTTCTGGGTAGCTGAATGGGAAGAAGAAGCCATTTTCTGGGCAACAGAGTGTTTCAGCGATACAACTCTCAGAAAACGAAGAGTTTTTCGGAGGTTTTTTCAACTGGTTTTTTTGTCTCAGCATCAGCGGCAGTCTCGCCTTGGTTTAAATAGGCAAGGCAGACACGCGTATAACGCGCCACTCAACGCCAAACGACAAATCGGCGCGCCTTTTGATGGCTCGACTTTTGATGGCTGTCGGGCACATCTTTTGATGGCACGCCTTTTGATGGCACGCTTTTTGATGGCACGCCTTTTGATGGCACACCTTTTGATGGCACGCCTTTGATAAATTGGGCACGCCTTTTGAGGGTCCGACAAGACTCGGTAAACTGTCCCGACATTGATTCCGGTTAGCTTCTATATGGGTCCGACATGATTCTGTAAACTGTCCCGACTTTGATTCCGGTTAGCTTCTATATGGGTCCGACAAGACTCTGTAAACTGTCCCGACATTGATTCCGGTTAGCTCCTATGTGGGTCCGACAAGACTCGGTAAACTGTTCCGACATTGATTTCGGTTCTCAGCTACAACGGTTCGATACAGCCATATAGTGTCTTCTACAACGGTCCGACATGACCCCGTAAACTGTTTTCTACAACGGTCCGACATGACCCCGTAAACTGTTTTCTATAACGGTCCAACATGACCCCGTAAACTGTTTTCTATATCGGTCCGATATGACCCCATAAACTATCTTCTACAACGGTCTGCCATAACCATACGGTCTTCTACAACGGTCTGACACGACCATACAGTGTCTCCTATCCACTTTTATTTTATTTGTCAGATTATTTTTCCTGTTTTGTTACTCTCTCCAAACTCAAGTTGGTTAGTTCCTAACCCCCTTGAGTTTGAGGGGGGCTGTTGAATGTAACAATTTCTACCTACTCCACCTACAATTTCTACCTACTCCACCTACAAATACTCCACCTACTCCACTTTAGTTTAGTGCTCCACTATTATAGTGCTCCATTATGGCTTATTGCTCCATTGTTTATTACTCCATTGTATCCCCCATTTCTCTCTATAAAAGAGAGCTCTTGTAAACAAATTTATAGGATCAATCAATCAATAATATCAATACATTAATTTCCTACAAATAACAATAACAAACAGTAACAATAGAAAAAATATATATTATTTTTTAATTTTTGTAGAGTTTAAGCAAATAATCTAAACTGTTGATCAAAGGAAAAACAAGTTTTGAAACTGTAAAATGTTACAGTTTCAAAGTATGGTTCTATTAAGCATTTATCTTTATTAATCAAATTGAAAAACATGTTACGAAATTGTAAAATTCTAAAGAAAGTTATGCAACTGTAAAATTTTACAGTTCTAAAAATAATTTATTTCAGCACCAAAAGAACTGAAACTGTAAAATTTTACAGTTTCTACTGCCTGTAACTAAAACTCAAAAACAACTTGTTCAAAATTTGAAAATCTTCTCCATCAAAACAGGAAAATAGAAGTATGTAGTATAGAAAATATATAAAAAAAAAAAATTAAGAGATTGAAGGAAAGAAACAGACATACAGAGAAGATTGTATTCCGACAACTATTTTTAGTTTAGATTTAGTCAGATCTCATGTAGAACTATTTAGATTTGATGTAGATCTGAGTAGATCTACTCTTTTCGTTGCAGGGAACTCGTCTCCTGTGAGGGTAAAGTAAGGAGTTGGTGATTTGTTGGTGAATTCCAATTAATGATGGTCATCGATTGCTGATGACTATATATTAGAAAGAGTAAGAAGTAAGGCGTGGTCGCCGGTCACCGAAAATAAAAAAAAAAAGAGACAGAGATGAACAAATAAAAAAAATACATAATGAACTTTTAAAAATATCTAAAAAATTATAAGACTAAATATATGTCTACTCTTTTACATAGGACTTCCAAATAATTTACCCTTAAAAATGCCACCACTCTTTCTCATATTATATGAAGTGTCAAAGCATGACAGGGCATCCGTGAATATCAGTTGGACAACCGTTAGAAACTTAACCTCAAAATGAAAATAAATACATGAAGTTGTTACCAAGTATATGACCTTCTTAGAGCATCTCCAACGGTGACTCAGATTTTTCATCAAATCTGAGTCAAAAATGACCTATTTCACCAAATTTGATACCACTCACTCCAACGGTGCATCAAATCCCACCCGTGGGTCAACCGGTTGGTTGACCGGTGGGTCAAAAAAATTCTAGATCCTCTGTTATCTGAATGGTCATATATATATATAATATATATATATATATATATAACTGGGAAGTTTAAGATTCGGATTATTGAATTGTTTTTTTTCTTCATTTCTGCCTTTTCATTTTCTGAGCTGCCAAACAATTCTGATTTACGTGAACTGTGTACTGTTTTGTAATTCACATGATCAATTGACAATTGTTTCTTTAAACAATTGTTTCTCAGCTTTCTTTTTATTCTTCAAACAATTGTTTCTCATAGATTAAACAATTATTTCTTTAAAGAAATTCACCAAGGAAAGGAAGAAGTGAACTGTCTTGCAGCTTTCATTCTGTTTGAGCATTGGGTCGACCGGTTGGTTGACCGGCCGGTCGACCGGCCGGTCAACCGGTAAGTGGAATTTTTTTTTTTTTGACCTGTTTGAACCTTTTTGACCGGTTTGAACTCACCAATTGTTAACGAAAGCGGTCGACCGATTGGTCAACCGGTGGGCAACCGGTTGGTCGACCCGGGTCCCCTTCCAACGGTCCGTAACAGTGTTTTGGTGAATTTTGGTGAATTTAGTATTTCGTCCTCAATCTGATAAAACTTTTGATGAAATCTCAATTTGGTATCACTTTTGGTGAACCGTTGGAACTGTAAATAGTACCCTTTTCATCAAAATTTAAATTTGATATCACTTTTGCTAAACCATTGGAGATGGTCTTACCCCTAGGATATTACTACTTTGGTGGTGAGGGCCCAAAGGGCTGATTTGAGTGGTGGTGGTTGGTGGCAGAGCTGTGGATTGCATGTCAGTGGAAGCGGCGGGAGGGAGTAGTCTGACAGTGGTGAAGGGACGTTGTAGTTTTTGGCTCATTCTTTCATGTTGAAAATTTCTAACTAGGCTTCGTTTGGCATATAATTTTTGGATTAAAATAATTATAAAAAGATAAAATAAATTTAAAAGTTAATAAGATAAAATATTATATCTAAGTAATAATTATTTTATTTTTTTTCTTATAAAAATTAAAAAAGTCAAAAAATTTATCCTAAACAAAACTTTTTAGTCCAAGTTAAAATAACCAAAAAGCTAAAAAACAAATTCACATCCCAAACGAAAGCATAGTTAAATTAAACTGATACAATGTAAAAAAAAAAAAATTAAATAGTAAAAACGATACAAGCACTATAGAATGATAATGAGGCATGATATGATAAAACATATAATAATGTTTGAGACCCCCTTTTGAGGAGACCTCACCACCCCTACAGTGATGTGAACCAATGATGTGTTTGTATTATTTTTTTTTTTTTTACTTGAATCAATCACAAGTGAGTTGGAATTGTGAGGGTGATATTTTATAGGAGTCTGAATCATTACCGTAAAACACATCCAAATTGAACTCTCAAGGCACAGAACCTTGTTGCCACACCAACACTTGACAATGGTTTTCTTGCTTGGAATATCATAATTACCTAGTAGAAGTACAGGGCATGTCATTATCTTACAAAAGCAAATCAAACAAACATTACTAGAAAACACGCACATTGGCACACTGGGCCTTTTCAGAGTCGTAGAGAAAGGAGAAAGAATGTGAAGCACATATCCAAGCTCTCTAGGTCATCTGAACATCTTTGTTGCTATTGGCATCCTTTACCCGCAACTTAATTTGACAGTTTTCTATGGCTGATTTCCAATTCTTGTGTTTCAACCACCTTAGTGTCAATTGAATTGTGTGCGCGAGGAGCAAAATCACCATCACTCCACACCACACTGGAACTGCAACATACAATGTGCGACGCAGGGATACCCTGTGTGTCTTTGGAGTGACTGCAACCAATGAAAATGCATAAGAAAATGCTATAGATGTAATTGACAAACACATGATCGTCGTCAAAATCCTCATAAAATTCTTGCGCTTCAAGGGTAATCCGCTTATGAGCAGCAAAATTGTGCTCAGAGATGCAACAAAACTTATCGTGTTGGCACGCAGATAAAATTGATATGACTCTGGATAAGTATAAGCAGCCACAGCTTCTCCAGTTCTATGCGGGTCTGGTGAACCTTTAGGTGAATCATTTTGCCAAACACCACCTGGAGGGCTTACCCCTGCTTGGAAAGCTATCGTTGCGAGAAGTGATGCCACCACCATTAATGCATCCCTTTTCTTCGCAAGCCACTCACCCTGATTGTCAGCAGCTTTTAAGGCTCCAGCTTGTTTGAGGGAGTTTTGAATGTCCCAATCTTGCACTCCTCTTCGACTTTGAGCTAGAATGTCCAATGCTGTATATCCATTTATATTTTTTGCATTTACATCTATTTTGTCAATCGTGAGTAGATGTTGTACTGTCTGCAACACATCAATTTTGTCATATCACATTAGATAAAGGGAAATGCTAGAGAGCTCTAATTTGAGCTCTAGTGATGTGTCAAAGTAAAAAAAAAAAAAAAAAAAAAACAAAGCAAGGCACAAACATCACATCAGGGTGGGTCCCACCTTCCCATTAGAGCTATTAGAGCTCTAAAGCATTTTTGTTAGATAAAAGAATTGACATTAGGCCAGCACAAAGTTGAGGGGAAAAAATGGATATAATAATTGGCGTTCAAAAGTTCGTTGGAAGAAGACTGATTTTCACATCATGGGCAAAAGTCGTAGGGTTATTCAAATCCTATTTCCATCCCTAACTATGCAGTGGTTCTTGTGTACAGAATTGGGGAATTGGTGTACATAACAGATGGACAGAGTGTTATGGTGCCTTATCACGAATAAGCTAAAAGAGTGCTATGAGCAGGTTTATTTATTGTTGTAATTTGATTGTTATTGATTGAGATGGTAGGGTTCCATTGGTTTGAAAAGTAAAATAAAAATGTAGACAATATGACATTATTGATTAAAATTTGATATGAAACACTGTTCCAAGAGAGTGGCTAACAATTTCCCCCTTTTGTCATCATGGCAAAAAGGCTGTTTGGTCATTTTGCACTAGGAATTATGCTTTGATAATTGGTAAAGCTCCTGCAGCTAAAACCCGCCTTCTCTCCAAATGAAATAAATAGTAGTAAAAAGGTGGAATTTTTATTTTTATAAATTAAATTAAATTTTGTAATGGCTAGATGGTAAATCAAACAGTTTTTGTGTGTGCGCGTGTGTTTGGGCATACCTGGATATGTTTATTTGTGACTGCTAAATGTAATATGGTGTTGCCGTAGTCATCTGTGGCATTTATAAAACCCCGAATGTCATCTTTGAGTGTGTGGACTAATAGATCAAGAGCCTCCATTTGATGATACTTGACGCATAGATGTAGTATGGTCTCACCGTGGCCCTGGTCCACCGTGGCTGTAGCTGCTCGGGGGCTGGTTTGAAGCAACTCTCTCATGACCTCGACCTTTCCGTTCATGGCTGCAAGATGCAGAGGATTCAAACCATCTCTATTTGGAGCAATACACATGTTAGGTGCAGCTGGTACTAATACTTTTACAATATCGACGTGCCCTTTAGCCGATGCCAAGTGAAGAGGCGACGATCTTGTTGAATCTAAAACTTCAGCAAGCTCTGAATTTAGATCCAGGAGTTGTGTTGTGAAATCAATATGGCCGTGCAATGCGGCCGCATGAAGAGGAGTCTCATCGAAATCACAACCCACTATTAGTCTATCAAGAATCAGTGGATTATGTTCGAGTATTTCATGCAATAATTGTGTGTTCCCGTTGATTGCTGCTTCTTGGAGCCTCTTCTTCTGCTCAATCTGCTCCATACTCTCTCTCTCTCTCTCTCTCTCTCTATATTTCTTTTTTTCTTTTTTTTTTCCTGTGAGCGAAGGACATATATTTTTGTCCGATGACTAGTCTTCTCTCAAGTCTTTCAAGAAAAAGACAAAGACTTGCAGGCTCAAGTCATTTCCCACGCTTTTTCGGGGAAATCATGATGATGGCTCGACGAGGTCTAATTAATGGTATTATATTTTTTAATATATTATTTTTATTTTTATTTTTAATGAGGTAAAAGGGAAAATAAAGAGAGATAGAAAAAAAAAGAAAAAGAAAAGAGGATTGAGAAGTAGAATTTATTTCACATCATTAACGTTGTGTTTAATTAGAAAATTTTAGAATTAATTTAAAAAGGGAAGGATAAAAATGTATTAAATTAAGTGAAATATAAATATATATTTTTTTTAACATTTTATTTACTTTTTTTCTTTCGCTTTCTAAATTTATTCTCAATTTTTTTAACCAAACATAATGGGCTGTTTTGGAAAGTTGGTAAAAAGCTGACTTTTGGCTTTTTATCAAGTTTTTTGGCTTTTTTAGAAGTGATTTGGGAAGTTGGTAAAAAGCTGACTTTTTTAATTTTTGATTTAATATTTTTTAAAAGTGTCACATCACTCCAAAATGACCAAAATATCCTCACTTTTTGATTTTTAAATTAATTAATTAAAATATTTCAAGGATAGTTTGGTAAAATTGATGGCTGGCGTTTTTGGTCTTCCCAAATGGACTTCTTGGCGTTTTTGCATGGCTGGCGTTTTTGTTGCCATAGTCAAAACGTTGGCTTTTTGCCAAGTTGCCAAAAGGGCACAATGTAAGAATAAATTAAGGTACTTTAGTTAAAACTCTCAAGTATTTTTTCTAATTAATTAAGGACTATTTGGTACTAATTAGAAATTTTATTAAGAAAAATAATTAGAAATCATTTTTTTTTTATGGTTGAAATTTAAGGTATGAATCTTATTATGAATAATTAAACCAATTCACATCAATATTTGTAAATTTTTGCAATTATTAGTGAGCAAATGTGAACTAAAGAATTTGCTTGTAGGAGCAATTTTTGCATCATGTTATTCATCATATTATAAATTCATTTTAAATGTGGTTACTTTGTACAAAATGAAATCTCAACCACACAAATGTGAATTAAAGAGTGTGTTGCCCAAAATAATTTAAACACATCATGTTATTAATGTCTCCTATGGCAAGTTTAGCATAATAATATTGTGTTTGATTGAAAGATTTGGAAAGAGATTTAAAAAATGAAAGAAAAAAGTATGTGAAATTAAATGAAATGCAGGTATATTTTATTTATATTTCACTTATCTATTCTCTTTTTTCTTTCTAAATCTCTCAACCAACACAACGTAAGAGTATCATGTCAAATTTTAGCACCATAATTAACGTTTGACTAATGGCTTTTACAAATCACAATAACCATTTCCTCTTAAGAGTTACTAGTAATATATTTGTTGGGAGTTTTGGAATGCTTAACATTTAAATTGAATATTTCAATATTTTTGGCATAAAATAATTATTATTTATGATTAAACAAAGAATTTTACTAAAGCGTGCCGTTAAAAATATGTATTAAACACCTTTAAAAAATTATAAATTATTTATTACACTCATTTTTATTCATAATATAATTATTTTAAACTTCTTAATAATAACGTGTTATTATAATTAATCACATTAACAAAGTGCTCATGATACTATTAAATTAATCAAAAAGCCTTCAACAAGAGTCACGAGGAAGGGCCAAGGAATCATCCTCTAAAATTGACATCCCAAAGAAAATAGGCAAGGGCGCGGGCCAAGGAATCATCCTCTCAAGCCAACAGATTGTTTGGTTGCCAAGAACTTTCTGTTCTTTGGCTGGAACGAGGTAGAACACAATAGAAAATTAATAAGGATGGAGCTTTTCTTTCTATTTCACTACTCTTTTTTTTTTTTTTTTTGGTCCTTCTAAAATTAAAAAAAAAAGAGTAAATTATACTTTTTGGCCACTAACTATATGTTGGGTTGGTTTGGGAGATGGGTTGGCTTTTTGACTTTTTAGCTTTTTAACTTTTTTGGCTATTTTAGCCTAGGCTAAAAAGCTTGGTTTGGGAAGGGCTTTTTGGCTTTTTGACTTTTTTTACGAGAGAAGAGTGTAATGATTATGGGTTTGATGTGATATTTTGTTTGTTGTGGTTAAAATAGCCTATTTTGTTTTTTGTGGCTAAAATAGCCAAAAAAAAGCCCACAAAACTACTTCCCATTCAATTCAGTACATCAACTTAAGTTTTGTTTCCGTGAAGGTCGATTAAGTTTTTCCCTCAAAATAAATTTCAAAGTTCTGCAGGTTGTATTAAAGTTGATGGGCATTTTATATCATCCACAACCCTCAAACCATTCCATATCGGTTGCAAATCCTCATAAGCTCACTTCAACTGAAAGAATTAAACAGATTTTTATTGTTCACAAATGGATTTCCTATCCTAGACAAAAATTAAAAGTAGTACGAAACACTTACCGACTGAGGTAAGCCTGTTTTTAAAACAGTCACATAGAGCGGCATTGTGTTCCACCAACAACATTGTATAGGTTGTGATGATATAGCCATTGGCTTTTTCTTAAAAAAGCTAAATCAGAAATTAACATTGGGTACCTAGGAAAAAGAGGAACAGAAATAAGGCCATGGGCCTTCCAAAATGCACTCTCATGGAAAGACAGCACAATTGTTATCCATCTTCATTTGATGCTAGATTTTTCTTCTCTCCCCATACATTTAGGAAAGAAATACTGTTGAACTATGAAATCAAAACGTTGTTGTGAGCGTAATATTTATCTATTCTAATTTTTGAAAGAAAAAGGAAAATAAAGGACAAAAAAAAACAGATTTTACTCGAAATGAAGTACTGCAAAATATTAATATTGATTTGAGTTCAATTTTAACATACTAATAAAATAATACAGAAGAAGCATACAAATAATCCTTCAAATTGCAATTCATATTTCATGCACAAATAAAAATGATTAGAAAACATAGTGCAATACAAGATCTTTTCAGAGTTTCAGAGAGAGAAATCAATAATGCGAGCTTGGTCATCCGAATTTAAACAACTTCCATGGCTTTGGGATTGGATTGGTTCCTAAAGAAATTTCTAACTGGTTCCCACATAGATTTCCCCTTTTTCTTCAACCACTTCTCTGTCAAGCGAAGAGTGTGGCCAAGGAACAGGAGCCCCATAACTCCACACCACACTGGAATTGCAACCAACATTGTGCGTCGGAGTGCATCCCTGTCCTTTATAGGAGTGACCGCAACTATAGAATATCCATAAGAAAATGCCATGGATGTAATTGACAACCACATGATCACCATCAAAATCCACATAAACGTCTTGCGCTTGAAGGGCAACCCGCTTATAAGAAACAAGATTGTACTCAGAGACGCAACAAAACCTATGGTGTTGGCACGAAGGTAGTATTTATATGAATCTACATAATGATACGCAACCACAGCTTCTCCCGCTCTGTGTTGAAATTGTACTGGCTGGCCTTGGACTTGGGAATCTACAGGTTTATCATCTTGCCAAACACCACCCGGGGGATTCACCCCTGCTTGAAAAGCCATTGTTGCAAGAAGTGATGCGACCACCATTAATGCATCCCTTTTCTTTGCCAACCACTGACCCTGGTCATTGAGCTTGTGCTTCGATTGATCCCCATGGGCAGATGATCTTGTAGTGTCATGACGCAGAAATGAGGGGATTTGTGGATTATTACTTCCATTTGAAGGCAATGTTGCAGCAGCTGTCTGACTACGCAAATTATTACTTGTTTGTGCGGCCAATGGTGTCCTGCTTTGGTCATGTACAATGGAGAGCATATTGCTTGGCCTTGCAGATCTATTTCCATTACCAGTCAAGGGAATATCTGCAGCTTTTAATCCTCCGGCTTCTTGGAGAGAGTTTCCAATCTCCCAATCCTCCACCCCTCTTCGGCTCTGACTTAGAATGTCCAATGCCGTGAGCCCATTTGCATTTATTGCGTTTACATCTACTCTGCTAGCAAGATATTTTACAATCTGCAACACATAAATTTATTGTGACATTAGGTGAAAAATTTTCCATTAGGCCAGCAAAAAGTGAGGGGAAAATGGTGATATTAGGTGGAGTTCAAAATTTTAAATCCGACGATTGATTCCTAAAGACTCTTTTCCCATAATGGGCAAAATTCATCAAGGTCATTGCAAATCCTATTTCCATCACTTTTCATGGGATTAAGTGTATATATATATATGCAATGGTTTCTTTCTGACTCAAATAATTTTTTTTTTTTTGGGTACTTTGGAAATGTCTCAAATAAACATTATTTCATATCCTCCAAGGTTGGAGTTTGTAAGGGTTTTAAGCTATAAGGGTTGAATTTTTTTGGTAGGGAAAAAAAAAAAAAAAAGTTGAATTAAAATAGGGGTTGAATTGCCATTGAATTAAGGAGAAGAAAAAGTGAATTTTAATGATAAAAGAGAAGTACCCCTTCACTTTATACTATGCACTTCATGTGGTCATCTCGCTATAACGAAAAAAGAAAGCATAATTAAAAGAAAAAAAAGAAAAAGAAAGAAAGAGGTTGTTTTGTCTATTGGGTGAGAGAGAGAGAGAGGAGCAATAATTGGGCCTCGTGTAAGTACCAAACAAGGGATAAGTTATTGGTTCGTCTTAAATATCATTATGTGAGATATTATGATTGATAGAGGGAGTGAGATTCATAAATTTATATTAAATGATTGAAAAACATAAAAGAAGTATAATAAATTGTAATTGGCGTGAGTCATAACCATATGCCGGCCAAGACCAACCAATAACTTTTCCAAACAAGGTGCCTCGTTTGTATTAAAGGGCTGGTTGGTCATGAAGATGAAGATTCTCTCTCGGTTTCCTCAGTTCCCATATTATTGGTTAACTTTATTGGTGATTTGAATTTGTATTTGATTATAAATTTCTACTCAAATATGTTAAATGGAACAGAAATAAACAAACAAGAGTTGTACTTGCAAGCAAAGGGTTGTAAGTCACTCAGAAATTAAACAGTCATAACATAAACTGAATTAGGAGCATAACATAACATAGATACCTGGATTTGTTTATCGGCCACAGCTAAATGGAGTATGGTGTAGCCATAGTCATCAGTAGCATTGACCAATCCCAGAATCTGAACGTCGTCTGTCTCCTCCATTAACAGCTTGAGAGCATCCATCTGAAAGTGCTTCACACACAGATGTAGTATGGTCTGCTGGTGTTTGAGTTTGGGTAGAGCCGCTTGGGGCATCTTTCCAACCAACTCTCTCAACACCTCGACCTTGCCCTTTATGGCTGCTAGATGGAGAGGGTTGAAACCATCCCGATCTAGAACCTTGCACATCTCAGGTTTTGCAGCTACCAGTAGCTTTACAATCTGGATGTAGCCTTTAGCCGATGCCAAGTGAAGAGGCGACGATCCTTGGGAATCTAAAACTTGAGCAAGCTCTGAATCTAGACTCACGAGTTTTCTTGCGAATTCAACATGCCCACGCAATGCGGCCACATGAAGAGGAGTCTCATCGAAACAACCCACTGTTACTCTATTCAGAATCAGTGGGTTTTGTGTGTGTATTACCACCAATAATGGTGTGTCCCCCTCAATTGCTGCTTTTAGGAGCTTCTGCTGAATCTCCTCCATATTCTCTCTCTCTCTCTCTCTCTCTCTCTCTCTCTCTCGATTTTTGTCTGAGCCGGAAGAGTAATATATAGTACATATATATATACATTAATGAACAAATGTGAACTAAACAAACCAACAATTAATGAACAAATGTGAACTAAGGAATTTCTTAGCTAGTGTTTGATTTACTATAATAAAATGAAATATACTGTTTATTTTATCAAAATTTTTATTTTCATATTTATTTGATTGAAAAAATAATGATAAATAGATTAGAAATAGAATTATTATTTAACATTATGAAGAAATGATCATTTCATAAAATATAAAAAATGATCGTTATATTCCATTTCATTTTAATCAACCAAAAACATCTCTAACACTAATGATTGCTCAAATTCTAACATTAGAGATTTACAATACTGCAGTAGTTAGTTAAAATAATTAACTATCGTTGTATTTTACCAATGAAAATAAAATGTTATACTTTGTTATTGTTAGCACATCAAAATTTTCTTTTATTTATTCTTTGATTTCAACTATCATTTTAAAATAACATAATGCATAAATAACCAAATTTGCATTAATATAATTCAATTACTGAAAAATAAATAACATGAAATTCAAATAATTTATGTTTTTATTCTTTATTTTTTTATGTGTTTTGTAAATATCAATCTTAATTTTTGATAGAAGTGTTATGAATTTTTTTTTTTTGTAAATTTATTATGAAACGCAGTGAACATTATTTCTAAAATACTATTAAAAAGATAAATTTATAATTTTGGTGACGGCTAAATACTATAGTAAATAATTGCATAATCCACATCGAGAAGCATTGAATTTTCCAAGCAATAACTTTGTGTTCCTCCCCCTCAAGTGCTGCTTCTTGGAGCTTCCCCCCCCCCCCCCCCCCCCCCGCGTAGAGTTGGGGCGGCCTTAATGTATGACTATGCTATTTTCTCAATACACCATGAAATTATTAAATATTTTAAAAATATTATATGATATTATTTACATTATATTTTCAATGAATTAGAATTTGCAATACATATCAAATAAATTATTATGTTTTCTCGAATTAGAATTTGAAGTAAATGATTACTCTTTTAGGCGTTATTTGAGAAGTTGACTATTTTAGTTGATTATTCAATTTTTTGATTAATTTAACTTCGCTAAAATAATTGTGTTTAGGAAGTTAGTTAGTTAGTTAGTTTTTTTATTTTTTATTTTTAATTGATTTGATAATTATAAGAGAAAAAATGAAATGATTATAAGTTCAATATAACTTTTGTCTTATTAGTTATTTTATCTTATTTTAGAAAAATTCTATTTTTACGTACTTCTTTATCTCTGTATACATAATTTCTTAATACACACACTTATAAAATTGATTTTATGTTTGTAGCGCCTCTAATTTTCTTTAGCCATTATTTATTATTATTATGGTTATTATTATCTTATTTTATTTTTAACTTTATTAATTGTGTGGGTCACATGAAAATTTAATGTGATATTTAATGAATTTAATGTGATAATTAATTAATTATAATTAATTTAAATATTTAAATATTTATATTTGTTATATATATAAAAAAAAGAGAGGTAATATATATATATATATATATTTATATATATTATAGTAGTTTATTATGTTAGAATAGGATTAGGTTTTAATATAATATTATATAAAGTGAATTAGGTTAGAATATGAATTAGGGAATCAAAGAAAAGGAAAGTGAATTTGCAAGAGAGCAGCCGCGAGAGAGAGAGAGATCAAAATCAAAGAGTGGAATTAAGGATTCAAGAGGGACGGCGGAAGAAAGTGGGGAAAGAGGAAGAGAAAGATTAGAGTTTTGTTTTGGTGGTTTTATCACTTTGCTTGTTTTTATTTTTTAAAAAATATTTTTTAGAAAATTTTACTTTCTTATTTTTCGTGTTTTTTTGTTTTTATTGAATTTTTTTAATATTTTAAGTAATTTTTTTACTTTTTAGACACATCTAATATAAATATACCTAAAAAGTAAAAAAATTGTAAAAAAAATCTTTTAAAAATTCACTAAATATCAAAAATACAAAAAAAAAAATACAAGAATTCAGTACATTTTTTGTATTTATTAATTTTGTAAAATATTTTTTCACAAATTTTTTACTTTTTAGATACATCTAAGTAAGGTGCATCTAAAAAAGTAAAAAAAATGTTTAAAATTTTAAAAATATTCACTAAAAATAAAAAAATACGAAAATAAAAAAAGCCAATTTTCAAAAAACTTAATCCAAAAAACTCAAACCAAACACACTATTAGTTTTCCAAATATTCTTTGATTTTCAATAAAATATTGTGAGTACAAAACTTACTTCTCTTGATTTATGTTTAATTCGTTGTTTTTATTTATTTATTTTTATTTATTTGATGTTAGTTTGATTTTGTATTTATATAAAGATGATAGATTGATTTTAATTATTTTGATTAGTTGTGTATGTAAGGTTTAGGGGTTTTTAGATAATTGATTGATTTTAATTATTTTGTTTCGTTGTGTATGTAAAGTTTAGGGGTTTTTAGTTGATTGATTGATTTTAATTATTTTAATTAATTATGTATGTCAGGTTTAGGGGTTTTTATATCGATTTATTTTATGGTTGTAATCACACTCATGGTTATATGAAATTAAAATTAATTAGGAACCCATAGATAAATTCTTTATACTCCACCATGACTCCATGGATTGTTGTTTTATTTGAATGATGGTGAGAAAGAGTGTATAAAAAAAAGTAAGGATTATGAGATTTATTTGAATGCCTTAGGCTTAGTATTGTTATGTTTGTTCTCAAGAGTGAGATGTTTTGTATATGTATATTATTGCCTCGTTCTCATGAGTAGACGAGTGCTTTGATTTACGCGCGTACGTATATGCTAACTATCTGGGGAGTGTGGGTCAAACTCGGAACGATATCCCCGTGCAAGTTTGGCTTCGGAGCGGTGTTAGGTATACGGGAGGCACATGGAATATATGTGTAGGCTGGAAGTGGAGGGCCAAAGTGGTGGAGTTAAGGTACAAAGAATTTAATTACGAGTTTATTGTTTTAATGTGAATTGTATTGATTTGTACATCTTGAAAAATAGTAAACGATCTCGACAAATTATGAAATTTGAGCAGAGGCATGTATACGTGATTCTAAACAACTTTTGTGTTCTAATTTTTTATTAAAAAGATCGATTGGAACTTATAATCGGATAATCTTGATTATTGTAGTTTTGATTCATTTTAGCAATGCAGATTTTAGAGGCTATTTTAACCCACAAAACGATCTCATTTTTATTGGTTTCATGTAAACTAAAGTAAAACATTATTCTGCACACTTTTCATGTTTTGAACTTTTCCGAAAAAACTCATCTTAGAGCAGTTTTTGCTCGTTTTCAGTTTCAGATTTTTCGATTGAATTCTGTTTAAGTTTTTCTATCAAGTTTTTCTCTCAACCTGTTCAGTTTATGTTAAATTCGTTCACGTTGTCTTTTAGAAAATTTGATTCTGTACAACTTTTGTTCTTTGAGTTTTGGTCAATTCGAATTATTTAAGTATGAAGCGGTGCATTTTTATGCTTCTTTAGAAAGTTGTTTACGATTAAATTATACTAACTTTATTTTGCAAGATGGTGGGTCTTACTAACTTTTTATGCAGGGCTGACCTACCATATTTTTATTTCTATTTTTTTTATTTTATATTCAATTTATATTTCGTTTTGTACGGGTAAGAAACTAAACGCCACCGTATCTCGAGAAACTACCCATTCGTCTCGGTGTGGATGGAACTACTTGTCTTGTCCCGTAACAAGAATTAAATGTATTTTTGTTTGTGTCTGGTGAACACATGGGTGTTAAATCTTGTACTCATACCAGTATATCTGTATACTGACCCGTTTTGTCTCTTGGCAACTTGGGTGCGTTCTGTTTGAGCGCATCCAAGCTTCCTTTGCAGGATTAGTTGAGGCTATGGTGGTGACAAGAAATAACTATTATCGTAGGACATGTCGTTTAGACTTCTTTTGTTTTTCTTGAGCTTAGGGTTGTTAGTAGTTTATGTATTTATTATTATTATTATTATTTTATGACCTTAGTATTGAGATATTTTGGCATGGTTTATAACCGTACATTGTTTAAGTTATTTTGACTATGTGTTATTACTTTAATATTGGAGGTATTGGTTAGTTATGAGATTATAGTGGATGGTTTGGTTGGTGTTTAGTTTTTTTTTTTTTTGTTTCACCCCTAAGATTTGGATAATGGAATATTATTGGGGTTTGGTCCTAATTTAATATTTAATTGTTCAAATTTTGAGGCGTGACAATGTTTTTGTTCTCAGTTCACACATCACATGTTTCAATTATATCCTAAACCGGCATCCTTGTACACACACCGCCTAAATCATTCATTTCGGTGTAGACCCATTTTCTATTCCACTCACCTTGAAGACGCAACATCAAACTCCATTAAAGAAGACTCACGGTGACTCCATTGAAGACCCATTACATTGTTGAAAATAAGTATCTCCCTCTCATTTCGTTTTTCGTCTATTTGCACTCTTTTGATAATTCCATTGAAGATCTACAACTCCATTTATTTCTTATTTTTCATAAACCCTCGTTTGATTTAGAAGAAATTCAATTTTGTTCATTTGGTACTGGTTATCCGAATGAAAAAAGGTTTATTTGATTTTTAACTTTCGAAACATATAAAAAAAATTTGAAACTTGATTTCTGAAATAAATTCTTAAATTCGAAAGTTGAGTTCTAAATTTAGTTTCGGAACTTGATGTCACGACCCAAATCCACCCCTATAGGTTTAGCGTCGTAACCGGCCAGTAATCCTTAGATTACCAAAGGCCTCTGAACAGAAGAGCTTACAATTAGGGGCTACAGAAGCAAATATAGAAACATATATAGTCCATTGAGCTGTGCAGACGTATATGGGACATAAATTCTAAGCTTAATATATATATACGTGACGTCATATTGTTACATTCATTATAGATATAGCCAAAAAGGGGTTTAACCCAATATACAGTTAACAGAAAACTTGTTTATAACTCAAAAGAATACAAAGCCTTTATATTCACAAAACGTGACTATAAGACATATGGAACGTCCTTGGGAGGCACAAAGGCTGGCTGACCAAAAACTCTCCAGGCGGACATCATTGAACCTAGCCAAGCGCCTGATCACTTACATACAAAAATAATAGAGTGAGTGGGAGCCTAGTGAATAATAACAAGGTAAAGAGTTTAGTGATGTCCATCTCAGGATTAGAATCCAGAGTTTATATCAGAAACAGATTCTTATGCATATTCATATCTCAAATCAGAAACAGATTCATATACATGTTCATATTCATATTCATATTCAAATTTTGCATAAAATCATACGTGGTACACCCATTAGCTATCATATCAACTTGGTCCTAAGACCCACATGTAAAGTCAGTACCGATGACCATAAAGGTCCATATCTTGTGCGCAAGTAGCCATGGTATTGTTACCCCTAGACGAGGGCCACGTGAATATAGGCCTCGGTATTGTTAGCCCCGGGCAAAGGCTACGTAAATATAAGCTACAGTATTGTTACCCCCGGGCGAAGGCCATGTGCATATTGGCCACAGTATTGTTGCCCTCGAGTGAGGGTCACGTGAACTTGATGCCACAAATACATTTTCAGAAAAATGGACATTCATTCATGATTCATAAAATAGCATTTCAGAAAACAGATCATATCATATCAGTCAGAAAATACTTATAATTAAACATAGCTTTACAGAGTTATTACTCACAGATAACAGATGACTCCAATTAAACGGATAGAGTAGGCAATTCAGATATCTTGTAGCATGTGACCTACACAGATACAGAGCGAATACGTACTGAATTACACACCCGGAATCATTAACTTAGTTCTTTCTTGTCTTAGTGTATTTCTATTTCTTTATCCTTATTATAGTATCTTAATTTTGGCCTAAGAATACCTAGGATGCAATGAGGATGCAAAAATGCATTTGAAAACACTTGGTCAAAAATGCTGAGAACAGGGGTCCCACTCGAGCGCAACTTCCTCACTTGAGTGAACACGCAAAGATGTGAGGGGACGCTCAAGCGCAGTTTCTCTCGTTTGAGCGCTCTGCAAACTTTACAAAAGTACTAGTTAAGTGAGATCTCTGTTCAATGGCCGCTCAACTCTCGCTCGAGCATGAGACTTATGCTCTCGCTCCAGCGCAACTCTTGCCACTCGAGCGGTCTGCAAAACATGCAAATTTCTAGGAACCTGCATTTCAGGCTCGAGCAGACTTCAAGTCACTTGAGCGAAAGTGTAAGATCACAAAGTGGCCGCTCGAGCGCAAATTTTGCCGCTCGAACGGAAATGCAGAATCTGGGATTTCCAAATTGCACTCCCCAGCTCTAAACTCGAATTCAAAGCTATTTAACTCAACCTTTAGGCCCCAAAACTTGAGAAAATCAGTTTAAACTTGAAAACATTAAAAGTTACAGATCATTTCATGAAATCAAAGCCCAAAAGCATGTCAATTGTGCAAAAATTCAACTTAAAATGTAAGAACATGATATGAACATGACATGCATGTATTCATTTGAGTTCATAGCTTCCAAAACATGATCAAATGAGGTCCAATGGTGAGAAATGTTATGAATTCTTTAATCTATGCTAGAATTACAACATGCATGTCAGGAAAACTTTGAAAACAACTTCTAAATGCTATGAATTATGCATACATGTATGAAATGACTTAACTTTCTTCAATTCTAGCTTAATTCCCTTATGAATTCACCTAATTCACTTGTTTGCATACATTAATCAACTACATTACAAAGTCAAAGACTAAAATTCTTACCTAGAATCTAAATTGCGCAAGTGAAAAAGCTTCAACTCCCAAATTCCTTATAAATTCCAACAATTCTTAGCAATTCTCTATATTCCTAGCTTTTGATCTCAATTTTCTTCTATCTCTCTTTCTCTCCCATGTTTCGTTTGTGTGTGTAAGCTCAAATGTGCTGAGATGAAGAGAAAAGAATGAGTGAAGGCAAATATGGGAGCCTTATATAGGTTTGGCTAATTGCTTAATTAATTTATTGATCAACTAATCAATTGGGCATGAATTTATTCTAATTTAATCGTTCCAAATCAAATTTCAATTAAACCTACTATAATGTTCTAAAAATTCCAAATAATACATATACCAAGTCAATTTCGTGATTGGATACCGATAAGGCCTTCAATTCACAAAATATAACAGAATTTCAAACAGATATTCTTGCAATAGACAGATAAAGACACAAATAATGCAATGTACACATAATTAACTCATGATTTCATCTTAATTATGTATTGGGCTCATTTAATCATGAATTAACATTACTCAGAGGCCGGGATTGTTACACTTGATTTTTGAATAGAATCAATAATTTTGATAGTTAATATCCAAAAAAAAGTAGACTATGGTGGCAAAATTTTGGTATGAAAATGGTTATACTGGGTCTTGGATTCGAGTTCATAGACTATGCTCTTCACCAATTGAATACTGATCTTTCACTGAAGTTGTTTCTTGACTTCCATCTGTATTGAAAATATGAAGTTCTCATTGTGTGGAGTAAACTCTTTTTAGTTGATCCAAACACACGAAGAAGAAGATGAAACAACTTGTCGCAGATTTGCAAACACTTGAAGAAATTGTTGGATACTATAAGGTCATGTGCTAATATGAAAGTTTGTGACTTTTTAATAGATTAGTCGTTGTGTTGGCTTTGAAACTTATAAGCACACGCACTAGAAATTTAATAATCCTTTTACTTGATTTAAATTAAGGCCTCGTTTGAGAACATGTTATTTTAATAATTTTTTGACTTTTTACGAAAAGATGTGCAGAAAAGTAGAGAAAGTGATATGATAACTTATAGTAACTTTTTGATTTTTTGACTAAAATGTATAGTTGACAAACAAGGTCTAAGAAACAATGGAGGAAGTAAGAAACAATGAAAAAATTAGGGTTTGATTTTTTTTTTTTACTCAAAAGATGTGTATTGAATTTTTTTTTATTTTTAAATGATGTGTATAGAAAAAATTTGACTTAATTTTATGAGTGTACTTTGATGTCTATTATTAGAGTCATTTTATTTTAAGATATAATTGTCATTCAAATAATATTTTATTAATTGTGTATACGGTAAGTAAGCGTATAGAAATAAAAATTTTCCTTATTTTATCTTTAAATAAGTTATTTTAGCCCAATCTTCTTTTCAAACACCCCCTTAATACATATGGTTAGACATTTTAGTGGTTATTTGGTAGTTGAATATTGTTCCATACTTTTTATTACTTGATATTTTTGAAGTATTTTTTTAAATCCTTACAAAATACTAATAAATTTCACAATTTTAATTAATAAATATCAATTAAGATAACAGATAAATTTACCCAAGACCCCCACATAATTTTTCCATATGCAGAAAAAGAACATAATCCTTGTTTGTCCGATGACTCACCACGGAAAAAGGCAAAGGCTGCGAGTTGAAGTCAATTTTTACACATTTTGTTTTGTTTTGTTTTTTTTTTATTTTTTTTATTTTTTTTATTTTTAATTCAAAATTTTTACGATTGTGAAGTGAACTTTGTTTTGTTTTTTCCTTTTTTTTTAAAAATATTATTTGTAAAAAAATTAAATTCTAATTTTTTTTTTTAATTTTGATTTGTTTTGAAAACTCGATTAAAAGTCATGTTTTTAGCTTTTTAATTTAGATAAATTATAAATACACTCACTAAAATTTGCTTAAAATAGAAATTATCCTCCTGTGATTTGAAAAATTATAAATACCTCATTGTTAGAATTTTTTATTTAACAGAATTAACTAAAAAAATAAAATTCATAATTGTTTTTTTATACAATAACAAAATTACTTAAATTATTAATTAAAACATATTTCTAATATCATTAAAAACTGTTAATTGACTTGATAATTTATTAATAAAAGAGACAATTGTTATGAAATTAAAAATCTTAAGAAGTGAAATGTAATTTTCAAAATCACAAAGGACGATTCGTATTTTAATTAAACTTTAGGAGATATGTTTATAATTTATCCTTTTAATTTTTTTAAAATCACATCACCTATCTATTTTTTTATAAATTTTTTCAAGAAAAGTACAAAAAAAAAAAAAAAAAAAAAAAAAAAACTAGATTTTAACTTACTTCTCAGAACAAACCAATCTTAAAAAAATAATAAATAAATAGATGAGTAGTTTATCTCTTATTTTAACGGCATCTATTGGTTGAATTTGGTTGATGGATCAAATTGAAATAGTTTTGTACACTGAAAACCAAATTAATACAATTAAAACATTAAAAACTAAAATGACAAACTACATACTTTGAAAGAAAAAAAATGTAATTAATCTTACAACTTTTGAATTAATTTCATAAATATTGAAATATATGTTATTTTTATGAATGTAAAATGTTTAAACAAATCATTCATATTCATGTGATGCAAAATAATAAAACTTAAAATATACAGGTGTTTGGCAAAGGTTATTTTTTGACATTTTAGGATAAAATTTACAAAAATATATATATATTAAAATAGTCACTAAGATAAAATATCACATCAAATTCATAATCATTTCACTTTTTCTTTCACAAATATCACACCTAACTATAAAAAAATTCAACTATATGAGCAACCTACTAAAATAGCCTACTAAAATAACAATTTTTCCAACACCCATAATATAATCTAAAACAAATGTTGTAACCCACAAGAAGATAATCAAATGATCGTACGGGGTTTAGAGTTATTAAGACATAAACCGAGGAGCACCGAATAGAAAAATCTATCATGAAGATGAGCACCCACAGAATATGAACAATCCAGTGGACTAGAACTCATCATCTCAGCAATCAGCAGCTCAACCCTGTAACCGGCCGATCTAAACCCTTACAAAAATAGAGCTTTCCCAAGCGATTAGCGACACGTGTCCACCTTGCCTCGATCCGCAAAACCCTCACTAAAATCCATTACATAACCTTGCCACTTGCATCCTCCCAAAGCCGCCTCCTTTTCAGTTTCCACCATCAATTGTTGTATTAAAAAGCCAACCCTTTTCTCTCACACTCCTCCGATCGAACAACCTACCCACCCAATTCATCGCATACTCTCTCTCTCTCTCTCTCTCTCTCTCCAAAACTGTCACCGACTCAAGATCTCACCCATTTCCATTTCCATTTCCGACGATTGTAAGAAGACAATTGATGAAATCGGTAAGCTTCTCAGCTCAATCTAATTCTCTTCGCCAGAAATGTTCCATCCCTTTTTCGTGACCTCATAATATACTATACTATATTCATATTTCTTGGACCCAACACAAAAAAGTTAAATTTTTATCGATTTGGATTTGGATTTGGATTTTGGTTTGTAAAAAATAGTGGCAAAGATGAGTTTGCGTGCGGCCGAGGATGATTCGGCGTCCGGAATTCATCTTCCGGCCGAAATCGATTGGGAGATGCTCGACAAATCCAAGTTCTTTATCCTTGGCGCCGCCCTGTTTTCGGGCGTCTCAGCAACTCTATACCCAATGGTGGTGTTGAAGACCCGCCAACAGGTATCAATGTCCGATATTCCATGCTTCAAGATGGCCTTTTCCATGCTACGCCACGAGGGTCCCAGAGGGTTCTACAGAGGATTCGGGACTTCGTTGATGGGTACAATCCCAGCTCGAACGCTTTACATGGCGGCTCTTGAAGTTACCAAGAGCAATGTGGGGACTGCTACCGTGAAATTGGGCTTTTCGGAGGCCACCGCGTCCACTATAGCCAATGCGGCGGCGGGGTTGAGTGCTGCCATGGCTGCCCAGTTGGTTTGGACTCCAATTGACGTGGTGAGCCAGAGGCTCATGGTTCAGGGTAGCAACAACAACCCAGTTACCAGCAATGTTAGTTCTTATCGATATAATGGTGGAATTGATGCGTTTCGAAAAATTGTACGCACGGACGGCTTGCGAGGCCTTTACAGGGGATTTGGGATATCGACATTGACATATGCGCCCTCGAATGCAGTCTGGTGGGGATCTTACTCAGTGGCTCATAGACTCATTTGGAGTGCGATTGGTTGCTATTATTGTAAGAAAGGTGATGAATGTGGTGGTGGTGGTGGTCGTTTTAGGCCGGATTCTAAGGCGGTTGTGGCAGTGCAGGGGGTGAGTGCGGCCATGGCAAGTGGGTTTTCTGCGTTAGTGACAATGCCACTCGACACGATCAAGACGAGATTGCAAGTTTTGGAAGGAGAGGGAAATGGGGGTAGGCCGCCCACGATTGGTCAGACAGTGAGGAATTTGGTGAAGGAAGGTGGTTTGAGTGCGTGTTACAGAGGGTTGGGACCGAGGTGGGCTTCGATGTCTATGTCTGCAACAACCATGATCACTACCTATGAGTTTCTCAAGCGGCTTTCGACTAAGAATCAAGAGAGCTTTAGTTCAGGACTGTCCCAGCACTAGAATTCACTAATATTTTAATATTCAATTTAGCCAAGCCTTGTGGCAAACTAATGTAAATATGTAATACTGTAGCAATGTAATGAATTACTTCTTGTTATCTCCCTGATAATGCGAAAAAATGTAGTCATTTTGGTGCCTAAGGCAGTGCTTCAACTGTGGTATGGCTAGAGAAATAGAAGAAATATGTACTTTGTTTCTGTTTTTGCTCCACCAAACATGAAAGCAGGATTGATGATAGAAGCAGAAACAAAAACAGAATAGAAACAGAAAGGTGGTGCTGATCTGTGTGCGAAGGGGATAAAACAATGGGCTCCAATAGAGAAGCAATTTGTCAGTTTGTACAGCTATTATGATCATCCACTGGTCCAATATAGGCAACCACTACAATGGTTCTCCCTCCCTATTCACTTTTTTGCATTCCTGTGGACCTTCTTCAACCAAACACAAACAATGGGTCTCTCTCACGTCATGTAGGTAAATCTAATTTTAGCTACCCATGGATAAAGCAAGATACAACTTTACATGATAGGACATATTCTATTGGCCATTTTCACATTCTTCTGTACAAATTCACAGCATGGATACTTGTATAATTCACTATATTTGAAAAATTATGGAGGGCAACTTTGCTGTGTGAATCGAAATAAAGACTCCATCTCAAAAAAAAGAAAAAAGAAAAAAAAATCACACAGGAGCCCAAAAAAAAGAAGATAAAATTCAACTGATAATATATAACAGTACTCTTAAATAATTGTAATATATTTTCTAAAAAATATTCTGGAACTTTAATTTCTATTTAGAAGTCTTATTATTATTATTATTATTCACAAGGATTAAATCTGAATTCAGCAATTTGAAGTGGGATTGTCATAATAAGTCATTTGAATGAACACAATATTCTTATCCAATTACAGTTCATAAGGACCTCTTATCCTGAATTCCACGTCTCATGTCTGCCAAGGAAAAAGGTAAAAAGAAACAAAAATGTCCACTTCAATAAGGACCTTACAATAAAGGGAAAAGACACAGACGATCAACTTCGACATATATGTGGTCCCTGAATAGGTCAGGCCACTACACATCAAGCCCACTGCCCACTGTTTGCCTTCACCGTTAGGCCTATGCCCAATCCTAATTCATCAATGGGTCAGCCCAACCCTAACCCACATTGGCCGAGTAGGGTTTAAGCTCATATAAAACCTGGCCCAACCTTTGATGGATTTCTAACCCATCAGAAGTCACTGTAAAACAAACTTGCTATCTCACGCTAGACCCAATGCACGGTAGGACCCACCCTACTGCCATCCTTCTACCACCCCCCACCCCCAATGATGGGGTCCCGGTTCCACCTTGATTTTTTTTTTTTTTGAAAGCAAATTCCACCTTGATTTGTGTATATACAAATTTGTGTAATTTCACCTAGATCACCTACATCCTGGCATTGAAGAATTTAGAACACAAACGACACATATAAATGCATAAATTCTCCTCCATAGGAAAAGAGCAACAGGTTTGCACATTAGTGCTGCATCCAATTCCCCAGTTGCATATATCCAGAGGAAACAAAATACTATCCAAATCAAAAATGTTTTGGAGCTTTAATTTGTGAGCTCTAATAGCTCTAATGTATATGTGGAGTCCATCTGATGTGATGTTTTGGCTTTTTTTTTTTTTTTTTGGACTTTCCACCTCACTAGAGCTCAATTAGAGCTCTACTTTTAGAGGAATGTATCATTATTGTATCCAAATATCATGAGATAATGATTAAAAACAATGATTCAACAACAAATAGAAACTATATCCCAAATTAACACCTCAACTAATTTCCAGAACAGCACACATACAACCCTACCTAAATTTGCCACAGAACTCGTTCACAAGTGAGCACACCGAGATAGACCACTTTTAACCAGTTACACATAATCTTAATTGACCCTTCTAGTCAAAGCAAATTTGCCACAGGACTCGCTCACAAGTGAGAGCACACCGAGATAGACCACTTTTTAACTAGGTGAAACATAATCCTAGTTGACCCTTCTAGTCAAAGCCACTGAAAGCTTCATATAGAAAAATCATACACTTGCCAAAACATGGAAAAGAGATGATGGAATGAAAGCATGTAAATAAAATTACAAAAAAAAAAACATAAAATGGTCCTTACACCACAACAGGAAAACAATATCCCACCCGAGTATATCTACTCTAATTTAAACATAAACAGACAGCACATTTGCAACCTACATAATTAACTCCATGAATTTGCATGACTACACACTAGACCGCATGTCTGCAACGAACCTATGCAAGATATCTAAACAGATCTTAAAAACTAAAGGGCCAGACTAGAACAACAGACAGACCAACTAGACAAATAGCAGAATCCAACCTGTGAGAGCTTCAAGTATTGTGAGTCCATGTCCACCTACCCAGCTACTATCAAGGGCGAGCTCTCTTGTTGCTGCAGGATGGGCACTTGTACTGCTTGATATGCTCAGCCCTTGCTGGGGTGATCTTAACACACTTGCCATGGAACCACTTCTCACAGATGTCACAGCAGATCCAGAACTCATCTGATGCATAGTTTTCTCCACATGCTCCGCACAGTGTATCCCCATGCTCCTCTTCCTCTTCCTCTTCCTCTTCCAAACCCTCCTCATCCTCATCTTTTAGTTCTGGCTCTTTCAAATACTTGCCCTGAGATTCAGAGTCTTGTGGCTTTTGCAGCAAAATATTATATTAGTAAACGAAAAAACAAGGTATCCAATAAAATGCACCAAAATGAAAAAATAAATAATGAATGAGTCAGAACTACACAAAAAGTGTTAGCAACGGCTTCATTGAATATTAGTCAATTTTATGGCAGGGAGTAGGGGAAAGAAAGATGGTGTTTTTGAGTGAGAGGAGATGAGTTATTAAAATTAGCACTCACGTCCATAAGACATGCATCCACAAGTTCTCAATCATACGCCAAACAACAGAGCCATGGACAACTAACAGTGACAACAAGAAGTATCTATCTTCCATCCAACTGTCCCAATTTCCAATTGCCCATACATCCCTACTAGTTTTCATGTTAAATGGGTGGGTGAAAATATATTTTAGTAAAAAAATGAGATGAAGTCAAGATTATAACAATGATCATTAATAATACGTGGTGTGACTCTGACATTCCAGCATCCAAGAAAGCACAAAGCATTAGTCGTGTAGTTCACACTACTGTTTAAATTTCCCAATGATGCAGTGTCCTTATAACTAACTACACAAAGCATTATACAAGCACCTTTGTTTAAGTAATGCACAACAAACCAAAATTATCTAACCAACAACTTCAGTTTATGTACTGAGATTGAAAAATTAGAAAAGTAGAAATCCTTTACCACCTTGGAATTTGACTTAGATTTGCTATTGCTGTGATTTGAGACTGATGACTTCTCCTTCACTTGTTTCTTGGCCGTCCCTGTCACAACTTCAAATATTGTTGGAAGATCATTTATCATGTTAAAAAGGCGTTTCCTGCAATAAAAATATACCAGCAAGATGTAATTAGGAAGATGCACAATAGTACTGCATCCTAATGCAGAAATTACAAAGAAACAATTAAAAAAAGTAACAAAACTAAAACATATATAATAACAAAGCAATACGCTTTATTAGAATACTGAAATCAATTGCTACTTTCTATATCCGCCCAGTCAATTTTAGGAAATTGTGTCATGGAATCAAACTAGAGTCAGACAGTAAAAATCATCCAACATTGAGTAAACAGAAGAAAGGTACCTATCAGCTTTGTCAAATCCAAATCTGGCACCAAAATAGAAGGCAACAGCAAGCAACCATGCATCACTATGGACAGCAACTAAAGATAGCCAGTCCTTTTCTTGCATGCCATCTCTGGCAAAGTTAATACCCAGTGCAGGCTCCGGAAGCTCTGGGGGCACCTCTTCAGCAGGTAAATTGACTTTCCACTGTTCACTGGGAAATCCATAAAGGCAAAGGTTTTCCTTCTCTGTCATTTAAAACAAATATAAATTGTTTATTTATTAAGATCATAAGAAAATATTACAGATATTTGAGAGGCATAGTATTATTATATATGTTACTAAAGCTATAATAGGGCTTTAAGACACAAATAAAAATTAAGGATTTAAATTGCTTGTGTATTATGTTCTCAGATATGACAATACATAGCACCTATGAGACAGAAGAAAAAACTAACTACAACTAATGGAAGAAGAAACAAAAAGACAAAAAACATGAGAAATGAATTTGTAAATGATAATTTATATAAACTAACCAGGTGTGGCATTCCCCCAATAGCAAAGAGAAAAGAAAAAGAACACTGAAGAAAAACTGTCACATTTCAAAATGAGATTCCCAGTTACAGAAATGCACAAGCAAGCCTGACAGGCTGTCAGTTACTGAGTTCATGATGCTCCTAACATTGTAAACACAAAGAAAGAGTCCTTAATAAATAGTTGAACCAGGGAATCGAAGCCCAGATCCAACGGACTATCAGAATAAGGGACTCCAATGAAGACTAAATTTTTCAGAAAAAAGATAAAGATGCATAAAATTACAATCAATAATGGAAAATATGTAACCATTACTTTCAAATTTTGTGGCATGAAGAAAATTGTCAGGTACGACTGCTGAAAATTTGATACCAACAAAAGAGGTCAATGCAAATGGTAAATTAGAGATGTTCTTCACAGTCAAACAACACTCCAGTTCAAATGAAGTAATACTAATATATGAAACACATTACAATTTACAAGTTTAAATAAGATATAAATTCAAAGCATTTCCTAATTTGTCTAAAATTTTTCTGTTATTCCGCAACTCATCCGCATCAGAATTCATTATCATGGCAAAACACACACACCATGGATAGATTATAACACATAGATCAATGAATACACCAAGAAATAGAATCAACCAACTAATAATGGCGACAATGATGGTGATAAAACAGGTGTATTTAGGTAAGAATTAGACCTAAACAATGACTTGGTCTCCACTCAAGTCTTGGTGCAACCATATCTCCCATTGCTTAATTGGTACCAAAAAAATATATTCTCAAGGAAACATATTTTACAGCTAAATTAGAAAGAGCAATCATTAAGAACCTTAGAAGAGGATTAAAATCTAAGTATGTCATGCACACTCATCTGAATCCCTCAGATCAACAAGGGAACTCTTCAGAAATTGGGTCATGCCTGTACTAAGCCGAAGTAGTGAAATACAGCAAGAAGACTTAGAGTTTGGTAGGAGGAAGACGAGACAGATAGTTTGGGTTGTTTTTCTTGTTTCTTGTTTTCTCAGTTTGCACATGGGTGGTGCACTCTCTTTAATAAAATTTTACTTAACAAAAAAAAGGCATTCAAGTACCATTTAGTTGAATAACTTGCTGATTCACCAAAAGTTGAGCACGGGAAATTTTGGAATCGAATTTGATTTGCAAAGTGAATATTTTAGAAGAGGTCGAGAACTTATTACATTGAAAGTATAATATAGATTCATGACTGTCACTATAAAAATTACACATCTATATGTGAATATATATTAGCTTATTTACAATAATTTAAGAGGACAAATAAAATAGTAACTTGTTCATTTACCACACATCGTAGGAAAAACAATGTGACCCAATGCAAAAGCCTCCTACTAAAACAGAATATGAAATTGGCAATATGTTTTACTCCTATTTCTATGGAGGTTGTAAAAAATTGCAAGGCAAGAAGACACGAGAAATGATATGGATAGATATGGCATAATTTAGACTGTAAAGAAGAAACAAAAAAAAAATGTCACCAAATGAATTTCATCATTTTTTTTTCCACCTCCTACCTGGATTCATACAACAAATGCCCACCCACCAAATTCAAAAATTAGTAGGACTTGCACCATATCCAGAGAACATCCACAAAATAAGAGGACACCATTATTTTCTGGATATGTGAGTCCTCTATATACTCATAATGTTTGTTATCTAGATGTACATAAGAGGTGAAAAAAATCAGTGAAATTCATTTGATAACAAGCTCATGTTTCATCACTCGTTTATTCACAACTTCCAACAAAGGATAATAATAGACAATACTACTACAATAGGAGTCAGTATGTAGTGCGCACCAACTAAAGGTGTGCATGATGCACATCTTCTTTGGTTACATCGTGAAGTGGTCTTCGTTATGTTATGACACAATGTAATTGGGTCGCAACTTGAAGCAAATCATGTCATAACCAGAGCGGATGTACATGACGCGCACGACAAATTCAACTTTACAGTAGATTGCAAAGTTCTCTTTTACAAATTGAATAGGTTAATAAAATTCCTATAACTGTGAAAAAAAAGACATATATATATGTACATCAACAAAGGCAAAATTGTATAGAATGCGAAGAAATAATTGACTAGAACCAACCAAAAAGTGTCATACATAGATATTTCCAATCTTCAGTCATAAAACTATAATAAGCAGCTAAATTAAACTCTCTTTTTTTTTTTCTTTTTTTTTTTTTTCTTTTTTGGTGACAATAATGGAAATTAAAGGGAAAAGAAACTAACCAGGGTCGCACTGCTGATAAAATTCTGCAACATCTGGAACAACCAACCAACCAACCAACCAACCAAAGTAAAAATTAAACATTTAATACAAAAAAATAAAACAAATTTAATAGCTAAAACTAAAAAACTCAAACCAAAACCAAACGAAGAACGAAAAGACAGTTAAAATTTAAATAAATTAAAAAAGGGGGATAATTTTACCGGTGGTTAGGGCTTTAATCATGCCAGCTCTACGACCTTTGAAATCCCTGAAAACCTCTTCGACGGTGCGAGGATTGTACGGTTGACCTCCATCCATCACTTCAACGCTTTCTTCAAAATTTGAGCTCTACAAAAAGTGTGAGAAACCAAAAACTGAAAGCGGAAACACTTCTTCAGACTCCACTGAGAAACCAAAGCATAGACAGAGAGGAGAGGGAAGAGAGGTAGGAGGGAAAATTTGGGAAATTTTTTGACCTTTCAGTGTAGAGAGAGAGAGAGGAGAGAGAGCAACCAGCCGGAATACAATAGATTTGACAAAACGTGTACCCGGAATTGAAATTATAATTTATAGAGGTTAATTACATCAACATCCTTAAAATATTCCCATCTAATAATTTTGATCTTTCCAATTATAAAAGATATATAAATACCTATGTTGAAAAGAGTGAAAATAAAAGAGTCAAAACATAAAAAAACAGATTTACTAGAAGAAAGACAAAATAAAATGATCATTATATTAAAATATTTAATCTCATATTTAGTTCACTAAAAAAAATGAACAATATCTTATAACAAAAATGTTATAAACAATTCTTAGAGATGTTACTGTTGAAAAATGTATAGAAAGCATTTTGAGATTACAAATAATTTCGCATTTTGCTTTCCTTACCGACAGTATAATTAACAAGTGTTTAAGTATAATTTATCCACTCATAAAATAACTTGGTGTTCACATTGTTATCACTTTTAACAAAAATTCTCAGTAAATCTTACCGAGGTAACCAGTCATTTTGCTGAAAGAGACGAGGGATTTAATTGAACGTTTACTAGCAACTTCAATGAAAGTTTTTTAATTTTTATTTTAATTTTTATGGATTCAATGAAAGTTGATAGTCAAGAAAAGAAACAGCAAAAGCTGCCCATTCAATAAGAAATACTGCACTTGCTAACCACTCTTTTTTGGAATCTTGAAATTATAACTAGTTACAATTCAATTATATTGGCAAAACTCATGATATCATAATCACCAGCAACCCTCAATAGCACTCAGTTACTTAACTGTCTCCTTGATTGAGCTGAATGGCCAAAATGATTCACGCAGTCCACTGCAAGTGGTAACAAGTGAAGGTTCGGTTGAGTTCAATTATGTCTCTTAGCCTTCTTTTGGGATTTGAATTGACTTTCTAACTATTTTAGCCTAGAGTTAAAAAATCTTATTTATGGTAAATTTTTTGACTTTTGTAAAAAAAATAAATAATAAAATGATTATAGTTTGGATGTGACATTTTATCTTACTGAATAAAAAACTTATTTTGTTTTTTTTTTTTACTAAAATAGCCCAACTCAACCCAAACCTTCATGCCAAACATATTAGCTATTCTCATTGGAGATCTGAAGCCCAAACATAACTACTACAATCTTAAAGGAAAAGGCAAAATCTGCAACAGCAGATGTCAAGAGGAGTCCAGATCCTCTGCCATGCCTTCTTGCGGCGTTTCCTGCCATGATTTAAAATGACGTCATTTTCATTTTTTTTTTCCTTCTCTCCTTCCCCTTTTCTTTCTCTTTCATTTGCTTAAACCCTAACCCGTTGAGAGAAACAGAGATCAAACGGAGCAGTAGGCTTAAGCACAGCGAGTCGGCTACGACTGAGGCGACGACGAGGTCTTGCAATATTCATTCTTACCTGGTATTGCAAATTGCTAGCTATCTCAAGTAGCAAAATCGATGAAAATTCAAAACCCATTTTGGTTCTTCACTCATTGAATCACATTGGTTTGTCAAATAACAAAATTACTGATTTCTCACCAAATCACCCATCCAAACAGACCTTTACAATAAAGCAACAAGGGTTCTTTCTCTGTGTGTGTGTCTGTGTGTTTTAGAGAGGAAGGGAAGGAGAAGTGTCAATCATTTTCTGTTGGAAAAGAAAAATGTAGAAATCAGAGGGAGAAGAGCAATCTTTCTCCACAGACCAATGTCGAATTTTAATTTTTTCTGGGAAGTAAGTAGAAATCAGAGAGAGCAATCTCTCTCTCTCTCTAAAACTAAAAAGAAGAGAAATCTCACCATGAAGTCCTTGATTGAATCATACTCAAGAACAACATCCACCAAATATAAACACCAAAAAGAAAAGAAAAGAAAATAATCATTGAGAAAATATAGAAATTTGTTGGCTTTTTTGGCTTTCGAAGGTTATTTTTGTAATTGTGAGCGTGCCAGCAAGGATCAATCAGTCCTTACAGAAATTTAATTGTCAACCAATTATCAGACGATTGTGTTTTAGTTTTTTCAGCCTCAATGAAGAGGACTTTTACTGATGGCTTTGTTTAGGAGAATTAAGCAAACAATGATTAAATGAAGAACAGTTGTAATATTTCATTAAGCAAAATGAAAGACTTACAAAGATCTGAATCAGCCTCATAGAGGTTTACAGCAACAAGCTACTTGAAAACTACTCCTATGAACAAAATGCAGAGCAGGAATTTGAAGTACAGAAATGTAAAGAACAAGAAATGTAAAACTAGAAAAGAAATAAAGTAGAATAAAACTGGTTTTTTAGATCTGAGTCTGGGGTTTTTTCTGGGGCCTTCTTTGCTATTTATACTTCTCAAGGATGACCATCGAACTGCACTTCTAACCGTCGAATCGTTCCTCCATGATCGCTGATCATGTTGCCTTATACTTAGCTCCACTGTGCCATCACTTGCAGTTAGGCTTCCCTCCTGATTTTGAATTTGAATGTGAGTAACCGTTGAAACCACATCACTTTGCATCCCTTTACTGATCCAGTGCTACACAGATCTTGTAAGAACCAATACTAACTGCCACGTGTACGATCACGATCGAAAACTTGAATAGTCTTCCCGTATTGCCCTTATTTTGCCACGCGTTGAATTGTAATTGGCTTATACAAAATATGTAGCCAACATTACCCCCCACACTAATATACCCAATACTTGGTGATATTAGTGGATCAAGGTCTTTTATCCACGTTTTAGAACGTGCATGGGCTTTACATTTTTAGAAACACAACCGTCATTCAATGATGAACATTTGCATTAACTCCTCTTTGATCCCTTAAACACGCTCACTATCTCAGTATTCGAAAAGTCCAATTCAATGGAGAAACAGACATTTTCTTATTTCGATCAAGCATATGAAGAGTTGTTTGATAATACCGTTCGTCCTCGAAAGAATCTTCATGCATTGATTAGCCACCTTTACCCACCTTCCTATATTCAAGTCATGGAAGCTTTCGCAAATTATCAACCTTTGGATTACGAACATACTGTCCACAATCCCTTGATTCAGAAATTTGCAAATATGGACATGGGAAGTTCTTCTTCTAATTCACAATCTTCTGCATGGGATGAGGTCGTGGCTTCTTCTTTTTCTGGGGCTTCTGGTTGGAAAAGCTGGTCGGAACCTGAGGCATGTGAATTGAGGGAGCGAGTTAATCATCACTTTGTCGAGTTCACTGATCCTCTAGAATTCCCTTCTGATGCTCGAAGTTCGGTGGTTTATCCTTACGTGCCCATCGACCGTCGACGCAGTTTAGAGGACAATCTGCTTGTAGCATGGTACACATCCTCCATGCCTACAAAGACAGTACAAGCTACCCGACGCCCAAAAGAGGTATAAGGGTATAACCCATCGTTCTTAACCCAGAAGGCGAAGCTTTGCCTTTCTGACTAGCTTAATTATGTTAATGCCCCTCAGTTTCCTCCTACTTTTGAGATGGAAGCCCCTATACCTCCTCCTCCGCAAAATCCCTGCTGGACAGAGAGACTGAGGCTTACCCTCTCTGTGGACAAGGTTTTTCCTCCTTACAAGCCTCCACCTTCCCCTACTCCAGCTCAGCGGAAGCAAGCCCAACTTCTGCTTATGGTCTTTTCTCACTTGCCTTTCAATGTTCTTGAAGACGATGTTCCTCTCAAGAACTTTCGATGGGATTATGATATTATGACTCGGAGTTACGTCCTCAACCCCATCGCCCAAGCAGAACTCCAAATGTTTTTAGACCAACTCCCGTTGCTTCTCCATTGGCACCGGACTTCTGCGGCCACCACCCAATCTTTGAACCAACTTTCATCCCTTCGAGTTCATACCTAGTACGAAGCAGAGAACCTCATCGAAGAATACGATGACTTCAAAAATAAAGACTCTACGTACTAGGATGACTTGGATATGGACGAGCTGGAACAAGGGTTAAAAGAAACAGCGTTCGAAATAAAGGCTGAAGAGCTCTTTTATCAAGTGAGAGCACATCAACTTCAGAAGCCAAGCCTGGAGAAAATAAAGGATAGAATAAAAAAGAACAGCAATTTATTGACCATAGCTGGACTAAATTCCATGATCTTGTTATTTATTCTATTCCTTACTTTTATGAACTCGAATTTGTACCCAAAGAAGGCCCTTCGATGTAATTGCTTTTGTTTCAATACAATTAAGACTTTTCTCTTTGTTTGGCATGGTTTGACTTTATCTCCGTTTGTCTTTACAAGCAAATTTGGGGCTTCGAACTCAACAATCTCATCTTTCGAATCTAGATTCAATCATCTCAAATGAAACACTGAAAAAACCAACAAGAGCTTTTCCAATTCATGGAATACAGTTGACAACTTTTGCTAGTTTCCATTTAGAATCAATGCTTCGAATTTAACAATCTTACCCCTTAAAGCTTGTTTTAATCATATCCAACATATGGTCATATGATTAGTACGATCAATCAGTCTTAAATTGATCATTTTTGCTTCGAACAATAGTCCATACTTTCAAAAATATAGAAGCCCCTCTCAAGGGCTGCATTGTTTTAATCTGAGAAGTAATCTCTTCTGTATACTATCAAACCAACTATTGGTTTTGATACTTCGAACAACAATTCCTATCCTTGAGGGATCTCAAGTTTCGTTTCGAAGGATATTACTCTCATTAAGAAACCTAAAACAGGTCTTTAATCCCCTTCGAAGTAAACAAATACTTGAACATTTTTACATCCTTAGGTGTGGAATATGCTTCGAAGCAAGCTTTCGACATTCGAAGCCGTTTGTCATTTCATTTTGGCGCCAAAAATTGGCTTCAAAGCCAAATATTTTATTTCGAAGCTGACATTAGTATTTGAGAAGTGTTTCCCTCAAGAAATTATCAATATTGAGGGAAACTATTCGCATCCGTACTTTTTGTGAATTTCGTCCATGTCACATGACCAGGTATATTTTCAGACACAAAAGTTTTAAAACCCTTTTATTTCGTGCTCGGAATTCACCTATTTTTCTTTCGCACAAACCCTTTATTTCTACCGACCTTCCACTTCTCTCTACTCTCTTTCCCAACTTCGTCCTCTGAAAAAGCTTTCTATTAATGGCTTCTTCTTCATTGAAAGTACCAGTCATAGAGCGTGCGAGCCCGTCTGTAACCCTAAAAAGGATCATTGAGGTAGAATGTGAAAAGTACAAGGCTAGTGAGAAAAGCACCATCGACGGATGCATCTTCATCCCTCGTCGTCATAAGCAGCAAGACTATGTGCTTGGGCCCATATTCGAGGAGATTCTTACTGAGCTTCCAGCTTTATATCCACGTCTAGAAGACCATTGTCTTCTTTACGAAGGTGGTCTTGACTGGGGAAACTGGAGAATGAACCGCCTCTACCGATACTGGCCCACGGTGAGACCGGAGTGGCAAAAATGATATGATCGGGTTGTCCCTGATAGGACTCTGGACCTTTAAGAGCTCTGCCTTTTCGACGCCCTCCAACTATCCAGGTTCACTATCTCAGAGGACCCTTTCTTGATACCCCTGCCCTTTGCTTTTGGAATTCTACCTTTAATGTCTTTCAATTTAGATGTGGGATGATGGCCCCCTACTGTTCTTGATATCTGTCATCTATTAGGATTGTCCCCCATTGGAACCCCCATTGGACCAGATTATCCTGACTTACCAACCCCTTTTTCCCTCCCCTCTCTTAACTCATCCTATAGTGACTTTGTCAAGGCTGAGAATAGAAGGGAGGGCCCTGTGACAAATAGAGAATTCTTTTCTTTCATACTATATTGGCTCTGCAAATTCCTTTTCTGCATCTCTTCTCAAAGAATCATGCCTGAATTTGCCTCTCTTGCCAAAGCCCTTGTCTTACAGAAAAAGGTGGCCTTAGCCCCATACGTTCTAGGTCACGTATATAGAGATTGTTCTCTTTTTTGTGAGAAACCCTTGGATGCCAATCAAGGGGGTCCATTTTTGATACTTCAGCCTTGGCTTTTTGCTTATTTTACTGAGCTACAATCTAAATGCCTTAAATTTTTGGAGCCAAACCCTACTACTCATGGCATGAGGCTAGCCAACGCTTCACTCCATTCTTCTACCTTTGCTTTTTACTTCTTTTTCTTCCACCAATTTCCAGCTTCCCTTCCTTCTTACAGCTTTCGTCCCTTCGAACCTACTACCATTGGCCCATCTTGGTTGAAAAATTTTCTAAGTGATAGGCTCTGTGCTTCACTTCATCACAAGAACATATGGGCCTATTCTGATCCCCAGAGAGTTATTCATTGGGACTATGAACCCCAGAGCTTACAAGTGCATTGCTGAGCCCTATTGTCCTGCTCAGTTTGCTAGACAATTTGGTTTCTCACAAGGGGTCCCAATACCTCTCTGCAGCAATACCAATTTAAGTATTACCAGCAGGGATTTAAAGGTTCGAAGGTCCAGACTAGAACAAGCAACTTCTAAGTTTATACATGACTTGATTGAGTTTGAGTATATCCATTTCATTCCTCAAGGTAACCTATTGAAAAGGTGCCAAAACTGGTGGGTGACCAACATGGAGGTATACTTGGTCATTCTTCCTCAAGACCTATTAATGGTTTTGGATGTGCCCCAAGCCAAGCCAAGCCCAAAGGAGCTAGAGTTGTCACTTCTTTCACTGCTCCTACCACTTCAGTTGCTGTGCCTGCCACCACACAGTCTACTCCTACTGCCTCAACTCCTTTTAGAGTTACTCGAGCTGCCTCGAAGAAAAGTATATACCCTTGTTTCTTCTCTTTTCTCATTTTTTATAATGTTTTAGCCTTATCTCTAGTTCTTCTTTTTGTGAAGGTGGTGCGGATGCCTCACAGGGGGATTCTCCTTAGAAGATCCAAGCTTTAAATCTTCTCAAGAACAAACAGCAACAAAAGAAAAGAAAACTTTTACTTGATCCTGAAAAGGAAGCACCTAAAGTTCAGGCAGCAGAAGAAGAAGAAGATGCAAATCAAGAGCAAGAGACATCTTTAAAAAGAAAAAAGAAGACGACTGTCTCTTCTTCTGTCGAAGATTCCACTCATAAGGTAACTGCCAAAGTAGTAGAAGAGGAACTCACTCCCGAGGAATCTGAATCCCAAATTGAAGAGAGAGAGATTGAGAAAGAGCAGGAAATACCAATACAGAGAAAAAAGAGAAAGAAGATGACTATCTCTCCTTCTGATTTGGTCGAAGACCCCACTCATGAGGCAGTTGCCAAGGCAGTAGAGCAGGAACATTCTAAGGCCATAATTGTTTTCCAGAGGGCTGAAAAAAGGTGGCAGCAACAACTATTAAGAGATGAAGCTGCTGCTGCTGATGCAATCCAAAGAGAAACTGCGAGAAGGCAGCATATTGCTGAGCATTATTCCCTTCGTAGCTCTCCTATTATTGCTACCACTTCTGAAACAAGTAACTTCTTTCATGCCTCTATTCTTTTTTTTCTTGTCAAATTCTTGATATTGAGACCTGACACTACTTTGTACTTCTTCTTTTGCAGCAACAACTACTGAGTCTATTCTTCCAATAAGGACTCCCTCAGTTTCGGTTGAAGTTGATCAATCAAAATGTGAAGTCTATTCAGATAATGCTCCCACTTTCTAGGCCTATATTCTCTATACCCTCCTTGCGGCCGAGTATCCCTATATCTCTTTCTTTTGGCTTAACTTCGTTCCTCCCTTATTTGTCTTTTGATTTTACCCAATTTGGTTCTCTTTTGAGCTCTGCTTTTCCTCCTCCTCCTAAGGAAATTCCAGCTGCTACTCCATCTCTGATGGTAGCTGATTCCTCTATAGAGGGCACTGGCAGCTCTCCAACTCATGGTTTATTATCTCTGCCTAGTTCCAGCCCCTCTTCCTTCAACCTATTGGTGGCTAGAACTATAGAGACTGCTGAAGATGCTCCATCCACTTCTCCTATCCCTATGCAGTCCTTTCCTCCTTCCACCAAAGCTCTTTCTGCACCTTTCATGTCCATGGATGAGGTAGACATCTTCGAAGCCAGACTAGCTAGTCTCTTCGACATACCTTCCGCCTCTCCAATGGCTAGCGATGAGACTGAGCCATTAGTTCTGGCTGATTCTCTACTAGAAATTTTTTAGAGCTCTTCCACCAGCAGTAAGACTTCCTTGCCTCCAATAGACTTGGACAGCTGTCTGGAGCTGCTGACATCCTTTTCGAGGATCCCTTTCGAAGCCTTATAGAGGCTTATAATAAGAAATGGCTTCCTCCAGTGCTGCAAGATTGTTGAACAATCCGGCATGACTGTCTCAGGTCATTTGTCTCAGGCAGCAGCCACCATTGATTTCTACATCAACATTTGCCATGCTGCCAAGGCTGCAGAAGAGAAATTGGTGAAAGACCAGAGCTTTGTTTCCAAAATACATACTGAAGTATCAGAGTTAAAGGAACATCATTTCTTTATCTCCCAATTTTGAACTCAACTATTGGAGAAAAAAGCTCAACTTGAAAAGGAGCTATCCGCGGTTAACCAAGCCTTAGATCGAACTATCACAAAATTGCAGATTACCAATCAAGGACTGGCCGACCGAAAGCAGGAAATGACCACAGCCATCCAGTTGTTCTCATCATTTAAGAGTAGAGCATCCATTGTAAAAGAACAACTGAGACATTGTACTGATTTTTGGGCCAATTTATGGCAGAATGTTTCAACTCTTTATGAAAAGCAATTCTTATTCATCATTTGAATTTCTTATATTCTTTTACTTAACATTTATTCTATTTCTTGTGTTTCCATATGGTTGGAAAATAAGGCTTTAAGTATCTGCCATTAATCTTTTTGGGATGTACATATCCATTAAAATTTCTCAAATGGTATGCTCCAAACGACAGGACTCTATGAACTTGATATGGTCCTTCCCAGTTAGGTGACCATTTGCCAAACTTATGGCTTTTAATCCCTATTGGAAGTATTGTCTTCCATACCAAATCACCTTCATCAAAGCCAATGTGTTTGACTTTCTTATTATAATTTTTGGTTGCTTTCTTCTTTTGGAAAAGAATGCTATTTAATGTCAGAATCCTAGCTTCATCTATACTTTCTAACTCCAAGCACATACTCTGATGGTATTGCTCAAGATCTAACTGATCCTGGCACCTCACCCTCAATGACTTAACATTAATTTCCACAAGTAGCACTGCATCATGCCCATATACTAAGGCATAAGGAGTGATCCCTGTACTTGACCTTGGAGAAGTCCTATAAGCCCATAATACATCCAATAATAAGTTATGCCAATCCCTAGGATTGTCTTCCACAACTTTCTGTATTCCCTTTTTTAAAGCCTTATTGGATGATTCAACTTGACCATTAGCTTGTGTATAGTAGGAGTGGAATTAATAATGCTAATTCCAAACTCTGTCACAAAAGACTTTACTATTTTCCCATCAAATACAGTCCCATTATTAACAGTTATAGTCTGTGAGATGCCAAATCTATGGATTAAATCCTTAATGAATCCAATGACTTCAATCTGGTCTACAGCCTTGTATGGCTTAGCTTCGACCCACTTAGTGAAGTAATCAGTGGCCACTAAGATGAAACAATAATGCTTCGAAGAGGGTGGGTGTATTTTCCCCATCATATCCATAGCTCATCCTCTAAATGGCCAAGGCTTCACAACTGCATATAGGTCAGTTATGGGCATATGCCTTATTGTGCCATGCCTTTGGCATGCCTGGCAACCTCTTGCATATTCTATGTAGTCTTTAAGGATAGTTGGCCAATGGTAGAAATGCCTTCAAAGCAGCCATCTCATCTTCACACCGGGCTGATGAGCACCACAGATGCCTTCATGAACCTCAGCCATAGCTGTCAATGCTTCATTTGGGCCTAAACATTCTAACAATAACCCATCTCCCCCCCTTTTGTAGAGAGCATTACCATACATTATGTATTGCATAGACTGTAATTTAATTTTTCTGCTGGCCTTTGAAGATGGGCCAGTCAGATACTGCATTATTGGATGCCTCCATTCTTGTTCTTGTAAGTCATTATGATTAACTTCCAGGACCACATTCCTTTTATTTAAGGGTAGTATTACTTTCTGATATGTTGTCTGGCTTATATCTCTTCCAGTATTATCCCTTCTCTTGAAATTCGAAGCTTTCTGAGCTACATCATTAGCTTTATTATTCAAGAATCTTGGGGCATGAGTTACATTTGCTATCTGAAATTGAGAAAGCAGATGTAAGGCAACAACATAGTATGGTATCATACTTATACTTTGACATTTGAAAATCTCTTTCACCTGGTTAACTACCATTGAGAATCTCCAAATATGTCAACTGCATGAGCTTGTAATCCAATAAGTATTTCCAATCCCATTATTAAGGCTTCATATTCAGCTTGATTATTGGAACAAGTAATTTCATTCACTCTGAAACCAATACGTGGTTTCTACTCCTTGTGGTGACTTAATTACTATACCAATTCCAGTTAAACCATTGGCTTTTGATCAATCGAACCACATTTGCCATGGTTCAACACTAGCCATACTAAGTTCCATTATCTCTTGGCTTTCTGTTTGACATGGATGGTTTGCCAAAAAATTAGCTAAAACTTGTCATTTTACTGCCTTTTGGGGAACATATTCTAGATGAAATTCTGACAAAGCGAGTATCCATTTGCCAATTCTTCCCCTCAACATGGGTCTAGATAACATATATTTAACCAAATCTGTGGTTGCAATTACCAAGACAGTTGTAGGCAAAAAATAGTATCTTAATTTCATTGCAGCAAAATACAATGCAAGGCACAGCTTTTCTACAGCTGAATATTTACATTCACAAGAATTTAGAAACCTACTAAGATAATAAACAGCTTGCTCCTTGCCTTCTTCATTGTCTTGAGCTAAGAAAGCTCCTAATGAATCTTCTACTGCAGCTATGTAAAATTTCAAGGGCTTATCACCCTTTGTTGGCATCAGCACTGGAGGGTTGGCCAAGTAGGCTTTGATTCCTTCAAAATCAGTTTGATGCTCTGTTGTCCACACAAACTCCTCTTCATCTTTTAGCCTTAACAAGGAAGAAAATACTTTAGTTTTCCCTGCAGTATTAGAAATGAATCTTCGAAGAAAATTAACCTGTCCAAGGAACTTTTGTAATTCTTTCTTACTTAATGGAGGTCTGGCTTCAATGATGGCTTTGGCATTATTCTGGTCAATTTTTATTCATTTCTTGTGTACTACAAAGCCCAAGAAGTTTCCAGATGATACGCCAAAAGCACATTTAAGAGGATTGAGTTTCAACTTAAAGTTTTTCATTCTTTCGAAAGTTGCTTCTAAGTGAAACAAATGTTTCTCCATGGATTGGGATTTCACTACAATGTCATCAATATAACACTCTAAATACCCTCCAATAAAGTCATGAAAGATAGTATTCATAACCCTCTGATATGTAGTCCCAGCATTCTTCAGGCCAAATGGCATCTTAACCCATTTGAAGGTGCCAATATTCCCAGGACATCTGAATGCTGTCTTGTGGACATCTTCCTCTGCAATGCAGATTTGGTTATAACCAGAATGCCCATCTATCATTGATAAAATTTGATGCACTGCTGAGCTATCTACCAACAAATCTACTATAGGCATAGGATACTCATCTTTTGGGGTTGCTAGATTCAAGTTTCTGAAATCGATGCATACCCTCATTTTACCATTCTTCTTAACTACAGGCACAATATTAGATAGCCATTCAACGTACTTGGATGTCCTAATAAAACCTGCCTTGAGGAGTTTAAGAATTTCCTCCTTAACTGTAACAACCCTCGTACTGATTACCGTTAAACCACTGAATTATGTACTGATCATTGCTAAACTGAACTGATAACGACTGGTAATTGAATCAACTGAGTTACTGAATAAACTGATTGAAATCGAAACTGAAATTGAATTGATTTGTCTATTGAATTGCATATTGCATCTGTTTGATTGAATGATTATCTGTTTGAATTTATACGCTTAAACTGCTAATTGAAGGCCTTATCGGCGGCTGAATGGAAAACCGTTTAGTGTTTTGTAATCGGTAGAATATTTGTGATTTAATGGTATAATTATCTGAAAATTGATTAGGAATGATTAAACTGGATTAAATTAAGCCAATTAAAGAGTTTGCTTTAATTACGGAAATGCCATTGTGAGTGGGCCTTGTTTACTAAGACATTTGAGCTTTAGTCTTACACCCAAACAACATTTCTTCAGCTTTGTTTTGAGAGTACAACCGAATTAGAGAGAGAGAAGAGGGAGAGAGTTGATTTTCATCTCTTTTTGCTTGGAGGCTTGTTGATTAGAAGATTAATTGCATTGTTGATCTCCTAGGCTCTCAATTGAAGTCATAAGGTAGGAATTTCTCCCTACATTCTTGTATTTAACTTCATCTTGCATGATTCATGCTCCATTGAAGGATTTAAACCATGATTTAGTTCATAAATGTTGAATTAGGACTCCATTGTTGCATGCATGTAAGATTTGATGAGTTTGAATTGATTTCATGGCAAAATGGTGCATGCATGTTCACATTTTTGTATAAGTCCATGTTTTCACTTTGTTTTCAAAGATTTGAGCTCCATTGAGCAAGAATGAAAGCTTGATTTTGGTTTAAAGATCATGCATTTCATGTTTTGAAAGTGTTCTTGAAAATGGGTTTGATAATGGCTTTAATTGACCAACCCTTGGCCCTTGCATGTGCAAATTAGCTTTTGAAACTTGTTAATCATTGTATTGGGATGTATTTTCCAGAATTTTGGGCCAAGAGGTTGAGTTTTGGATGTTTGAATGCTTAGTTCGAACTTGGGAGACAAATCTGGAAATTCCAGATTTGGCTTCCTCGCTCGAGCGAAGGATTCCTCGCTCGAGCGAGCCCTTTGGTTTTGCAAGCTCGCTCGAGCGAGCATCGAGCGTGGTATCGCGCGTAAAATTCGAGCATCCAGTACTTTTACTGTTCATCAGTTCGCTCGAGCGAAGGATTGTTCGCTCGAGCGAAGCCTTTGATTTTAGAAGCTCGCTCGAGCGAAGGAAGGCTCGCTCGAGCGAGGAGCCTATTTTCAGCAACTTTTGAAAAATGCCTTCCAACTGTATTTTTGCATCCTCATCCCATTCTAGGCATTCTTAGGCCTAGTTTAAGACATCTTAATGAGGATTTAGACGTAGAACCACACCGAGGCAATTTAAGGATTCAATTATCATCCTTCCCGACTGTTAAACTTAGTGTGCGTTCTATTTGTTAACTGTTTAGGGTTGGCGACTGGAGAGACGCGCTCTAGCACATTGTAGCCCAATCACTGTGAGTAACGATTGTATAAAGATATGTTCAAAATGGTCATCTTTTGAATACTGAACTGAACTGTTTACTGAACTGAAATTATTTACTGAATGAATGTATGTCCTTTATTTCTGAACTGTACTGTGGCATCCTTAGCACTACTGTTACTGACTGTTACTGTTACAGAGATCTCTGTCGGTTCCCTTGTGGAACCATACTGTTTACTGAATGACTGGCCATCATTACTGTTCGGTCTTTTGACCTACTGTTACTGTTATGCTAATGGATGTACCACATATGACTGTTTATTGTACTGAACGACTGTGATACTGATTGAAATAATGAACTGTTTTCATTACTGTAAGGACATTACATTCTTAACCTCTTTATACATTATGTTATTCACTGGGCTTTAGCTCACTGCTCATATATATATGTAGGTGTACAGGCACCGGACAGAGCTAGAAGCGTCGGGGTTATTCCAGTTTTGTCAGCCAGCCTATGTGCCTCACTGTGAGGTTCCGTGTTGCCATGTCATGGCTTTGGGATTTTGTTTTGAGTTTTTCCCATCGGTCTCCTCACAGTTTTGTATCATTGTATAAACTGAATGTTTACTGTACTGTTATGGAGGGATTAAGTCCCTGTACTGAATGTTTGTGTATCATTGTATAGACTGTACTGTTCTGAACCGTATGAATGCATGAAAAATGTTTTTGGCATACAGCTTTTCACAGCTCAATGGACACTAGTTATTTACTGTATTGGCTTCCGCCAGGCCCTGAACTCTGTTATACTGTATTACTGTTAAGCAGGCCTTCGGTAATTACGGATTACTGCCGGTTACGGTGCTAAACCCATAGGGCCGGGTTTGGGTCGTGACATTAACTTTTTGAATCACTTCTGGACTCATTCTTCTTGGTTTTTGCTTGAATAGCTTGAAATTAGGCTTCATAGGGAGCCTATGTTCTACTAATGACCTATCCAATCCTGGTAGTTCATTATAAGACCATGCAAAACAATCCTTATATTTCTTCAAAACAACCAACAACTGATTCCTGTCAAGAGCGTTCAACCAATCACTTATATAGGTGGGCTGTTGTAAAGAACCTTCTCCTAAATTTACTTCTTCCAAGGGGTCTTGTATCTGAGAACCTACTAGTGCTCCTTCTTTGATTTCTTTTGACTTCGAAGCAATCTCCTTGCCTTGTTCTGCTCCCAGCTTCTTTGATTCAACATCTTTACCCTCCTCCTTATAAACAAAGTCTGTCCACAAGGCTTCTTCCTCCTGTATCTCTTGGACTTTTGTTTCAATGTCCAAAGCACAATATTTATCTAAGGCCAAAAATTTGACCTATTGTTGTTCCTTCTTACAACCAATCATCATGGCTTCTTTCTCTTGCTCTTGCATTTTCTGGACTATTGATTTTACATCCAATACTGAGAACTTAATTAGAGCCAAAAACTTGGCTTCTTGGGTTTAATCTCTTTGCCTATAACCAGGCATCATTGTCATCCTTAACGACAAACTCTTCATCAGCACTCTCTTGGACCAAGTGCTTTAGATGTGCAAATTCCTCATCAGCCGTCACATCGGCTGATCCATCAGGTTTCCTCAGTATGCTGAGTGGTGCCACTCCTTCAGTATATAATTTGGCCTCTGCGAAATCTGCACAAGTTATGAAGGGTTGAGGGTCTGCATTGATCTCCTACGTCTCCCCATTGCACAAGGCCATCATGATTTTCTGATGTAAAGAGGAAGGCACACATTTGTTGGTGTGAATCCAATCTCTTCCAAGTAAAGCATTATATTTAGCATTGCTGTCGATAACGAAGAATGCTGTCATGCAGTACCTAGTTCCCACACTCAAGTTGATGGGCAAAATACCTTGGGCCATCTGTTTGTCTCTAGCGAAATCAGCAATGGTTGTACTGGTTGGGATTAGTTTGGGGTTCTTCTTTCCTAGTTTCTTCAATGAAGATTTTGGAAACAGGTTTACTGCTGCCCTATTATCCACCAGCACCCAATTCATCTGTATTCCATCGAAGAAGGCCTTGATGTACAAGGGTTTGACATGCTGTGTCATGGACGTCGTGGGATACTCAAAAGGGTATGAAAGGTTAATACTTACCTCTTCCTCACTCTCGTCTTTAGTTTCCATTGGTGTGGCTGCTTCGGATTTGTCTTGCACTGTACTTACTAGTGAGTCTTCACTGGAGACTGGAATTGGGTCAACCTCATGACCTTGGTTTTCACCTTTAGCTTGAAACTCCTGTGGTAATATAAGCACCATATTTACTGACATTGGAGGGAACGAGCCAAATTGGACGACTGGCTGTACCTGCTTTCCCTCTTGGTCAACTTGTTCAATTACTTCAGAAGCGTCTTCCATGCTGCATTCTGGCATTTCTGTATTAGTAACTTCCTTCGAATGGTCTGTTTCTATTGGTTTTTTGACCAAAAATGTTTGTTCAGCCATGAAGGCTTCAAACATTTCTTCCTCAACCAGCCCATTCGTTTGGCCTGGGATGACTTCATCTTCTATCTCACTATCGCTTTCCATCAAAGCTTTTTCCAATCCTACCAAGCTGGATTTTTCCTTGGCCTTTAGTTCGGAATGGACTTTGGCCAACTACTCCCTATTACAACTCCTTTTGTCTGGAAGCGTTGATTTCAGATTATGGTCTAACTTTGAATCTTCTTCCCCTTCTGCCTGGCTCTTTAACTAAACCAATGAAGAACTTTTTCCACTTTCTTTCAGATCCTTAGTGTACCTTCGTTGGATCTTCCTTCTTTGGGATCTAGAAATCACTGGGACCATATTTGGTTCTTTGGTTTTCGGGTGTTTGAGCAATACCTAATTGTTCAGAGCCACCAAAGGAGGTTTGACCATCCTACCTAGGTTCCCAACAACATTTCTTTGGGTAGACATCTCCTTAGGTTTGTTTTGCATGACAAAACCAATCTGAAACTCCAGGTACCCACGAACCTACTGACCCAGCTGTTGAACTGTTTCTTTCTTTCTTCTTCCTTCGAGCCATCTTCAAGCTGGCTGTGGAGGCCACTGCTTGGCCCTGACTCCCTGTTTTGGACCTAACTCAGGCCTTTGATGAGGGTGGCCACTTTTTGTCCTACGTGAGGCTGGTCTAGGAGGCCAATCTCTGGCTTTGATCCCATAAACCGAACCATTCTCTCGTCTCCTTTCAGGATGACTGCTCTCCATTCTGTAATAATTAGGTGGTTTAGACTCATGTAAAGGCCTCTTGCCTTTAGAATGCATTCTAGCAACTGTTGGCTTAGCCATTAATGGTTGTTGCCTAATGCTAGTTGGATATGGCCTTTTGTTATAAGCACTGGTTGGTTTAGGACGCCTCTGCACATCCTTGTAATATTGCTTCCCATCAATTAGAAGCCCTTTCAACCATTTGTGACTCAACCTGCACCTGGGACACATTCTTTGCATGACAGCTGCTTCTAAAGAATCGTCATCCAGTGCTTCTTCATTAGAGTCTTCTCTCTAGCATGAGAAACCTTGTCCAATAATTGGTAGATTCCCATTGTCTTTCTTGACAGTTGTCTGGCTGGCCACATGCATCTGCACATTGACTTCTTCCAATTCTTTCAAGGTCAAGTTCTGGAAGTCTGGCATAATAACATTGGCTGCCACCTCACCAATTTCTGGGAATGGATTAGTATCAATCCCCATGGCTTTTTCTGCTTTAGCTGGGAATTTTAAACTCTCCTTTCGAATCTGCTCTTGGATCCTGTCTCGAAAAACAATGCAGTTTTTAGTTGAGTGAGACCAAGAATTATGCCATTTACAATACACTTTTCCTTTAAGTTCCTCTAGAGACGGAATTTTGACTCTTTTGGTAAATTTAGGAAATTTGCAGCAAGCAAACGATCAAAAATGTCATCTGCCTTTGTTAAATCGAAAGAGTATTTCCTATGAAGGTCTTTCTTTTTAAACTGCTGGTCAATTGTTGTATCTTTATGAATTAATGCTTCACAGATCACAGGTTCTTTCCTTACAATCTCTGCTGCATCAATCTCATAATTAGGATCTCTATAATACGTCTTGTATGATGCATTACTTCGATCTTGTTCTTCTTCTAGTAATGCTTCATACCTAGACACCTTATAGGTTAATTCCACTAAGTCTCTAAACTCAGTTGAGTCAAACTTCTTTCGAAGCCTAAACTCTAAACCATTTTGAACCAATCTCACAAATTCAGGCTCTGGTAAGATGATCTTACATTTATTTTGTGCTCTTTTAAATCTGGCAATAAACTGAGTAGCCTTCTCATCAGGCCTTTGACTCAATCTTGCTAAGTCTGTCATGGAAACCTCTGGCTCTGTTTGGAAGAATTGGGCATGAAATGCCTCTTCCATTTGTTGCCAAGTTTGGATAGAGCCAAGTGTAAGGTTAATATACCATGCAAATGCTCCCCCAGTTAGAGAATTTGGGAATAATCTTAACTTCATATAGTCATTATTAGTAAATTCACCACGTAGAGCCGCGAACCTAGCAATATGCTCAACCGTTGACTGGTTTCCATTCCCATAAAAAAGGGCAAAATCTGGTATCCTGAAACCTCTTGGGTATTCATGTACCCTATCTACCCATTCTGGGTATGGTTTCCTGTACACAGGAGTCTGAACCCCCCGAGCCATTGGTCCACACATCTCTCTAACAATGTCAGCAATTTGGTCTCTAGGGATCACATTTTGTGCCTGTTGAACCACTACTGGAGGAACAAACACAGGATTTGGTGGACAACCTTGTGCTTGGGGTCCTCTTGGTCCATAGGGTGGTATATTTGGGACTGGTTGTCTCTGTGGTACTGGCTGTTGTTGAGGGTATGGATGACCTCTTTGAGCCTGTCCTACAAAAGGACCCGCGAAAGGTGTTGGAACAGGTGTTGTGTCTCTTCCAGTTGCAGGAAAACCTTCCAACCCCCCGGGTATAAATTCGAATAAAGGATTAGTGAACCCCCTTGTGCCAGGTATGGCTTCGAACATGGGATTTGGAACCATCCTTATGCCATTTTCTTGTACTAAGCCAGATCCACCAGTTTGCATGGCTTCACTGTTAAGTAATGAGGCATTTTGACTTGCCATAGGCCTCGAAAGAGGCTCATACCAAGACTGAGGTGATGGTCTTTCATAGTTTTGATTGCTAGTTTGACCATTAGAATGTCCATTAATTTGCATAGGCTGTTTATCTCTAGCCAATCTTTGCTGAGGGACATTTGAAATTTCCTCCATGTGTCTTGTGTTTGTTGGTTAGTGGGTATTCATTCGATCCAAAAAGGATGTTGCCCACCTTTCCATTGTATTCATTAACTACTGTCCTATGGCATCTACTAGGCCACCCCATGGATTCATTGGCTGAGTAGATGGAACAGTGGATGGTCCAATTCCTTGGCCTCGTCCAATATTATGAACATGTGGTACTTGTTCCGAAGTGCTGGTCTGTTCGACCATAGGTTCTGATAAAATAGGTGTTTCCACAGGATGTGTTATCACATTATCCTCTGGATTAGGTATTTCTACCTCTCCTTCCACGCCTTCTTCCAAGCGTTCATTTTCTCCTTGTCTCCTACGTCTAGCCATTTCAATTAGTCCCACTGGGCGTGCCAAAAATATATGTTGGCTTTTTTGGCTTTCGAAGGTTATTTTTGTAATTGTGAGCGTGCCAGTAAGGATCAATCAGTCCTTACAGAAATTTAATTGCCAACCAATTATCAGACGATTGTGTTATAGTTCTTTCAGCCTCAATGAAGAGGACTTTTACTGGTGGCTTTGTTTAGGAGAATTAAGTAAACAATGATTAAATGAAGAACAGTTATAGTATTTCATAAGCAAAATGAAAGACTTACAAAGATCTGAATCAACCTCGTAGAGGTTTACAGCAACAAGCTACTTGAAAACTACTCCTATGAACGAAATGCAGAGCAAGAATTTGAAGTACAGAAATGTAAAGAACAATAAATGTAAAACTGGAAAAGAAATAAAGTAGAATAAAACTGGTTTTTGGATTTGAGTCTAGGGTTATTTTTGGGGCCTTCTCTGCTATTTATACTTCTCAAGGATGACCATCGAACTGCACTTCTAACCATCGAATCGTTCCTCCATGATCGCTGATCATGTTGCCTTATACTTAACTCTACTATGCCATCACTTGCAGTTAGGCTTCCCTCATGATTTTGAATTTGAATGTGAGTAACCGTTGAAGCCACATCACTTTGCATCCCTTTGCTGATCCAGTGCTACACAGATCTTGTAAGAATCAATACTAACTGCCACGTGTACGATCACGATCGAAAACTTGAATAGTCTTCCGTATTGCCCTTATTTTGCCACGCGTTGAATTGTAATTGGCTTATACAAAATATGTAGCCAACAAAATTATACAAGTATAAACAACTGATTTCACAAATGGGACATACCATATTTATCAGGAAGAACAAGGGAGATAATGGTAGCACCCTAGTTGGTGAGCTTGAGAGAGAAATCTCATCTCTTCAGCTCATAAATCCCAACATCTAGCTTTGATTCTGAACAATTTGCAAAAACCCAAACAACAGTAAGTGTGAAGCGTAACAATACAGAGATTTTCGACATTTTTTTTTTCTCGCTTTCTTTCTTTTGGTTCAAAGGAATGGTGTGAGATGAAAAACGATGAGTGAAGGGGTTTGTATGGGTATAGGTATATATATCAAGCAAGAAAAGTGAATCTAGTGCTTTTAATTTTGAAACAGCTATGAAAAGAGAGGTTTATCCAGAAAATTGGTACAGCCATTTATACAATTTCTGCTTGAGATTCATTCATTCCTTTGGTACCTATTGCCCCAGATTCCATCCTCTTCACAGCAATCTTAATCCCATCATGCAATTCCCCTTTGTAAACAACTCCAAATCCTGCTTTCGCTCCGCTCCGATGCTTTTTGCTACAACGACTACGTACTTTCTCTCTCTACATTCTCTACAATTTGATGGAGCAATGAAGGAAAGGCATCACCTCTCCACCGTTGCCGCTGCCATCGCCTCACCCAGCGTCGCCTTTGCTCGCCGTGCTGTTGTCGTTGCGTCGTCATCTTTCCTCTTCGTCTCTCTGGTTTGAGAGTTGAGTGAAAAGAAGAGGGGAGGAAAGCCAAAATGCTAAAAAAAAAAGAAAAAAAAAAGAAAAAAAGTTTCAAAATGTCGTCGTTTTGGCCAGCCGCAGAGATCACTGCAGGCAACAGCGGCAGAGAATCCGGACTCATGTCAAGAGGGCATGGCAAGCCGCCATTGGATAGCTTATTAGCACAATTGTTTTTTTCTCTCCATGTATGCAGTTTTTCACATCCCCATTGCATGGTTAAAAGCTTCACTAGCACTGGAGGGAGACAGCTATAATTAGATAGATGCTCCTTCTCTATTGTATCAGATCAACAACCTGCTGGAAATCCATTTCGAGTACCAGCTGCTTTAAAATCTGTATTCCCAAGCCAGACCCAACACTTTCCAGTTCTATATTCTCTGCAGCCTACGGCCTTCCACGAGTCTCTATCTTGTGTTTTATGCATAAGAGGATGGAGAAGTCCATCTCACATACAAAAGTCTGGCTCAAAAGGATTTAGCACACAAGCATTTTAATTATGGTTCATAGTCCTCAAGAACCAAAATGAAAAAAGAATTCCATCCCAGCCCAGCCAAACAGCCACCACACTTAATTTCCCCAAGGCTTATTCTCATGTCAATCCACTCTTTCATTCCAGCCTTTTGAAACTATCCTCAGCTTCTGGACTGAACATCTCCAAAAGATGATGGAGAACAAGAATTTTCTTAAGGCATATAACATGGTTTTTAACAGATCACTACATGGATGACAGCCATTTCAATCACACTCCCCTTGAATTTCAGAACCTTGCCAAATCACATGCCCTGCCATGTGTTATTTTTAGGGTGAATTTCACTGACAGTGCTTATAGTTTGGGATTTGTGTCATTGTGGTCCCTGACTTTTCAATTGTGACATATTTGACCTTGAATTTTGAATCTTGTTCCAAATAAGGACAATTGAATATACTATTGGATTTTTCAAGGGCAAAATCGTCAATTTGATAAAATATAAATTAATTTGACGAAAATAAATGTTAAAAAATTATTTTTGAATTTTTAAAAATTATTTCTACCTACTAAAGATAAAATTATATAAAATTGATAAATTTCTAGACATTTATTTCTTTTTTTTACCAAATTAATTTTTATTCTGTATTTAGATGATAATCATGTAAAATTAATTTTTAAAAATTAATCATGTAATTTTTATTAATTTTTATCAATTTTACATAATTTTATTTTTGGTGGGTAGAAATAATTTTTAAAAATTTTAAAATATTTTTTTAACATTTATTTTTGTCAAATTATTTTATATTTTATCAAATTGACGATTTTACCCTTGAAATTAAGCGCTAATTGTCTTTATTTGGAACAAGATTCAAAATTCAGGATCAAATGTGTCACAATTGAAAAGTTAGAAACTAAAGTGACACAAGCCCTAAACTATGAGGACTGTTAGTATAATTTACCCTTATTTTTATTTCTACATAAACAATTATCCAGAACCCTTCTATAAGTATCCACTTCAATTACAGGGCAACTCTAAGACATCTCCTCAAATAATTTCTCAACCTTCAACACCTTTCCCTTTATACACAACTCCTGGACAAAATTTGAAAAGCTTGTAAGATTAATCACAAAGCCCTTACCAATCATTTCCTTGAAAACCCGCATTGCCATTTCATCATCTCCACTGTCACAATATCCGTAAACTACGCAACTGTACATTGTGGCATCAATAAAATGACCATCTCTAAGCATGTCACCCACAAGCTCTTCAGCTTCGTGTATCCACCCTTTAGCTCTGCAAAGGCTACATATCACTGTGTTATATGACAAGAAGTTTGGAGTGCAACCCATTTGCTTCATCTGCTTCAAAAGAACAATAGCTCTTTATCAAGCTCTCCACAGTCCACAAGTATTTGAAACACTGCATTAAAGCTAGAAACACTTGGACTAATACCTCTCATCCTCATTTCACTTAGAAGAGCAATAGATTCATTTGGTTTCCCCAATTTGCAATATTCATTTTGTTGGCTTATTTTTCTTACGAAGGAAAATATCATAAATGCGAGCATACCAGTAAGGATTGAAAAATCCTTACAAATTAAATTAAAACTAATTATCAAGCGATTGCGTTAACGGTTCTTTTGCCTCAACAAAGAGGACTTCAAAATTGTCAAGTGTAGAAAAAAAAATTAAAAGAAGAATGAGGGACCAAAAAAGACGATTGAGTGAACAATCAAAGTAATAATTACTTATCTCTACTCTTATGCTTCGAAAAGGAAGTGCATAAAATGCTTTGAAGAAAATACTGAAAATAAATGCTTCGAAATATAAATCTATGTTAAACTACTCCTAAGATAAGGAAAATGACAAGAAATATTGAAATCAATTGTCTTTGATTTGAATTCTGGATCTTTTACAATGTAGCCATGAATGACTATTTATAGACAAGCACTTGCAGGAAAAAACTACCTAAAACTATCTAAACTTCCATCTCCTCCATTTAATATTCCATGATCTTCCATAACTTCCTTCAACCTCCACTTCATGCTCTATGTTCTCCATCATCTTTTCACATTTCATAACTTCTCATAACCTCCAAATGAGTAGGAGGATGCCACATGTCCTACATGTCCTCCAATTATATAAAAAATAAATAATAATAAAATTACAGATTTATAGTGCTAACACATTTACAACAAATCCATATGCTTGTACATCGAGTCTCATTCCTAGACTAACCATTTCCTTGAGATGTTTGACAGCTTCATTTGGTTTTCCTGCAATACAAAAACCCTTTAATAAACTAGTATGTTCAAACCGCTTAGTCTCATCCTCGTCATCATTCTCCTTGCTTCATCAATATTTCTGCTCAAACAAAAACCATTAATGATTGCATTGTATGTCAACACATTCGGCTCACAATTTCGGTTCACCATCTCATAAAAACCTTTTTTGCTTCACCTAATTCGCCTCTTTTACAATACCCATATATCAAAGCAGTATAGGTCACCATATCAGGCAAACACTCCTTAGCCTCTATCATCCTATCTATCGACGATACTCCTAGCACTGTCCATCAAACCTTTCTTACGCAACACATTGACAATAGTGTTGTAAGTAACCAAATTCGGCGCACATACCATTTCGTCGAACACCTCCTTTGCATCATCAACCATACCCATTGTACAAAAACCCTTAATCATCGTCGTATAAGTAGAAACATTAGGCTCAACTACATCTTCCTCAATAATCTGATCGTAGAAAGCCCAGACCAAACCAATTCGATTCGCTCTAACTAAGACACCCAAAATCAAATTACAAGAAAACAAACAACGACCAGAATGTCTAATTTTGGCTTCATGGAACCAATGAATAGCTAGCTCCTCTTATGTCTCGGCGGTCACCGTGAGCCTTGATAAGCTTGCCCAGCATGAAGTCTGATAGTTCGTTGGACGATTCAAGGAGAGAAACAGCGGTAGAGAAGAAGCCGCGAGAGGTGAGGAGGTCAGTGATGGCAATGTAGCAATGATGAGAGTGAGAGTAGTGGTTGGGGTTTAGTTTGGGATTGGGTTGGAGGACCAGTTGAAGAAGAAGAAGAAGAGAGCATGGTAAGGGTTGGATTGGTTGTTGATGACTTGAATGACTAGGTTAGGGTTTAAGTGTGGAGCAAACTGGGTGAGAAAGGATGGGTTGGGGATTTTGGAGATAGGGTTTTGGGGGTTCAAGGATTGGAGGAGTGTGGTCATGGAAGTTACAAGAGGGACTGATTGAGAGGATAGAGAGGTGGTTGCTGATGAAATTGCTCGAGACGCCATTGCCATTACCATTTCTTGATGCAAAGGATCGGAAGAATTTGAGTGCTCTCTCATTACGCTGCCCACCTTGTCATAATTTGCTAGTATTTTCGGCCAATTACAGTATAATGATGCCACTGAACCAAAAATTTTACTAAATATTTTATGTGGATATATATTCTACACTGGGTGTGTTTGATTGGGGGATAAGGGGGGATTATTTACGGTACGGATTGTAACCCGGACAAAATAACTAATTCGCCGTCTGTTTTTTTTTTTAGTCCGTCAGACATGGAGTCCGACCGGACTCCTTATCCCCCATTGTGTTCCGGGGGGGGTGTGTGGAACAATTTTGGGGGGACAATCCACTGTTGGGATTAGGTGGTAAAATGATCATTTTGACCCTCTACTATTTAATTATGTATTATATTTAGTAAAATTCAATAAAATTTAAATGTCTCAATTTAAAAATAAAATAATTTTATTTAACTTTTTATTGATGTTTTATTTATTTAATTTTTTAAAAATAATTTTTTATAGATATTTTGTTGATGTTTTATTTTAAAATTTTGTTTATATTTTATTTAATTTCATTATTTAAATTTTAATAGATGTTTTATTTAGTTTCATTGTTTAATTATTATTATTTTTAAAAACAAATTTATTTAAAATTTTAATTAAAAAATAACATATATTTTTATTGATATTTTATTTATTTAATTTTAAAAAAATAAATTTATTTAATTGTGTAAAAATAAAATAAAATAAATTTTTATTTAATCTAGATAAAAATAATTAAAATATTAAATATATGTTTAATATTGCTATTATTTAATAAACTATTGAAAAATGGTAAAATAGTCTTTTGGTCATTTATCCTATCCAGTCCGTCCAACCAAACGTTGGATTCACTAAAAATAGTCATTTCCAGACATCTAATCCCATGAAAAAACAAACACAGGATACATATCCAATCCAACTAAATAGTCCGGGAGATTCACAGTCCCAGGACTCAAATCCGATGGATTCTAATCCTCCCTTATCCAATCCGTCCAATCAAATATTTTTATGAATGGCACACATGTAAAATATTTAATAAAAGCTTTAATAAAATTTTTAAAATCTCTAATATTATTCTTACAATATTATTCTTCCCCGTGATTTAGCTTAAAAAAAACACACATACTCTTTATTTTTACCTCTTTACATTCATTTCACCCCTTTAAAAATTTTAATTTTCTTTTAGTTTATCACCAAACATACTTATATAATTCGAAAAAACACTCGTTCTTAACCTAGGTTCTTGTGTTCATAGGTCGTGAGTAAAAAATGAATGCCACGATTATATTATTATTATTTGCACATATCACCAACTAATTTCACTATAATATAAATACCTTATTTTATTTATATATATACATATATAATACAAAAATGCCTCAGACCCCCAGTGGGGGTCACTGGGGGTCATGTGTGTGGCCTTTCCATTGGCTTAAAAAAAAAAATTATTTTTTTTTTTTTTTTTTTTTTTTTTTCAGCGAATCATGGCCCGCCACCTCACTGGGGGTCGACCCCCAGTGGGGGTCTCCAGCATTTTCGTATATAATATTGCAGAAGGATTTTAAAAAATATCTCAAAATATGTTAAAAATACATTTAATTTTAATAGTTCAGATTATACTTATCAAGAAAACTAAGGGTCAAGATGAAATCTTTGTTTTTGCTTCTCCAGCCCAAATATATGACTTTTCACTTACTCTTTCTCTTTTCCATGTAAAACATACATTCATCTATTTCTTCTTACATACTCCAGCAACCCTTCTTTACCTACATTTTTCTCCCCCTTCTGTCAAGTTTCGGTTTTGTAATATTAACAAGTGATACTCCAATGATCTTCAACTACAGCGGTTCTCTCTCGCTCTCTCTAATCTATGTATGTTATTTGTCAATCTTATTTGTTCATTGTGAGGCCATTAACAGTTTCAATCCTCTCTTCAAACTATAAAATATGATGCCTATCTCTCTCTAACTATTTCACAAAATTATTGAGTAAATGGGTGATTGAAAATGCCCTCTCTCTCTCTCTCTTCAAATAAGTTTCTCTCTCTAACCTACGAAATAGGAATTTATTTTGGTTTAGTTCATCAACTACCATATCTCTCTCTAAAAATTTGTGGGTTTCATCCTTTTACATTGATTGAAAATGCCCTCCTCTTCTCTCTCTCTCTCTCTCTCCTTCTTCAAATGAGTTTATCTCTCTAACCTATGAAAATGCCAATTTACTCAATAATTTTCTTTTTGTTTCTCTCTCTAACCCAATGCCCTTTTCATCATTTTACATTAATGATTGAAAACGCTCTCTTCAAATGGGTTTCTCTCTAACCCAATCAAAAAATGCCCTCTCTCTCTCTCTTCAAATGGATTTTTCTCTGTTCAAACTATAAAATATGATTTGGGTTTCATCCTTTTGGTTTTGTTCATCAACTACCCTATCTCTCTAAAAATTTGTGGGTTTTATCAACTTTTTGATTTAGTTTTATGATTTGGGTTTCATCTTTTTATATTGATAAATTGATCCCATTTTAATGTTGATGAATTGGTTAACATAGTACTGTTTCTTATTTTCCTGTCTTGGGTAATAAAAATTACACAATTTAATTTATTATTATTATTTTTATTTAAAAATAAAAATCATATTATCAAATTATATGTAATGTGATCATGCCATTATTGTTTCCAACCACTTTGGATCATGCTAAGCATTATTTGGATGGCCATCACAAGATTATTAACACTGTGTTTGGATTGAGTGATTTGGTGAGAAAAGAAGAGAAATTGAGTGATATGTATTTCTCTTATTTGTTTGGATAATCTAAGTAGAGAGAAATGGGAAGAAATGGAGAGAAACTCATTTCTCTTATGAGCCTCATTTTCAATCTTCCCAAAAGTGGAGAGATTGGGAGAGAAAAGAAACCACTATTTTTATAATACCTATTTTGTCCTTATAAAAATAAAAGAAATAAAATGATTGAAAATATGAAAAGGTTATTTTGGTAATATAACATAAAATAATTTCTTTTCTTTTCTCTTAATGAAACCTAACCAAACAAAAATAAGAGAAATCACAATCATTTCTTTTCTTTTATTTCTTCCTTATCCAAACAAAAAGGAGAGAAATCACAATCATTTCTTTTCTTTTCTCTTATTACTTAAGTAATCATTTCTTTTCTTTTCTCTCCTAAGTTACCAAACATAGTGTAAGTGGTTGTTTGGGATTCATTTTTTTAATTTTTTTTTAATTAATGCGTTTAAAAAATTATTTTTTAATGAGTGAAACATGCTAATGTGATTTTTTTTTTTTTTTTTGACAACTGATTTTGTGGCTTTTAAGTTTTTGACTTTTTAGACTATTGTCAAACGCATCCTTAATTCTCAATTCACATAATTAGTTTTGTTTGATTTTTTACTTCTTCTTCTTCTTCTTCTTCTTCTTTTTTTTTTTTTTTCAAAGCAATGGGTTCTCTGCATTTGATATTTAATCGTTTGTATTTTTTTAAATAATCTATTTAGCATGATATTATTCATCAATTTTTAGGTGAATAACATAAATTCTGAAACGGCAAAGCGAGTTTAAATTGACAGTATTATGTATATTGTTTTAGTTGCCTTCATAAAATTTATATGTGTGTATTCAAATTTATTGCTTTTTGTTTGGTTTTTTTTTTTTAAATGTTTTTTTGCATAAATTTCAATTTCAGTTTGGACTCTCTAGGTGATAAATGGTGAATTTTATAATTTTGGGTTGCATTTGTTTATGTTGATAAATTATTGAATTTCATTGTGTTCATTTTAAAAAAACATAATTATTATTAATGATCATGGCATATTTAGAAAAACATAATAGATTTTGCATAACCTACTAAATATGAGTATCTCAGTATTTCTCTAATTCATAAATAATTGTTTCTCTATTCTTAATGTTTATATTTTTATAAATTCCCACCAAGCTTCTCACAAAAATTGCAAGGTAAGCCCCTTTTTTTAAAAAATATATTTTTTATATGTGTTTTTATTACTATTATCTTAATTATTATCTTAAATGTTTATATCTTAATTATTTCTATCCATGACCGTTATTTACTTATGATTTTATTATCCAAATAAATTCAACCGAATGTACAAGTGAAGGTTTTTGAAAATGTCCAATTTGTTTTAGAGAGATATATTTTGTATGTGTTTTTATAGCTTATTCACTTTTAACTTGATCAAAAATTATGTTTTTTTTATTAAAAATATAATTATTATTAATGATCATGGCATGTTTAGAAAAACACACTAGATTTCGCATACTAAATTTGTAGATATAAGCGTCTTAGTGTTTTCTTAATTCGTAAGTAATTATTTCCGTACTTTTAATGTTTGCATTTTTTTATGTGTTTTTTTTTTAATTTTATTTCTTCTCACATTGATTTTAACTAGTTAAGTATTTAAATTAAAATTTGAATTTTTTTATCCGATTTGCTACCAATGGTTTTATTATCCAAAATAAATTCAACCGAATGTACAATGTCACGACCCCAACCCGTCCCTAGAGGTTAGAATAGTGATTGGCCAATAATCATAGATTACCTACTGCCTCAAAGACAAAATTTCAAAATATTTAAATCATATTGAGGCCCCAAAGTGGAAGCAAAACAAAATAATATTGTCCATTGAGTTGTGCATACATGATAAACTAAAATATTAAAAACAATTATAATGCACCTTTACATAGACAAGACATAACTTATACATCACACATGCGCGCGCGCGCGCGCGCGCACACACACACACATATATATAAGACTTAAATTAAATCAGAATAATAACTAATTAAAATCCAAATCATCCTGATTAATTAAATACAAAATATTATACGTGGCGGGGTCGTCACATACAACTAATTTGGAAAAAAAAAAAAACATTTGATTATGGTTGTTAATTTTTTTTAAGGTTGTATGAAAATTCTCAAGAATGTACAATTGATTTAGTATCGCTTTTTTGTTTCTTGATGTAACCAAATACTTTTAGGTTGAAGTATACATATATTTTGTAAAGTTTTAACCGACTCTTTTGTAAAGCAACTCGTTTGTAAAGCATACATATATTATCGACTCAGGTGTATGGCAATATAATGTTTGTTTTGCTTATGTGGTTATAATTTGATTGGCAACAATAGTATTAGTAAGTGTATATTGTTTGGTATTTAATTTAATTTAATTTAATTTTTATTTTATTTTATTTATTTATTTATTTTAATATTGTAAAGTATTAGCTAGCGTGTCATTTTTTTTTTTAGATTGCAAAGCACTAGTTTGTGTGTATTGATTTATTTGATTTGTTTGTAATTACAAAGTATAGGCTTATATGCATTGTTTGATGTTTAAATTTTAATTTGATTTGTTGAGATGACATACTTGCTGGTGTGCTTTATTTAGTGTTTAGTATTTTTTTTTTTTTTAGATTATAGAGCGTTAACAAGTGTATAATAGTTTTAATTTGTGTGTTTTGTTTAGTATTTACAATTTTTTCTTAACTTGCTTGGCAGGTATGTTTTCACTATTTTGATTTGCAATATATTGTTATTTTTATTTCAATTCTATAGAGCGTGTGGTACAAACAAAATTGTTAGAAATTCTTCAGTGTCTTTATCAAATTTCAATATGATACGTATGAATTACAATTACATTTTTATCTCAACATAATTTATAGGCAAGGGCATCCATACATATAAAGAGAAAGGTAAATAACAAAAAAATTTATTGAATATATCACTATTCCATTCAATTTTTTTTTCTATAATATTTATGGAACATGGTTAAAGTTTGGGTAAATCTAAATAGCATTTTGCGTTCATTAATTTTTAATAATTGCAGTTTTTCCCTTGTAAAATAAAATATTGTACTTTATACCTTATAATTTTGTACATTGCAGTTTGCACTCTTTAACTGCTAAAAGTTACTAAAAAATATAGTGAAAACTAAAGGTGCAATATCCAACATTTACCCGAACTTTGCAAATCTGAACTGTTGCTGTCTATAAATAAATAAATAAATAAATTCCTTTTTCTATCCCTTCATGAGCGAAACACTATGGGTGTATTTGATTAGACGGACTGGATTAGAATCCATCGGACTTGAATCCTGTGACTATGAATCTCTCGGACTATTTGGTTGGATTGGATATGTATCCTGTATTTGTTTTTTTCATGGGATTAGATGTCTGGAAAGAATTATTTTTAGTGAATCCAACGTTTGGTTGAACGGACTAAATAGGATAAATGAACAAAAGACTATTTTACCCTTTTTTAACTGTTTACTAAGTAATAGCAATATTAAACATATCTTTAATATTTTAATTTTTTAGCTAGATTAAATAAAATTTTATTTTATTTTATTTTTTACACAATTAAATAAATTTATTTTTTTAAAAATAAAATAAATAAAATATCAATAAAAATATATGTTATTTTTTTAATTAAAATTTTCAATAAATTTATTTTTAAAAATAATAATAATTAAATAATGAAATTAAATAAAACATCTATTAAAATTTAAATAGTGAAATTAAATAAATTATAAACAAAATTTTAAAATAAAACATCAATAAAAAGTTAAACAAAATTATTTTATTTTTAAATTGAGACATTTAAATTTTATTAAATTTTACTAAATATAATACATAATTAAATAGTAGAGGGTTAAAATGATCATTTCATCACCTAATCCCAACAGCAGATAGTCCCCAAAAATTGTCTCATACCCCCCTAGGATACAATAGTCCCCATATGGGGGATAAGGAGTCAAGCCGGACTCTATGTCCGGCGGACTAAAAAAAAAATAAACGCCAAATAAAGAACTTCTCCGGAATTACAATCCCAATAATAAATAATTCTCCCCTTATCGCCCAATCAAACACACCCTATCTGCTCTCACAAAAGCGCACACACTGACTAGTCTGTTGAGTTGAAGAAAAAATTGGATAGATTACATTTATCAATTAATTTCCAAGTATGATATGTACATATGTTCAATTCAATCAGCGAATGCAGAAAAGAAACTGGCAAGTGTTTGTTGAAGGCTCTCTATATCAGCTTGAGCACGTGCCCGTTCTTCTGCATCCCTCGCACTCAAACTTGCTCTTCTTTCTGATATTTGCCTCTCAATGCTTCTTATCTGTAGTACCCATTACCATTTTAAAAAAAAAATTGATATATTGAACACAACAAACACCCAAAAAAAAAAAAAACCACCATTCTTAATAGAATAATAATTTGGAGAGAGAGAGAGAGAGACCTTTCTGTATGGCCAGCGTGATAAGCCATATTTGCGACAGATCTTCTTCATGACGGTGGGGCAGACATTCAGTTTCTTTGCTGCCTCTTCTATAGGAATATGGAAGTAGCCTATCAAGTCTTTCACTGTCAACTTCCCTGTTCTTTCCCTCTGCACTACTCATCAAATACACAATAATACCAAACACCAAAATAAATCACAACATCAAAAACAAAACAAAATTACAGCTTAAAATACAGTCCTCCCGTCCCACACATTGAATAATTATTGGGTTAAAAAAATATGAAGAAAAGTGTCTAGAATTTGAAATGCATTTCTAACTCACACCACACCCAAGTTTAATCTACACTAGTAATTCAAAATATGGATATTTTTTTCTAAATACATAACATTTTTGTAAATTAGTTGGTACTACAAACCTGCATTGCAAGAGAGCTCTTAGGAAGTCTCACTTCTGCTCTCCCAGGCCCCCCTGCTGGTTGTTGGTTCGTTTGGTGTTCACCTGCCCAAAAGCGTTTTGGTGTTTTTATGCACGAAAACGAAATATTATTGATGAAAATTAAATGGGTACAACAGTAAACACATCACTAATACATCAACATGAATACAAATATTAAAAAGAAGAAAAAAACCCAGAGTGGTTGCATTAATGCTGAAACATATAGATTTAGGAAGAGAAGCTCACCTCCTAAATCTGCCGCAGATGGTTGAAGGAAATCATCAACGTCCAGATCGTCATCCTCCCCATTCAATCCCACACACAAGGCTTCATAGAATACCAAAAGTGGATCTTGCAGCATGGTATAACCACCTTGTTTACGCTCTTCGCAATATTGAATCAGAAACTCCCTCACACACTCTATGCTTTTCTTGCAAAAACTGAACAATTTATTAACCCAATCCATTAGGTTTCGAGTTTGAAAAATCAACAATTTTACTACTTTGCATTTTGAATGGCAAGTGTTAAACTTATGAATAACAACATTAGATATGAAAAAACAAGTTCTATGAACGACAACTACTTTCCTTCAAAAAACTTGAGAATTAAAATATTGTCAATAAATTAATTAATAGAATGGTATTACCCAGAACGTTATCAAATCAAACTTACTCAAACATGTGATACTGGTTTCCAGTTGTCCAATTCCCGTCATACGGCTGGGTCTCAAGAATTGCATGACAGATCAGACCAAGTCTTCCATGAATCTCAAGCTTCGTCACATGGATGCCTACCGTCAATTAAAATGCAAATGAGGTGTAATTAACTACACATATGTAAATAACAAATAGTTTTGCTACAAACACATAACCAAACACAGAATATACATAAATGGACAATTATCTTCTATATATGGGTACATGTAATGCATCAATTGAAGTGGATCAAAATAGTACGACATGGACAATATACCATTAGTATGGATTATTTCTCTTAGTACTTGGCAACAAGTGCAACTATATGGAACCGGTGGCACTGGCCAAATTGGCAGTTGCACCGGGTTTCCGAATTCTAAATTTTGTGGTGGTTGGGGAATTTCTTGACGACGGCTTGTTTCACCACAAAATTCACTAGGACCCGCTTGAGAATTACTGGCGGCGGCGGTGGCGGTGGTAGGATAATAGTTGCCCCAAATTATTGGATCCGCCAGTGGATCGTTGGCCTCGGTAATGTCATTAGCAGATTTAATGATTGTTTGATTGAAAGAATTGGGTTCTACTACAGCGAGGCCAAGATTGGGATTTTCATCAAACATGAGAAAGTTTTCGAGAGATGGGATGTCATCAAAAGGGTCATGGTAAGGAAGAACAGCCATTGGATCTACCATGAAATGTTACAAATGACGGTTATGAAGAGCCTTTGTTTCTAGTTCGTCTCCACTCTGGCCTGGTGTAGCAGCGGTGGAGAGCGGCGCCTGGTGGGGGAACAACCAAGCGCCGCTGTGGGGAGAGTGGTGGGGTGTGTGCGAAGAGGAAAGACAAATGGGATAAATTTGAGTGACAGTTTTATAGGTATTGGGGGGCAATTAGAAAAGAAACAGCAAAGGCGGGAAGCGGTTTATAACCGTTTTAAGTCAAGACGGTTGGGTTTCAAAAACAAAAAAGAAAGAAAGAAGGTTTGAGTCTAACCAAGTCTAGTTGGGCATTTTTCATTTGTGGTCCAACTAGTTTGGGCCTCTTATATGGATTCATATTCATATAGTAAGAAACATTGTGTACGGGGATGAAAATGAAAAATAAATACTAATTAAGTTGTTGATTTAAATAATTATTTTTTAATTTTTCATATTGTAAAATATAGGCATTATTTAAAATTTTATGTTCTCAATTTTCTTTATGTAGAATTACCAATAAAGTTTTGGAAAAGTTATAAAAATAAAAAAAAAAGGATTTGATCATGGTAACAAATTACAACCTTGAGTATTTTCCTTTTTCTTGTCAATGTAAACTTTAAACTTTTAAAATAGTGCCAATCTCAACAGTTTTCAATTTAAGAAATTTACGGAGAATTTTTTTAAAAAAAGTTTTGGTGGGTTTATTGCTCTAGGTTGTTATGAACATTAAGTAATATTTCATGTATGTAGATGGGTAGTGTGTAATATACATTGAGAGATGCCCACCCTTCTAAGGTGGGTCCAACAAGGTTTTCTACAGGTCCATTTGGTACCATTTTGGAGCTTTCAAGGGTCCCAAATGCCGATTTTAAACCCAAAAAATTATTTTAATACCCAAAGAAATTTTTATAGGTCATTTTTAAAAATCATTTTAATTAAAGTTGGTTTGTTCAGTATATTTTATGAATGAACATTTTGTTCGTGCTAGTCAAAAGCCGTTTACCATACCATTTTCTTCAAATTTTTACTTTAACTCAACACTTGATGAATATTATATTGTTAGATTAGATTGGATTTCGGATCTGGATTAAGGTGTCCATGGTAATATGATCCATGACACATTAGAAGACTCATGTAATTTACGATTGCCTTTATGCAGAGAATATGGATAGAAATCTAACAATCTTATCTTATCTGTTGATGTGGGTGGTCTTGGATTCTATTTGAATGTAAAAAGTACGCCCACATCCAATTTTTCTCGTATTAATTTTTCTACCCATAGAAATTGAAAATCCATGCAAATTCATTAATTAAACACACATGCTTACCTTGCAAATTAATTAAACACACATGCAAATTAATTAACCCTAAACACACATGCTTAGCTTGCATACCAAGTAAAAGCATATTAAGTCATGTAAATAGAAACCATCTTAAAAAAAAAGGTCATATAAATAGAATGAGTATATACTAACCTGATGATGGAGCTTAAGAACCCAACCATTCCTTTTGGTTGGATGAAGTCTCTCAAAACTTTGATTTTTGAATATCTTTGACAGCAACTTCCAATTGGGCCTCCAAACGATCAGCAAAACCGGTTTCTTTTCACTTTTATAAATTCTTACTCAAATTCAAAGACAACCCACAATGATAGTTTAAAGAGACAAATTTCAGACGAGATGACCATGGTACATACATATTAATTGCCAGCCACACTTTCGGATGGAATAGTTTTTTAAACAGTGTTCTTTGAGACTATACACTGTTTAAAGATCAAGAACCAATTTCGGACATCAACCGTAATAATTATATTAAATGCAATTTTTATTTTTATTTTTATTTTTGGACCGTTTCTTGAATTGATCACCAGAAGACTCAAAAGCAGCAGAATGAAAGTGGAAAATTGCAGGGGAGGGGTGGGGGGGTCTCCTCCCATGTGAAGAAATTTGGGGTGGTAGGAAGATAATAGGTGAGGAAGAGGGGCCACATTTGCTATTCCAATTGAAGGAGAACTCTCACTTTCACTGGCCACTGCCAGTGTCAATGAAGATGGATATATCAGGTGTGTGCCTATACCTCTCTCACGTGACGCATATATTAATATTAACCCCCCAAATGTCCAATTTGTGGACCATCATCTCATTTATTTATGTTCCCAGATTCACTGCAGAATGGCTGCATCCAACCATAATGTTAGAATTGTCCTGTATGGTCTCACCAACTCATTTAAACTTGATTAATTTATTTTTTATAGACTATTGATTTTGAGTTTGATGTTTGAACAAGGTACTAAAGCTGGATTTTGGGTAGTCTTCAAGTGGCCAACTCTCTACCGGAGCCCTTTCCCTCATCTTTCATCTCTCTGTTACCTCCAAATACTACCCAACTACATGCCACATTTTTGTATGTGCCTGGAGTTAGAACAATATTATATAACTTATTCTAAAATATTTTTCTCAAGCTAATTAGATTCGTATACTGATCAATGTCAGTCTTTCGTGGATTCCTTTTTTTCTTTTTACTTTTTTAAATGGAGGTCTCATTTTTTTAATATTACTATTTCTATTTCATCACTAATTTTAATGATATATACGTAGTCTAACGTTTGTTTTGTATGTGGTAAGTTCAACTTAGATCATAAACATTTTTTGTTTTTTCAATAGTTTATAAACATGGTCATGTTATGGGTGTGGGGTCTATAAAGTATAGACTCGATATCCATATGAGACATTTAATTATTTATTTGGTAGAAAATTTAGGCTCCGTTTGATAAGTCTCTCAAATTATAGTTTCACTCATTGATTTGAATGTGCTATTTGTTTTGATTCAAATCATAATTCTACACCCATTTCTCAAAATTCAATTCAAAACATAATCATTACTTTTCAAAATTCATAACCAAACTCATAATTCAAAACTCTTTTCAAAACTCAATTCAAATCAATATTTTAATTTTTTTAATATTTTAAATATTTTCATATTTAAATATGTTACGATTTTTTTAATTTTTTAAATATTAAAATATTTTATAAAAATAAATTCAAACTCTATTTTATAAAAATATTTTTAAATATTTTAATTTTATTGTTATGTATTTGGTTACGATTTGAGTGTAGAGTTGTGAAAGTAGTATCGAGTTTCGAATTATGTGTTTGGTTATGAGTTTTAAAAATAATTTCTTAATTAAGTTTTGTTTTATGTGTTTGGTTACGATTTGAGTGTAGAGTTGTTTTTAAATTTAAAATATTAACATTTTAAATTATTTAAAATTTTTGAATATTTAAATTATTTAAATTTTTACGACTTAAATTTTTTGAATATTTATTTTAATTTTTTACTTATTAAATTTTTTATGATTTAAATTTTTTGAATATTTATTTTGAAAAGAAAATTATTTCCTTTGTAGTATTTTTCAATTAAAATATTGATTAATGTTATTTTCTGTTAATAATAAATTTTTTTAATTGAATTTTAAAAAGAGTTTGGTTATGAGTGTTGATCAGAATTTTCAATAGTGTGAAAGTAGTGTGTTTTGTTATTAGTTATAATAATTTGAATTAAGTTTTGAAAACTCTTTCCAAAACTCATAACTAAACAAATTTTCTTACTTCACGTGTCAAATCAAACTTTCAAAACTCAATTTCACACTCAATTTAAAACTCAATTCAACACTCTATTCAAAAACCATAACCAAAGAAATTTTTTACACTCAAATCATAATTTCATAACTCACAAACTAAAAATACAACTCATACTCTCAAATCATATTTACAAAACTCTACCAAACGTAACGTTAGTATTTCTAACATTATCCAACTAAAATTGGGTTGTTATAAAATTTGAAGTAATTGAATTTTTATGTAAATATAATGTTATTTTCAAAGCCAATAAATGCTACTCAGAGAAATAATTATTTAAGTAAAATTATTAACGACTATGATACGTAGCTCGAAACCACGGCTCGACACCAAAACGACGTCGTTTTGGTGTCGAGTTTATTTATTTATTTATTTTTTCTTTTCTTTGTTGCAGATCGGGAAGAATGGGAGAAGAAGAAGAAGAAGAAGAAGAGGGGGGGTGTCTGCAGAACTGGAGGAGGAGGGGGGAGGACTGGAGGGGAGGGGCCCATAAAAATCGGGAGGGGGCTGCGCTGGGCGAGCTGCGGCGGGGCAGACGAGCTGTGGTGCTGCAGGGCTGGGTCTCGGCGACGACAGTGGCAAGGCGAGGCGACGACGGGCTGGGACGAAGCTGCGACGGGGACGACCCACGGCGGGCAGACGAGGACGACCCACGGCGGGGCTGGGCTGCGACGAGGACGACCCACGGCCACGGCAGACGACCCTCTCCTCTCTCTTTCTCCCTCTCCCTCTCTTCCTCCCTCTCTCCTCTCTCGAGCCAGTTTCGAGCCAACTCTCTCGAGCTCTCAAACATTTCCCAATTATTAATGTTCTTGAGACAGATGCAATGACTGTAACATGATTTTTATTGATTAAATAGTATTTTTTTTTTTTTTCTTTTTTCAAGTTTCAAGAGAGACATGTCAATAGGCAGGGTAATATTTTAAGATAAATTATTTAGTGATTTGAGGACAGTGATGCCTCAATTTATTTTTCACTGATCAATATAATGAGTTCTAGTAATATTTGGTTCCTTTGAGACAAATGTAATGACTCTAACATGATTTTGTTTGGCACGTTGAATGGCGCACCATTATAAATTCTTATGTCTCTTTATATTTTTTATTCACTCAAAATAAAATTGTAAGTTTTTATCAATCAAAATACTAAAGACACCACGTGACTGTGCTAAGACCAACTAATAACTTCTCCAGTGAGTGACAATATAAAGACATTGGACAAGTGTAGGCTAACGATTTCTTGTAGTGTTACAATGAAAAAGTTATTGATTAGTCCAAATTTCACGTGATTATATCTTTCACCAATTATAGTTTATTATGTTACTATATATTTCAATCATTCAATATAAATTTATAAATTTTATCTTTTGTATCAGTCACAATACTAAATTCTCGTTATGGTGCAGGAAGTATGAATATTGAAACATGACATAAGATCATAGTGGATATATACGCCAAAATTGGGCTTTAGCGGCGGTTTTTTACCGCCGTTAAAGGCTGTAAAACCGCCGTTAAAGCCTTTAACGGCGGTATTAACGGCGGTTTTATTACCGCCGTTTATGCGCGTGTCGGAAAAAGTGAAACCGTCGTAAAAAGACAAATTACCGTCGTTAAAAGTCGACCAAAAACGGACTCTTCCACAACCACTCTTCATGAAATATATTCCCTAAATAAATATTTAAACACTACTTTTACTTTATTGTAGATGGTTTCGCCGGAACTCGCCGGAGTTTCGCTGGAGCTCCGCCGGCAAAGACCGCCGTCATTAACGGCGGTAATGGTTGGGCATTAGCGGCGGTTTTGTTACCGCCGTTAAAAGTGGATATTAACGGCGGTTTCGTTACCGCCGTTAAAAGTGGGTTTCGTTACCGTCGTTAAAGACACTTTTAGTGGCGGTTTTCGTTACCGCCGTTAATAGTACCTTTAACGGCGGTTTTCGTTACCGCCGTTAAAAAAACCGCCGTTAATGCCCTGTTTTGGCGTAGTGAGGGACAGCGAGAAGCTAATCTTGACAAGGGAGTCGGAGTTGACAATCTTCAGTGCGCAAGTGTCAGAGATGGAGTCGTACTATTATGAGATAATTTAGGAAGTTAGTTAAATTCTAACTTTTTTTATTTTTTTATATATAAAAAATATAAAAAATAATATGACTTAAAATAAATTAAAAATTAAAAATAATTTTTTTAACTAGTTTGCCAAATTATCCCTATACTACTACTACTAGACTGTTTTTGCTTTCGTCAAGAAAACCAATATTTACGTGCCAGTTGGTGGTCCCCACTGTCAAAGGACATCTATCTCCCGCGTCATGACAAAAAAAACCGTTAATTATTTACCACCACCACCCTTGCCAGTAACGACATCCATTTATCAGATTTACGACCTTTTTTCACTTATTTTTCAAAAATCAATATCAAAGAAGTAACAGGTCTGATAATTTGCATCAAAGTCATTTCGCTGCATTTTATTGTATAAATAATACGGAGCTGCTGGGTAGCTCAAAAACTGATTGCCCCAAATAGCTCGATTGTCGGAAACGCGTCGTTTTGACCTTTTTTTTTTCTTTCTTTCCCTCTTGCTTCCTCTTCTTCCTTTCCCTGGGCAATCTAAAAAATTAAAGAAGAAGAAGAAGAGCCCCAAAAAATCAAATAGTAGCAAAATCTAATCTGAGAAAAAAATAATCAAAATCAAAATCAAAATCTAAAATCAAAACCAATTGGTTTTTCCTCCTCCTTGCTTCCTCTTCTTCCTTCCGCTTGGGCAATCTGAAAAATTAGAGGAAGAAGAAGAAGAAAAAGAAGAAGAAGAAGTGCCCAAAAAAATCAAACCAAAAATCTAAATCTAAATCTAAATCTAAAATCAAAACCAATTTCAACAGAAAAATCAGTAGAAAAAAGAAGAAGAAGAAAAATAGCACTAGTTTCAGCAAAAAAACAGCCCCAATTTCAGCACAAAAACAGTCCTAATTTCATCACCAAAAAGCACCAATTTCAGCATCAAAACAGCAGCAAAACATTAGCAATTTGAGCAAAAACAAGACCAAAACAGCAATTTCTTCTCCTCCTTCTCTTCCTTCTCTTCCTCCTCTATTTCCTCTCTTCCTCCGTTATTTCTCTCTCTCTGTGTTTTGGTTCAACTTTTGAAAAAGAAACGAGAAGTGGAAAGGAATAAAGGAAAAAAAAAAAAAAAAAAAAAAGGATAAGGTTTGAGTAATGGCATCGTAACTGTGAATTACGTAAAATCTTGTGATAATCTTGTGGATCCGTTAACCAAGGCCTTGGCGAGAGATAAGGTTTGAAATACATCAAGGGAGATGGGTTTGAAGCCTGTAAAATCATAAACCATGTATGAGGACACCCAACTTGGGGACCAGAGATCCTGTAACCAGGCTCAATGGGAAGAACGAATCATATGATGGTTGTAAAAAAATGCACTCCTTAATATTTTGTTATCTATCCCTATGATGTAAGTGCATTTGTCCTGTAATGTTGGAGGGTTGAGTTTTTATACTCTTAATGAAATTTTGTAGCTTTTGTTGAGTGGGGTGTGTAAATTACAGGAACATCCTTGACAGATTTCACCTATGTGAGCATGAAAGTGAGGCTGCTTTCTATGAGAATAAGGCTTATTTTCAAATATGCTCATGAAAACTAGGATAGGCACAAGGCCGTAATGTGCTGGCTATTAAAAGCTCACGTCAACACCTAGATTGTTATGTATGAACAGTAATACTTTATTTCCTCTAAGTAGTCATAGTTCAAGTCTGAGACCACTACTGACTCTGGAGTAGAGGTTGTTGTTTCACTAATGAAGGTTCAATGCAGAGCACACCTTCATGCTGCATACTAGTCTATCTTTGTTTGGTAATCTCTCTTGTCCTTGTTGGTATTAAAATGAGTGGGGGATTGTTAGACCATTTTAATATCTTTTATTTATTTATTTATATATTTTGTTCATGAATCTCCTTTTGTCTTATTCATGAATGCAGATTAATTAGAGTTCATGAACTTGGTGGTAAGTTAATATTTGGAGACTCTCCATTTTCTCTAGTTTGATGGTCATTATTATTTTTTGGTATAATTTGTAAGGTTCTAGTGGCCTATACATAGTTCCTCTCATCTACTCTTTTCTACACAAACTATTTTTTATATTTGAGAGATTACTAGCCAAAGAAGGGTGTTTTTTCTTGATGGAGTTTTAGATTCACCATCTTGTGCAGAGTTGGCTTGAACCATATGACAAGTGGTCGGGCTGTTGTATCGTGGAGGGGACAAGTCATAATTTTGTGACTGTTGTATCGGTATTTAGATTCTTCCTATCGCAGTGGGCTTGATCTCCTTAAAGATAACGAGATATCCGTGTCTCAGCCTGATCTATTTGTATCTCATTTTCTTTGCATTATTTATCAATAAAATATAATTTTTCTGGTATTTTCACCAACAAGAAATTATAGAGAAGATTATCTTTAAAAAATCAAATTATTTAAACAATTGTAAATATATAATTAGATCACTTTTGTTGCGAAAACAATGAATAGAATTTGTAATTTTGAAAATAGAATTTCATTATTTGGAAAATAAATATAATTTAATAATGTATTTACAATTGATCGTTCAATATGATTTTTTATAAGAATAATTTTTTCAAAGACTCTTAAAAAATATGAACGATTCTGATTATCGAAGTGGGTCCATAATGAACCCATAAGGGCCCACCATCACCTCCAGCTTTTTGAACATTATTAACAAGTGTCTTAAATACAAAAGTCAACTAAAAATAAGGTTAGTTATATATCACTTAAATATTTTACTAAAACTTTATATTTTGTATGTGGATTAATGCTTCGGACCCCCACTGGGGGTCGACCCCCAGTGAGGTGGCGCGTTGGGATTGGTTAAAAAAAAAACTGTTTTTTTTTTTTTTTTTTTTTTTTTTTAAGTTTCGGCCAGTGGGGGCTCGCCACCTCACTGGGGGTGCGACCCCCACTGGGGGTCTGCAGCGGGACTGTTGTATGTGATATGATGGATTCTGCTATTTATTAGAGAGAAATATTTGTTGTTGCTAAATGAGGAGTTATTAATGCTCGTACGTGTAAAAATATATTGAAATATATAAAAAAAATATTAAAATTTATAAATTTTATATTGAAATTATAAATTTTTTGATATTGGGGTTTCATTTGGGATGTGGGTTGACTTTTTAAATTTTGACTTTTTGACTATTTTAGTTTGGGGCTAAAAAGCCTCGTTTGAGATGAGTTTTTTGATTTTTTTGATTTTTGTGAAAGAAAAAATAAAATGATTATTGTTTGGATATGACATTTTGTTTTATTGACTTTTGAACCTATTTTATCTTTTTATAACTATTTTAGTGCAGACCATTCATGCCAAACATAGCCTATTCTTAACTATTGACCATCCCATAGTCATTGACATTATCATACTTAAAATATGGTTAACTTCACATATATACAAGAAATGGGTTGCATAAGATGTCATTTGGCATGTGAGTTGACTTTTTTAACTTTTTGGCTATTTTAGACCCAGTTAAAAAGTTCGTTTGGATTGATTTTTTTGATTTTTCTGATAAAAAAAGTGAAATGATTATGATTTAAATGTGACATTTTGTCTTATTAACTTTTAAACCTATTTTGTCATTTTATAACTAATTTAACCAAAAAGTCAACCAAACCCACATTCAAACGAAGCCTCAAATATATATAGGAGGTGAACTAAAATGATAAAATAAATGCGGTAATTCTTAATACTTCACTTTTGAAAAACAGAGTGTAACTTATAATGCCACATTGGAACCATATATAAAATAAATAAATAAATAAATAAATAAATAATTGATAAAATAATTAAGTGGTATATATCAAACGTGTATGTGTATTTTGAAAATTAGGTTACAAATTAATTTTTTAATTTTTTTTGACTTTTTTGAAAAACGGTGTAGAAAAGTAGAGAGATAATAGCCTATTTTGGAAAGTGAATTAAAAGTTACTTTTCAACTTTTAACCTATTTCCTTTCTCACAAAAAAAAGTCAAAAAGTCAAAAAAAATCAAAAAATTAACTTTTTACTATCTTCCCAAACACCTTAATGTGACTCAAGAGATTAAAAATCAAAAAATTGACTTTTAACCTCTTGCCAATAGAGTTAAACAATGCATAAATTTTTTTAAAATTTCAGAAAAAAAAAACAACTTATTTAATAAAATTTTGCTAAAGGAAAATAATTATTTATTGATAGTTGCTAGAGTAGAGCCAGCCAAGAACATGGTCAGTACGGTGGATCGGGATCTCAAAATCTGAACAATCCTCCTCCTCGAGCGTGCACGCACTGAGACAGCTAAATTCTACATTTTTTCATCATCAGCTAACTCTTCTATTCTACTTATTAATCTCCTAGTTTTCCCTTATTTAGGATTATTATGGTGGTCCTCGAAAAAAAAAATATATATATGGTCCATTACTAAGTTTTTAAAATTGTACCGTACCCCTTAATTGTGGATGACCAAGTGCGTTTTTATTAAAATCATGTTAATGATATGTCATTAGAATGTCAATTTTAAAGGACAAAATGCTTAAAAGGAAATAAGTTAAAAATATTAATATTCTTTATGTCTCCCAGATCATTTCATGAATATTTTAATATATTTTAGTTATATTTTTTATATTACAGCCACTAAAAAAACTTTTTATTATCACTTCTTCATTTTATAAGGAGACAGATATCCAATATTAAGCTATTATAGGTAGATTGTAAAATTTTTTATTAAGATATTTGTAGGAGTAGAACACTTGACATGATGAATTTAATATTGCTATTTTACTTTTGATATTTGTCATAAAATTTTTCCTTACATAATTATTTTGAAGCACAGATTAGATAATATCACATAATATTCTGAGACTACTAAATAATTACTCATTATAAGAACATTACTCGTTAACACAATTCTAAAATTTATATGGTTAAAATGAGATCAATCAAATATTAATGAGGGTTGTGCATTCCCATTTCTTTAATCTAATATAGGTTGGGAGGTTTGGGTGAAGGGGCATAGAAGAAGGGGGTGGGATGCAGATATATATGAAGAATGAGGAGGTCATGTTAGGTGATGTCCTAAGAAAACAAAACATGAACAAACAAAAAGAGGAAAGCACGTGGCCTTGGCTAGGATTATGGAAACATATATTTCCCTCATTCTTTCAATGCGAATGTTTTTAGTCATGGTCATGGTGGTGTTTGATGTGTATAGGGAGTGAGTTTTAGAACAAATACATCCTTTTCAGTCTTCGTCTTGGATGTCAATTGTTTTTAAATTCCACAGACCATCCATTCATGTAGATTATGACTTTAAAAAACTAAAAATAAAAAATGGTGTTATGTTTGTGTGACTTGAAATAGTATATGATTATGATGCTAATTATAACTCAAAGTGATGTTGTGTTAGTAGTTATGGCTGAAAAAATAATACATCATGAATAAGCCTGGGATCTTAGACTTATCCATTTAGATTTTTTTGAATTAGTGATTGTGTGATAGAAATTAAATTTGTGCAGTGTGGGATCTATATATATATAAAATAAATTTAAATCACAATATGATAATTCTAAATAACTTTTAGATAGTTAAATTTGAATTTATAATATTATTGATCCATCATTAAAGTAATTACAATTAATAAATAGGTTGGCTTGAGGGAAGGCGAGTAAAGCTACCCTCATGAGTTCTTTGAATTTTGTTTTAAAAATTGATATTTTGAGATATGTAAATAAAAATTATAAATAAATAAAAGGTAATGATCACTGGAAAGTTCAATTGCCGGGTGTTAATTTTGAGTCCAATCTCAGGCAAGTAAAGCTACCGTTATGAGGTCTCAAATTTTGTTTAAAAAATAAGGTTCCCAAATATTTTGAGATGTGTAAAAATTATAAATAAATAAAAGGTAATGATCACCTGAAAATCTAACTGTGGGGTGTTAATTTTGAGTCCAATCTCAAGCAAATGCTAACAAGGTGAATAGAGCTATCGCCATGAGTTCTCAAATTTTGTTTAAAAAATAAGGTTCTCAAATATTTTGATATATGTAAAAATTACAAATAAATAAAAAGTAATGATCACTTGAAAGTCTAATAATTGTCGGGTGTTCAATCTCAGGCAAATGCTAACAAGTTAATTATGAGAATATGATGAAAACTAACTTGGAAAAGAGTAAAAAAATTAAAAAAAAAATTGAAATGCGAAAGAATTATTTTGAATTTAGTGATAAGTGTGTCGAAATTTATGTATTTTTTATATTTTTTTCTTGTGCACCATGATACTTGTTAACAAGATCCTTATTTGACATTTTTCACTTCAACTGAAATTATTAAACAGATCTAATTTTATTCACAAACAAGTTTTGATTCGCTAAAACTAACGAAATTTACAATTTTAAATGGGATAGCACAATTTTTCGATGAAGGGTTCACAATTTTAGATCAATTAAATTTTGTGTTTTATTCACACACTTGAGAGAGTGTGAACAAATTTAAATTCCATGAGATGGGACATATCATACTGTTTTAACTAATTAAATGGTATATTTTGTTGACACATCTTATTCACATATATATGTGAACAAAAAAAAATTACCTTAATTCCCCATGAAATCTAATTTTACCACTATCCTACTGTTAGCTTACCATCTCATTTTATCCTCTTTTGTTTTTTGTTTTTTGAAACATCAATACCTTCCTCGGTTATACAGTCATAAAACGCTCCATCCAATTTTCATGATTAAAACAATTATTTAGGCTCATCCCATCAATAAAATCATGATTAAAAACCCATCTTTCATGATCTTATTTACTATGTGGAATTTAAAAACTTCTTCATTAGGGGGTGTTTGGAAAGAGTTTTTCTTAGTTTTTTTTTGGCTAAAATAGCACTAAAAGACAAAATATGTTAAAATAGCTAATAAGACAAAATGTCACATTAAACCCATAATCATTTCACTTTTTCTCTTACAAACATCACATCCAACTACAAAAAAACCCAACTATTTTCCCAAATACAAAAATTTTAACCTCTTAAAATAATCAAAAACTAAAATAATCTACTAAAATAATAACTTTCCAACCATCCACTTGGTGTACTCTGGAATGTCAGTCTAGCTTTGTATTCAAAAACACAAAAGACTTCTTCAAAAGGCTCCTTCCTTTCTCTTCCATAATTAAAAGCCAACACACTGGCTCCTTCCATCATATTACCATGATCCAAGGCCCTCTCTCTCTCTCTCTCTCTCTCTCTCTCAAGTTAGAGGAAATTATCTAAATTGTCAAAACTTTTTCACAAATTTTGAAAATTCTTCTTTATTTATGCACGTATATATCTATATTACAAAACTCTACGGGTATGTTTGGTTTGTATTTGAGAGATGAATTTTAGAAAAAAAAATTTAAAAAGTTGTTTGGTTTGAGTTTTTCTCAAAAAATTTCCAAAATCACTTTATCTTTTTTACACATCAATCAATCACTTTTTCTCTCTCCTCTCTCTTTCTCAATCACTTTTTCTCTCACACACATCTACTCAAATTCTTCCAAAATATCAAATCATCTCAAACTCCCAAAAAATAACTCTCCCAAAATATACAACCAAACAAACCAAAAAAATTTCTAAACTCTCTCCCCAAATTTTTTTTCAAAAACAACTCTCCCAAAAACAAACCAAACAAGCCCTACATGTTTTCCCCTCCTTTTTTTTCTCAGTTGTTTTGTTTATTTATTTATTTATTTTCTGCTCACTAGTTAGTTTTTTGATTGCAAGAGCATCCCCATCAGTTTACCTAAATTTTATTCTAAAATATTATTAGAAAATTCATTCCCTATTTTAGAAATCACTTTTTCATTTACTTCCTCAAACAGACTTTCTATTGTTTCTCTATTCTATTAACAAATTCCCTATTTTTATTTTATTTTATTAAAATATAATTTTTAATTATAAATTTAAAAAAAATAAAAATCATAAATGTGTATTGTACTCCCTAAACAAAACAAAGCAAAAAAAAAAAATTTATAAGGGAGCTACAGTGACTCCCTACAAATAGGGAGCCACTATAGCAAAAACTAATTTAGGGCATTATTTAAGGGAGCTGATGCAGGTGCATAGGGAGCTATCTACCCCCTAAAATAGGTAAGGAGGGGATTTAGGACTTCTGGTGGGGATGCTCTAAGTTGACATGAAACTATCTAAAAAAACAGTTCCGATTCGTAACTCGAAATTCGGAGGCTCGAATTTGGCTCGACACCAAAACGACGTCGTTTTGGTGTCCTTTTTTTTTTTTGTTTTTTTTGTTTTTTTCCTTTCCCTGTTCTGAAACAGAGGGGATGAAGAGAAGAAGAAGAAGAAGAAGAGAGATGGAGCAGAGGAGACATCATCATCAACAACCAATCATCAACAACCAAAATCAAAAAACAACACAACAACTATTCAAATCATCATCAACAACAACAAACCAAACACAGATCTATTCTGTAGATCAACACACAGATCATCAACAACAACAAACCAACTATTCTGTTCAAAACAACCATTTCGAGCCATCGTCGAAATCAACACACAGATCATCAACAATAACAAACCAACTATTCTGTAGATCTAATCCCATAAAAAAAATGGTTGTTTTTTTGTTCAAAATCAAAATAAAAAAAAAACAAACCAAACACAGATCTACATCGTTGCCATCGTCGACCGTCGCCAGCCGTCGCCAGCTCTCTCTCTCTGTCGCCATCGTCGACCATCGCCGACCGTCGCCAGCTCTCTCTCTCTGTCGCCATCGTCGACCTCTCTCTCTCTCTCTCTCTCTCTCTCTGTTCGCCCTCCTGCTCTCTCTTCTCTCGCTTTCTCTCACACTCTCTCTCCCTCCCCTGTTTCAGATATAAAACAAAAAAAAAAGAAAAAAAATTACAAAACGACGCCGTTTTGAAAAATCGAGCCAATCGAGCCTTGCAACTTTCGAGCTACCAACCTTTATTCCTAAAAAAAAGTTAACATAAATGAGGTATAAGCAATTAGATACATGGTAAGTAGGTATGTTTTTGTTTTGGGTGAATAAGTAAGTAGGGATGTTGTGCCACAAAATGTTGTAATTTTGAGTTTTGAATTTGAGTTGTACAAAAAATTGTTTTTTTTTTTTAACTTAAATACTCAAAATTATACTATTTTGAGACACAACATCTCTACTGCTAACAAAGAAATACTTGAACATGTTTTTTTTTTTTTTTGGGAAGTTTTTTTTTTTTTTTTGGGGGGGGGATGACACCACAGTGGTATCAGTAAAACATAATTATAAATAGATGATAAACATTACAAATATTAATAATTAAAATTATAAACCTCGCCATGAATTTGTAATAAATTTTTCATTATCACCATTGAAGAGTGATTTTTCCTTTTTTTTTTTTTTAACTTAAATACTCAAAATTATACTATTTTGAGACACAACATCTCTACTGCTAACAAAGAAATACTTGAACATGTTTTTTTTTTTTTTTTGGGAAGTCTTTTTTTTTTTTTTGGGGGGGGGGATGACACCACAGTGGTATCAGTAAAACATAATTATAAATAGATGATAAACATTACAAATATTAATAATTAAAATTATAAACCTCGCCATGAATTTGTAATAAATTTTTCATTATCACCATTGAAGAGTGATTTTTCCTTCTTTTTTTTTTTTTAAATTTTTTATAAAACAGAATACTTCAACATGTTTATATTCACTAATTCATGTTTTTCTTTTGTTCCAATTGACAAATTCATGTTAAGACACTTTCTATACATACATCTGTGAAATTATGTACTCATCATATACTTTATTTTGTGTCCACATCTTACGGTAGAAATAGATAGAAGATTTCATTCCAGAGTACCCAAAAAAAAAAAAGAGGTAGAAGACAAAATAATTACAAATAAAAAAAAAATAGAACAATCGCCAAAAATCAGCTACTACCAAACTATATACAAAAGCAAATTTTCTTTCCAAAGAAGAAAAAAACAAGAGAATAATTCTTATTTGCTTTTCGTCTGCCATCTAGTATATGTACATCTAATATTCTTCTTGTCTTTACCTACCACACGGTTGTTCTAGTTCATAAATATGGTTGTGCGAGCTGAATGTTGAATTTTGTGGCCATTATGTTTTAATTTTTTAAATTTAATTTTCTGAAAATTTAATTTTTTATTTTTTCGTATTTTTTAATATTTTTGATGAATATTTTTAAAATTTTAAACAATTTTTTACTTTTTTAGATGCATCTTACTAAGATGTATCTAAAAAGTAAAATATTTGTAAAAAAGTTTTTTTAAAAAATTAATAAATACACAAGAATACGAAAATTTACTGAATTTTTATTTTTTTGTATTTTTGATATTTAGTAAATTTTTAAAAGATTTTTTTTTTCACAAATATTATACTTTTTAAGTGTATTTATATTAGGTGTATTTAAAAATTTTAAAAATTACTTAAAATATTTTAAAAATTCAGTGAAAACAAAAAAAATACAAAAAATAAAAAATTTCAATTTTCTGAAAAATGAATCCTGAAAACTGAATCCAAACAATTCACAAATAATTCTTGTACAATAATAATTTATGTGATATTTTTCATCAAACTTGTAAAAATGTCACTGCTATTCTTTAGAAATTTTATCTGTTTATAAAATTCTATTTTGGATAAATTACAAGTACATCCCTTAAGATTTACTTAAAATATAGATTATCCCATGTGATTTGAAAAATTACAAATATCCCTTATCAAAATTTTTTATTTAACAGAATTAAGTAAAAAAATGAAATTCACAATTGCTCTCCTATACAATAATAAAATTATATAAATTATTAATTAAAATATATTTCTATTATCATTAAAAACTTAAAAATCTCAAGAGGTGAAATGTAATTTTCAAAACCACAAGAACGATTCATATTTTAATCTAACCATATATTTGTAATTTACCCAATTATTATTTTTCCTTTTGTTGGCCAGACAGCATTGAACCTTCCTTAATTATTATTTTGAATGATGGAATAAGTGAATAACCTTCCAATCAACTTACCCAAACAAAAAACAAAAGAAATGAAAACAACAACAAAAAAACAAAAGAAGTAAAACCTTTAAAATAGAAGAAGGGTGTGGGAATACATAAATGTGGTTCTAGTATAGATACATCCTCTCATCATCAACCTTCACATATATATATATATATATATATAATCTTGTAAATTCATGTATAGACCATCAAATCTCCCCCACAAGATCAACCCAACTGGATTATGGAGAGTCGTCAATCATAATTGCAATAAGAGAAGGCATAGATTGGAGATTTTAAAGGTCAAATGCATGGAATCATAGTCAGTTGGGATAATATAAAATAAAATAAAATAAAACAATTTACAAAATGAGACAAAAATATGAAATAAATAAAATTTGCATATGAAGTTTATCATATATAAGGCTCACCTTATATCCCATATATGTATATTATTCTATAAAAACCATCTACGGTGCTGAGATTTATTAAATCAGAATATTGTAATAAAGCCAACCTTTAGGAATAAGAAATTCAGTTCAACTGTTCACACTCATAATCACTCTTGTGTTCAAAGTCTCATCAAACTTTTTTTTGCCAAAAGAATGTTAAGAATACAATAATGTTTAGTAGTGATCCAGTGATTGGTACCCACTAGAATTGCATTTTCTCAAAGTCCCTCCGAATCTTTATGTTACAACAACCCGGTGGCCCCATCTGCACTGGTGCATTATAATTTATATGTATGAACTGGAATGAGATTGTGTTATTGGGTTGGGTGGTGTACATATCGCAACTCAACTGTGTTGTGAGTAATAATCTACAGTATAATTACCCCATCTAACTCCTTTACTCCATTAACAACATACATCCAGTGGGTTCAAATTCGAATTTGGAGGGTGGGACACAGAAACAAGAATCAAGGCAGTGTCACGTCATTTCCTCCTAAAAGCAAGGGTATTTCCGGAATAAGAACCGGTGATTTCGCCACGTCAGAAAATGCCAAACTCGCATTGTGGCTTCAATCTCGGACGACCACCATGCACGCGCATGACGCCCCCCCAATTCCCTTCCCTTTATAAACCCCCTCTCTCTCTCCACATTTCTCTTCATCTTCCTCACTTCAAATCGTGACATCTTCTTCTTCTCCTCTCTCTCTCTCTCTCTCTCTCTCTCTCTATATATATATATACAAACTTTCTCTCTCTACAAAACAACATGCACAAAAATATATATATGTATAGAGAAGAAATGTACAGTAGTCAGAAATCATCTAGAGAAGATAGATTAAAAAGAAATCCTCGAAACCCATCATTCTCTTCCAGTCTTCTTGACGAAATCTACCGTTCCATCGATGGCGGGAACGAGAAATGCCAAGAATTGAAGTTGTATAAGGATAGAGTCGTCAAGAAACAGAGTCATGGCAGTAGTGTCCAGGATGAAGACATGGCGAGCCTCCGCCGAGCATGTCTTCTCGAGAAGTGGATGGAAAAGAAAGTTCACGACAAGGGGGTTTCGGGTCAACGACGCCAATTGGTACCCGAATTGGAGGAGAGAAAATTGCAGCACCGCAACACTGATGCTCTGTTCTTCAGTTCCTCTTCAAGTTCTTCGGATTCTAGTTCCGGTGCCCTCTCAATCTCATCCTCCGACACCGAGTTTTTGGGGAAATCAAGGACTTCTTGTTTCACTGCAAAGAGGCCAAAGCCAGTGAAGACTAACGTTTCGGGGAAATTGGGAAAGGCTGAATACTATGAACAGAGTGAATACTACTTGTTCGATGATTACCCTCATCCGAAAAACCATGAAGATTTGAAGAATGAAGATGGTTTGATAAAATCGAAATTGAGAGCTTTAAAGATTTACAGCAATTTAAAGAAGGTGAAACAGCCGATCTCGCCTGGGGGTAAGCTCGCGAGCTTTTTAAACTCTCTGTTCAGTAATGGAAATTCGAAGAAGACGAAGAACTCAAGCTCATCATCAACTGGAGGTTACGAGGATGTGTGTGTGGAGAGAAAAGCAAAGTCCACTCAAGCATCTACATGCTCATCGGCATCTTCATATTCCAGATCATGTTTATCTAAATCCTCACTGAATTCGAAGGAAAAACCCAACAATAGTGGTGTGAAAAGAACTGTAACATTCTATCCAGTGAGTGTGATCGTCGACGAAGATTGTCGTCCTTGCGGCCATAAATGCATATATGAAAACAATTCCAGCAAGTATGGGATGGAAGAGGTAAAGCGCCGGCAAGTTCTTGTGGAAAAGAGTCGGAAAATTGAAGAGGCTGCAGCGGCGAGAGAGATTTTGAAAGGGTATGCAAAGAATGCTATGGTGCTTAGTGGCAATGAAGACGACTATGACGATGCGGCTAGTGATTCAAGCTCGGATTTGTTCGAGCTTGATCACTTGGCATTTATTGGGAATAACAATCGTAGATTTTGTGAGGAACTTCCAGTTTACGAAACTACCTATCTTGATACGAATCGTGCCATTGCTAGTGGCTTGATTCGTTAGTTTCATAATTGTTTTCTTTTTTGATAATATCATTTCCTTTGAATATATAGATACGCTTTTGATTAAATCAAATTTGTGATGGGTTATTATGATCATTGTTAATTTTTCTGTGGTGATTTTGATTTTGATTTTGTAAGTGAATTATGGGAGTTTGAGAGAAAAAGTGAAAGAGTAGACAAGATGCTGGAAAAGAATGTATAGTGTGTGGGTAGGGGGGGGGGGGATGGGGTTGATCCCAAGTTGGGTAAGAGAGAGTGACAGTTTTTGATAAAACAGAGGAAAGAAAGATAAGAGGGGGGAAAGAGAAAGAGAAAGAGAAAGGAAAATGAAGATTCGAGATCGAAATGAGAAGCAAAAGAAAAGGAGAGAATGTGAGGTGTTGAGCTGGGTAAAGGGAAAGGGAAGAGATCTCAGCCCATGGGAATAGGAAAAGTGAGAGCTTTAGCTTTCTTTACGTACTATATCTTTCTTTTAGAATTAGAATTGGGAAGAATATTTTTGTCTTGCTTCAGCATGTGGAATGTTAGGATCCAAATCGCTAGGACCAAGAAAAGAGGCAATTCTTTGGGTATTTATCCTTCTCAAATGTTCATATTTTCTCGGATCTTAAATTTCGAGTAAGATCTTGTGAAGATAAAAAAATTAAAATATAAACTATTTTTCTTTTCACATTTCCTTCTCTGTTTTGTTTTTTTTTTGTTTTTTTTTTGGATGATCAAATTCAAAATTTAAACACAAATTTAGTTTGTAAGCACCTTTAGCCATTGCAACTTTCTCTCTATATTTCTATAGTTTGGTTACCAAAATTTTTTAACGGAGATGTGGCACTTCAATTCTTACTTTTTGACAAAAGGGCGTATAGATGAAATTAGCCACCCTAAGAAGGAAGAGGAAGTGATAAAACAACATTAAAAATGGAAGGTTGAATGAAGTTCGATCACAAAAGAAAATAAAATGTAATTTACCTCATTGTATATGACGTAGAGTGAAAAATACTATTATATAAAACAAAAATATTATATAATTTTTAGATTCAAAAGTATTAATTCATTTTTTTTTTTGAAAAATTCTAAATTTACAAAATACAAAAAGACACATGTTATTTAATAATTCAATTATATATATGTGTATATATATATATTAAGGTAGGAATTAATTATTTTATCATTATAGTAACACATTTTAATTTTTCTACTTTTGACCTTTCAAATCCCTTAATTGATGAATTTTGCAAAGTTTTTATATGGAAATTAAATCACTTGAAAAAAAAAAAAAAAATTAAGAATACATTTATTTATTTATTATTATTATTTTTTGGCACAAGAACACTACTTTAAAGAGAAATTGACCAATAAGTCTCGTATTTTGGATTTGTATTCCATAGTCTCATATTTTTTTGTTGTGATTCATTTAGTCATTTTTGATGTATAATGACTCATTTACCCACAACATTGAAGTGTCACATTTAAAAAAATACACTAAAGAGTTTTAATGTCACATCATACACGTTGGAGTGTCACATTTGAGAAAAGTATACTTAGGAATTTTTAATTTTTTAGAGTGTCATATCATACCCGCTATGTTGGAGTGTCACATGTTACGTTTGGAAAAAGTACACTAATAAATTTTTAATTTTTTTGCAGTGTCACATTATACCTATCACATTGTCACATTTAAAAAAAGTATACTAACGAATTTTTAGTTTTTTTTATAGTGTTATATCATACCCGTCACGTTATCACATTTGGGACACATTGTCACATTTAAAAAAAGTACACTAATGAGTTTTTAATTTTTTTAGAGTGTCACATTATACCCTTCACGTTGTCACATTTGGAAAAAATACACTAAGGAGTTTTTGGTTTTTTTTGAGTAAAAGATTTGAAGTGTCATATCATACCCACCACATTGTCACATTTGAAAAAAATACATTAAAGGGTGTGAGAGAAAATTAGAAGGTGAGAAAATGTTAGAGAGAGAGAGAGAAAGGCACGACTGCTCAACGGCAAGAGGACCCACCGACATCAATAGGAAATTCCATAGCAACTGGTAGCCGCCAAGCCCAGCCAAATGGCAACCCAATGGACCCCTCCACAGAAGAGATTGACCAACAAGAACATCATCACCACAAATCCATTCGTAGCCTAGGTACTACCTTCACTTCCCTTTTCTTCAAGGATGCCCTAACCACCCCTCTTTTCTCAAACTCCACCCCCACCTCCTTACTCCCTGATACCTTCTCCGACGACAAGGAACTAGATGAAGATGAATTTGTCCCTACCATCACTCTTACCAGTGAAGATAAGGCCCGAATTCGCACCCCTTGGTTGAAAGCTATCATTGTCAAACTCATGGGTCGCAACATTGGTTTCAACTACTTCATGACAAGAATTAAAGCTTTGTGGAAACCCACGGGAGTTATTATCGGACTAGATTTGGGCAACCATTTCTACATCATCAAATTCCTTAACGATGAAGACCTCTCTAAGGTTCTGAATGAAGGGCCTTGGTTCATTGGAGCTCACTTTATTGCGGTGCGAAAATGGGAACCGGAGTTTCAAGCCACCCACTCTCTTATCCACTCCACAGTCGTTTGGGCCAGATTCACTGGCCTCTCGATTGAGTTTTTTGACAGATCCATTCTCCAAACGATTGGTGCTAAACAGGGTACTCTTCTGAAAATTGATGTTCACATAGAGAATGGTAACAAAGAGAGATTTGCCAGACTATGCGTCCAAGTTGACCTCTCCAAACCACTTATTGCAAAAATTAAGATTGGCACTATTACTCAAAGAGTCTCTTATGAAGGCATATCATCAATCTACTTTGACTATGGTAGACTGGGCCACAAGAGAGGTAACTGTAACACTTCTCTCTCCACCAACTCACACCCACCTTCGGCCATCCTCCACTCAACACACCAACAAACACTACACCAACCATCTCCTCTGAAACCCATTTTGGACCTTGGATGCTTGTTGAACGTCACTACAAAACCACCAACCGATCCCCAAACCACCCTCTATTTCGTCGTAAAACTGACACCTCGATACACCACCCTGTCTGGCAAAAAAATACAAAACCATCAACACCAGAGCCTTCTGCTGTCTAGGTCCAGTCAACCTTCTCCTCTGACCCCTCTGCACCTCATGTCTCTTCTGGCTCCTTGCCAGCTGCCTCCCCTCAAGCCACCCATATCCTTGATTCAAATAATTTCTCTATCCTTGTAAACTTTTCTGAAGACTGTCATACCTCAAGCTCCACCCCACCTATCCAAGTCTACCCCCTTTTGACTTCGTCCTCTGAAACTTTCACCCTTCCATCATCTGTTACACCTGACAGTGCTTCCTTAACCCCCCCAAATGATCATATCTGTCTGCACCTACCCAACTCTATTCCCCATAAACCTTACAATACTCTCACTCCTCAATCTCATCCCCTTAACACCATACCACCCCCACCTCATTCTTTTGCCTACCCAACCAATGCCTCGTCTCTGCACTTGTCTCCGGCGAAACAATATAACGTCTAGAAACCTAAGAAGCCGGTTAAATCCCAACTCAGAAGCCCATCCCGATACCCAGATTCCCTTCAGACTCCACAACCTCAACACTCGCCCAAATCACTCCACCCACCAGACCCTCAACAGCCCAGGCTGGTTCATGGAAATTCAAGATCACCACTATCTAGTAGACTCTCGTCTTCTAACAAAAATCCAGAGGGACCCTACCCACATACTTGGCTGGTTCGATCCAGACATCCTCCAAATATGGATGTCTCTCTCCCAATACTCTCACTTCCCAGCTCACCTCCTAAATCGCCAAATCGTGATAGTAACCTACCTCTCAACCCCCTATACTCACCTCACAGATCGCCCCCGCCAAACCATCCAGTTGAACCAAATAATTGTTCCCATAACCAACTTTCTCCCAAACCTTCAACCATTCCTGGACCCTTGTCTGGCCGAAACCCTCCTGCCGACTCCACCACTACCCACCCTAGACCACCATTGCCTTGCCAATTACCTAAGAACCTTTGCTCTGGAGGGGCACTGCTACCAAGCAAAGAGGATCATAGCAGAGCCAAACCAGCACCTCCTTCGTGTCTCCGTTGAGTCCTTCATGATGCAAAGAAACTCAAGTCTAACTCACAACATAGCTCTCATACCGACACTGGCACTCGACCCAATGCCATTGGAGGACAATCCTCTGGGCCCGGGATGGATCACCAATAGCGAGGAAGTAATTAACGGGGAGGCAATCACTCCCTCACTTCTTCCCCTCTTTAATCCTCCAATGAAGGTCTTGCTATGGAATTGTCGTGGCGCTGCTAGACCACACTTCTGCTACCATTTCTTCACTATTGTGAATAAATACCACCCCCAACTTATCATTCTCACCAAAACTAGAGTGGATGGAACCAGAGGTAAAACCCTCAGTGAAAACCTGGGTTTTTCTAATGTCCATATTTCTGATCCCATCGGTTTTGCCGGAGGCTTCTGGTTAGAGATCGACTATGAAGTCCTCTTGACCATAGAGCAGGAGATCCACACTTGGATTAAGGTCCCTTCTAACCCCTCTCCTTGGCTTTTTTCAGCCATATATACTAGTCCTCACTTAAATCAAAGATGCATTTTATGGGATAACCTTATGTTACTTTCTAACACACACTCCTCTCCATGGCTCATGGTTGGAGATTTCAATGAAATACTAACTAGTGTAGATAAATATGGTGGCCGTGCAATGCAACCCCACCGTGCTAGAAGATTCAAAGAATGTATGGACGAATGTGGCATGATTGACTTGGGCTTTACTGGCCCCCGATTCACCTGGACCAACCTTCGCACCACTGGAGTCTTAATCCATAAAAGGCTTGACAGATGCTGGTGCAACAACTCCTGGCAGCTCCTCTACCCCGAAACCAAAGTCCTTCACCTTTCTAGAGTTCACTCTGACCATTGCCCTATCCTCATTGACACAGACCCACTCCCCACCCTCAGACCAACCCATCCATTTCGCTTCGAAACAATATGGTTCTCTGACCCAAGCATCTTCTCCGTCATCAAAAACAGTTGGCTAGACAATACCCTCCTATTCTCAGCTTGTGTCAACCTCTTTGTAACCAATGTCAAGCTTTGGAACGAGCTCTCCTTTGGTAACATTTTCCATAGAAAAAAACATCTCTCTTCCTGCATTCTAGAAGTCCAAAAAAGCCTTGAAACTCACCCCTCCCCTTTCCTCTTCAATCTGGAAAAATCTCTTGTCAAAGACTTTAATGACATCCTCAAGCTTGAAGAGGAGTTTTGGGCCCTCAAATCCCGTATCAACTTTGTCCTGGATGGCGACAAAAACACTAAATTTTTCCACCAATCTACACTCACTTATCGCCTCAGAAACAAAATTCTAGCCATCTGTGACTGCAACAACAATTGGATTTTTGATGAGCCTAGTATCAAAACCTCCTTCATCTCCCACTACTCCTCACTATTCTCTACCGCCACCACCTCCACCACCCTCACCTTTCCCCCTCCATTCCCTTTCCCCCAAATTGATGTCAGCCACCATCATTCCCTCTGCTTAACACCCACTGTCCTTGAAATCAAAGCTGTCCTTGGGTCCTTTAAGCCTTGGAAAGCCCCCGGCCTTGACGGCCTCCATCCCGTATTTTTCCAAAAATGCTGGACCATTCTAGCCCCCTCTGTCATGAGAGTCATCAATGATGTCTTCTCCACTGGTTCGATTGACCCCAATATCAACCACACCTTCATTTGTCTCATTTCCAAAATCACTAATCCAGAACTCGTCATCCAATACCGCCCAATTAGTCTCTGCAACACCATTTGTAAACTCATCACCAAAACCATTGTTGCTCGCCTTCGGCCCCTGCTCGACAACATTATTAGTCCCTACCAAACCAGCTTCATACCGGAAGGAAAGGAGCTGATAATGTTGTTATTGTTCAAGAGGTTGTCCACAGCTTTCGTGCTACAAAAGGTAATAGTGGCAAAATGCTCATCAAGATTGACTTAGAAAAGGCCTTCGATAGACTTGAGTGGGGGTTCATTCGACACATACTCATTTTCTTCAATTTCCCAAAGATTTGGATTGACATCATCCTCTCTTGCATTTCTTCCTCTACCATATCAATCCTGTTCAATGGTGGTATAACAGACACTTTCTTCCCCTCCCGCGATATTCAACAGGGTGATCCTCTCCCCCCCTATCTCTTTATCCTTTGTATGGAATACTTGTCCATTGCCATCACCCAAGCTTGTGATCAAAAACTGTGGTCACCCATTAAAATCAGTAGATCCGGTCCCACCTTATCCCACTTATTCTTTGCCGATGACCTAATCCTCTTTGGGAAAGCCACTGAGGAAAATTGCTCAACCATAGTCTTTGTCCTTAACGACTTCTGTTGCAAATCAGGCCAAAAAATCAATTTGAGCAAATCCAAAGTTTTATTCTTTGCCAACTTAGATGATAATGCCAAGACCCACCTTGCCAACAAACTCCAAATCCCGATTACCACTAACCTTGGGAAATATCTTGGTTGCTCTATTCACTACACTTGTCCCTCCGCCAACTCCTTCTCCTTCATCGTGGAACAAATCTAAAATAAATTGACCGGTTGGAAATCCAAATTACTATCCCTCCCGGGCAGAGTCACCTTTATCAAAGCTGTCAATTCAGCCATTCCTAACCATGTTATGCAATGCAACCATATCCCTAAGTCTGTTACCAATAAAATAGACAAACTCAATAGGGACTTCCTTTGGGGTACCACCTCCGAAAAAAAGAAAATACACTCCATCAGTTGGGATAACGTAATAAAACCTAAAAAAGTTGGAGGGTTGGGTATTAGACAAGCTAGCCTAGTAAACAAAGTCAACATGGCCAAGCTCAATTGGAGACTACACTCTGAAAAACATAAACTTTGGGCTAAAGTTCTGAACTCCAAGCCCCGATCTAAGTCCTCAATCCTCTCTCCTACTTGGAAAGGAATTAACAAAGGGGCTGAACTCTTCCAATTAGGCTCCAAAATCCTCGTTCGAAATGGCCTCCATACCTCCTTTTGGTTTGATAACTGGTTAGGCCCTGGCCCACTCAGATCCCTCATCGAAGGGCCCCTCACGCTCTCTGACCAACACCTTTTGGTTGGAGATTGTTGGGCAGAAAACTCTTGGAACCTAGACAGCCTCCACTCCAAACCCTTTCCCCCATCCCCTCTATTTGATAACTGGACTTGGTTCTGGAAGAGTCGAACTTCACCTAGAATATCCTATTTCCTCTGGCTCACTCTTCACTAACGCTTTAGTACCAAAAAATAACCTCCTCCTTCGCCATATCACTAGTGACTCTATCTGCCCTCGCTGCCTTATCCATCCTGAAACTACCACTCACGTCCTTAGGGACTGCAAATTTGCCAAACACTTCTGGGATGCTCTCCAAATCCCAGTCGATGCCACTCCTTTTTTCACCCACTCTCTTGCTGTCTGGATTAAATCTAATTGTACCTCCAACCTAACCTACAACTCATCTGCAAACTGGTCAGTCATTTTTCCCATCTCTTGCTGGTTCATTTGGAAAAATCGTAATTCTTGGTGTCTCTCCACCCCCAACCCTCACTTGTTCAACCCCTCCTTGGCCATTGTATCTGCCATCGAATGGCAACATCTCTCTCCATCTAGGCAACCACGCCCCCTCTCTTCCATCTGCTATCTCTTGGCTCCCCCCCAAACCTGGCCTTTTCAAACTCAATACCGATGGTGCCTCAAAAAACAACCCTGGGCTTGCCTCTGCTAGTGGTATCATTTGGGAGTGGACGGGTAAATGGATTTCTGGTTTCTGCCGCAACATTGGCCACTCGTCCAGTATCGAAGCTGAACTTTGGGCCATGCGAGATGGTCTAAAACTTGCTCTTGACCTTAATCTCACAGGAATAGAAGTGGAAACAGATGCAACCATCATACAAAATCTCATTCTTGGAAACTCCAACCATTGTCATCAACTTAGTAACCTCATTCATGACTGCAGGTACCTCTTTGACCAGCTCGGAACCTCGACTATTAGCCATACCTACCGTGATGGAAACAAATGCGCAGACTTGCTTGCTAACAAAGGATTCAATCATGAGGGTCTACTTGTTTTTTCTTCTATTCTTAATTGTATTTCCCTTCAAGTTTTTGAAGACGCTAGGTGTACTTTTTACCCTAGAAATGTAATTGCTTAACTATTATCAATCTAATTTCTAGCTTTATTACCAAAAAAAAGAAAAAAAAAAGAAAAGAAAAAAATACATTAAGAAATTTTTAATTTTTTTGGAGTGTCGCATCATATCCTCAACGTTGAAGTGTCACATTAATACTTTCCAAATTTGAGTGTCACATCATACTTGCAAAATTAATAAAATGGTATAATCATCCACCAAAATACTACCAAAATAAAAAAATAGGACCACACAGAAAGAAACTCTATACTAATAGGACTTAATATATCAATTAAAAAAACTTGAGACTAATTAAAATACTTGTTTATGAGATGAGACTTATTAGTAAATATCCCTAATTTAAAATGTTCACCTAAATTTTATTTCTTATTGCATTCTAAGGACTCTACAATAATGTGATTTGAATAGGAACAACTCTCTTTCCTACCTAGAGTCAAATTCTTTTGTTTTGCATCAAAGTTAGACACTCATTATATGTTGTAATTATGTATCAAAGTGTATACATTAAATATAAAATAATATATTCTTTTTGGCACTACTATTTTTTTGGGGTATCATATAACATAATATAATCATAACTAATGGCATTGAGACAAACTAAGAAAGTTGTGATATATCATGTCATCAATTTACCTTCTATGCATGCAATTTCCCATATGACATAATTCTATACAAATTGATCAGTTCAAGAATTTCCAAACACAAAATTGAACAAGAACGAATCAATCGACACTTTTTTCATATTTTATACTATTTTTTACACACACTTATATTAATCATTGGTCATTTGAACAGTAATTAGTATTTTCCCTAAACAAAATGTAATTTAACATTGTTGGCTTATGAATTGATATATGAACATTATGATAATGACAGTTGGAATGATGAAGTAGGTGTGCATAAGTAAAATTAAAAGTCAATAATACTTTTTAAAGGCTTTTGTTTTTGGGTTGAAATTAAAGGCATTTGTTGAACACCTAATTGCATTCTTGATGAAAAAAGTTTAAATGATTTTTTTTAGATTGAATTAATAAAGTACAATACAATCATAGTAATAGCAACAACCACCGCTATTATACTATGGTAAGCATGCAATGTAGATCCAATTAAGTAACCGTTTGAATAATTTGAGGACCATTTCGATTGAAATAGTTGGATGGACATTCTAAAACAAGAAAAAAAACTTTGTAGTCTAGGACTTACTCGCCATTAAGATTATTCATCACCAACTCAAAAAATTTGCAACAACTTTTAGATGAGGTAGGGCAATTTTTTTTTTTCATTTTTTCATTTTACTTTTTAAATGTGAAAAAATGATAAGTTCAGTAATTGTTAAAAAAATTGTTTTAATTATGAAGAAAGTTTTGTGAGTCTTTTCAAAGGTAAATGCTCGGAATTTCAAATGTTTTATCACTAAATGTCTCATAAACATTTAGGTCCCTAACATTACTCCTTTTCAAATTTTAACTTTTTTTTGTGAGAAGTGCCATATTAATCCTATAGGGTGCGTTTGTTTGGACGGACTAAATAAGGGAGAATTGTAATCTATCAGACTATTAGTCCTGGAATATATTGTCCCGGGACTATTTAGTTGGACTGAATTTGTATTCTATGCTTGTTTAGTCATGGGATTAGATGTCTGGATTGGACTATTTTTAGTTATCCAATGTTTGTTTGGGATATTATGGAGAAGGATAAATGCTCAAATGACTATTTTATCATTTTCAATTATTTACTAAGTAATAGCAATATTAAACATAGCTTTAATATTTTAATTATTTTTAGCTAGATTAAATAAAAATTTATTTTATTTTATTTTTTTGCACAATTAAATAAATTTATTTTTAAAAAATTAAATAAATTAAAAATAAATAAAAATATATGTTATTTTTTTAATTAAAATTTTAAATAAATTTATTTTAAATAATAATAATAATTAAATAATGAAATAAAATAAAACATCTATTAAAATTTTAAATAATGAAATTAAATAAAATATAAACAAAATTTTAAAATAAAACATCAATAAAATATTTGTAAAAAATATTTTAAAAAATTAAATAAATAAAACAAAAATAAAAATTAAATAAAATTATTTTATTTTCAAATTGAGAAATTTTAAATTTTTTTGAATTTTACTAAATATAATACATAATTAAATAGTAGAGGGCAAAAATGTAATTTCATTTTCTAATCCCATGGGATGAGTTATCCCATGGTTTCTATCCCACACCCTAATCATTAAAAAAAAAAAAAGATAATCTGGAGCAAAATTTTTCAAACAAACTAATAGTTCAATTCCACACCCTAATCTTTCAAAACAAACAAACATAGTGTTTGTTGAGTCTTTGTTAACATAATCAAAGCGCCATGGTGGAAAATTTTAAAGTACAGAAAGTAAAATCGTTTTTTAACAATTTTGTAGACATTTCAAAAGAAAAAAAGTATTATGGAGAAGGTTTTTTAAGCCAAACCATAAAGACTATTTACTCTTTTAACTTTTTTTAGTCACAAAAAATTGTTTATTTAGAGATTACCAAGTAGGATCTTAGGCCATATTTGATTTTGAATTTCAAGATAATTTATAAAAGAAAGAGGAGTGAAAAAAAAAACCTTGTATTCCATACACTTCTCTTTCATAAATTCGAAATCCAAACATTACATTAATTCTTAACCAAAAGCATAATGAAAAATTGTAGTGACATGCTACAATTTTTTCTTACAAATTGATGTGACATGCTACAATAAATCTTTAAAAATTAAAATGAGACAGTAAAATAGCATATAGAGGCCACATAAATTTGAAAGAAGAAATTTTAAATTTTAATTGTATAATACTATTCTATTAGATGTAGTATAAAACAGTAATCATATATCAATATCTACTCCTATTAACATCAAATTTAATTATAAGGATGGACTTTATCATGATCGAATTACTGTAAAGGTTGAAAATCTTCAATATGCTTTTAATGTAGTTGTTTTAAAACACAACAACACGTTTGTAGCAAATAAATGAAAAACTAAGATGGTTTTACAAGCCTTCAATGGACAATAAAAAAAAGAGACAATAATATTTACAATGAAAAGGACTAAAATATTTAATGAGTACAAATTAATAAATTTTATAAATATCTTTTTACTTATTAAGCTTCGTATTAAATTCTAAAACTTCATTACTATTATACTATATGCTATGCAATAGTTTAAACCATTTCATTACTAATACAAATAGTTTAAATAATTGTAAAAATATTTTTTTTTATAAAAAAAATTACTACTACACAACTTCTTCGTCTTCTTTTTTATTTTATTTTTATTTTTTATGTCAAACCAATTGAATTGTTCATTTTACAATATTTAGACTCATTTTTTTTTAGACATACTCTGTGAGTTAAAAAAAATCGTGTGAAAAAATTTAGAGACAATTACAAAAAAATTTCAGGATTTGAGTCTTGTAACAAAATAAATCTTGAGTTTTCAATTGTGTCAATTTAAACTATAATCTTTTGATTTATTTTCAATTTAAACCATTTGTCTATTTTCGTTAAGTAAAAGTGACGAAAAAAAATAGTATTTTAATTATTAAATTCAATATAGGTATATATAAAATGTCTAAAACACACTTTTCATTCAATTTAATAATTAAAATATTAATTTTTTCTTCGATTTTACTTAATGAAAATAGACAAATGAATTAAATTGAAAACAAATAAAAAATTTAAAGGTTTAAATTGACAAAATTAAAAAATCAAAATTTATTTTATTACAAAATTTAAACCTTGAATTTATTTTTTTTTATTTTTGTAATTATCAAAAAAATTAAAGTGGAGTGATGACTCTTACGCTCTTTCTCGACTTTTAAGTCACTTCATGGATTGATGACAGAGAGCTCATAAATTATGAGTTGAATATTTTACATAAGACTAGGTGGGTTCTTCCTGGAGAATCTGACAAATATATTCATAATGGTTATATTTACAAAAATAATAATCAAAATTACATATATGTGTTAATAATCATATATGTGTTACTCTATACATATATGTGTTAATAATCAGTCACTAAAACTATTTTGATATATAATTGAGGCCAAGTTTGGGAAGACTAAATAAGTGTACTTTTTGTCTTTTTGGACAAAAAAAGTGAGGTTGAAAATATGAATGTTTGGGTTAACTTTTTGACTTTTTATGAAAAAATGTGTAATAAAAAATTGTGAAAATTAGTTTTTAGAGAAAAATTTGAATTGGGAGTTGTGCAGCCGTAATTGTTGACTTTTGGTGAATAGTGTTAACTTTTTAACTTTTTGAGTAACTTTTTGGCTTTTTGGATTATTTGGGAGTACCCAAACTTGGCCTGAATATCACTTTCGTTATAACTAAATAATTACAACAAATTGTAACCAATATTACTTTACAAAATAACATAACAACATATGGGTTTGTTTGGGAAGTTGGTTGGCTTTTTGACTTTTTACCTATTTTAGCATGGGTGTAAAAAGCCTCGTTTGGGAAGGATTTTTTGGCTTTTTTGACTTTTTGTAAGAAAAAGAATGTAATGATTATGAGTTGGATGTGATGTTTTGTCTTATTGGGCTAAAATAGCTTATTTTGTCTTATATAACTATTTTAGCCCCAACCCATCTTGCCAAACAAGCCCTATGATGCATTAACTTTGACTTGATAATTTATTATAATATCTTCATCACAATGGTGTATAAACAAACATCCTAATAGTTCTTACCAATATCATTTTAAATCATAATTTCCATATAGTATGTCACTACAAAAAATTAAGGTTTTAAAGATTAAAATTTAGAGATAAAATTATTTTTTGGGGACCAAATATTTTTGTTGCGAAAAGTGTTGATATTATATTTTTAACAATGAAAATTGGATATTAGTGATAAATTATTATCTTTTTTGGACCAAATTTTTTGTCTAAAAAAAAAAACCATTTTGAAATCAAATTATTTTGACCCAAAAAGTGTATTCATTTATTAGTGACATTTTCAAAATTTTGTTACTAAAAGCCTTATTTATGACTTTTCGAGATGACCTTTTAACGAATATTCTTACGACGATAGAAATTAGTCCCGAAATGTCTTTTGCAGATCAAAAAATTTGACCTATAAAACTCTTATATGTTGTAATGTGTATGTACCATATAAAAAATAATTAGTCAACATATGATTCTTAACCGACCATAGGTGGTGGTTCCAAGCTTAAACTTGACCCTACTAATTCATTATTAAGCATTAAAAAGAAAAGAAAAAAAAGAAAAAAAGAAAGAAAGTAGATGGGTCAGTCTTAGACATAATAATAATGAAGTTAGAAATATAAATTATTGGTACGGGACGAGTGAGGAGCATGCAACTGTGGAATGGGGAGTCCCGCATAAAAATAAAAAGAATCTTTGAGGTGAAAACAACTCTAAGATGAACATGAACAAATGATTAGGAACAAAGAAAGTTAAGATAGAAGTATGTTTGTTTAAGCCGGCAGTGGATTTGTAACTAATGTACTTGTTTGTTATGGTTAGCTTTGTGCATATAATTAAAGTAGTTTTGTAAAGTTTCTTTAATTGTGTATGATTATAATATGGATAACTAATATATATGTAGGTTTGTGGGATCAATTAAAAAGGTTGTTTGGATCATTCTTTGCTTTGAGCTTCCCTCCTCCTTTGATGATATGGTACGGTAGGTGGAGTGGGGAAGTTGCCAACAATGATGAGAAGAATAATGTTCGTGGGGTGGGGGAGGTGGGTGGTGCAGAGAGAGTTGAAGAGACAACCTACTTCTTAGGGCGTTGACCCTTTCCCTCCTTCTATACTTCCCTCACCCTATTCCTAATCATCAAAATTCCCATTTATAATCATCATATTCCATTGATTTGGTCTTGTTTACCAAGTCATATTAAGCAAAAATTATTTAAACTAAGTCTATTACTATAGTCACACGTTTATAAATTCAAATGTCCATATACTTTTCTTGAATTTAGATAATTTTTAGTAACAAAACATGCACAAAGTTTCAATATAACAAAATTAATTTTTGTTGATCTATTGGTTTAGTGAGTTTTTGAAGTCACAAAACGATGGATATACTATCTATAAACTCATTTAGAATTGAGTTTCTTCCTAATTTACATTTCAATTTAAGAGAATTTGAGGGATTCATGAAATTCACCACGAGTCTCATTTCGACGATTCGAATTATTCATTTTGTAAGACTCTCAATGTATGTCATTCATGAAAAAATTTAATTCGATCCAATAATCATAATATTTTTATTTTTTATATTTATATCTAAAAATTGAATGGTACGTTTCAAATATAATTGGCACAAGACACAAATAGCACAGCTCCAATTTCACTCCCAACTGAATTGAAACTAGACCCTAGGCCTATTGGGCCCCATTTAAATCTTAAGATGGTAAAATGGCAAATATATATTTTTGGGCCACCGGATTAGCTATGAAAAGGCCCATGTTTGAATGTTGGAATGGCCCAACGGCCGAAGCTCTTCGCTTTGCTGTAGGTTTCTTGAGTTCAGTTCGTATGGAGACCGTGGTCACTTGCTTTCACTTTAACTAGGAAACATGTGATATAGTATGAGATAATTTTTCTCATATTTTATTAATGAATTAGAGTACAATGGTTGATATAATTATGTAAGTTGATTGACAAAAATAAATAAATAAAATACAGATTGAAAAACTAAAATAAAGAGTATCAAAATTTGAGGATTTGGCCAAATTTGAAAAGATGAAAAAGAAAAGAAAAGAAAAGAAAAGAAAGTGATTGGATAGGACTTGACTATAGTGATTGATCGCCAAAGTAATTTTTGAATGTGACTTCACTTTCTTTTTTAAAGGAAAAAAACATCATAACCCTCAATTGTTGTCTTCTTCTTGTTTGTCATCAGCTTTGGAAGGAACCCTTGCTTGTTTCACTAAGAAATCAATGGTAGTAACTTGTATGGATAGACTTTTTTTGTTGTTATTATTTTTAAGGAAAATTTACCCATAAATCTTAATTTTTGAAAAGTTGAACCATTTAGTCATAAAAATTTCTTATGCTCCATTTAGTCCCATTATACATCATCATGATGTTCATGATGTAAATGAATCTGATGTTTCATTCTATAATTTCAAAATTTATTGAAATATGATGAACATTAGATATGTGAAATCTAATGTTTGAAACATTCATCTTATAATTTCAAACATTATTGAAATCTGATGAATATTAGATGTTTGAAATCTAATGTTCGAAACATTAATCTGATGTTTGAAACATTGTAATGGGACCTTTTAGTCTATAAGAAAACTTTTAGGACTAAATAGTGTATAAGTTATTAATTTGAGATTTATTGGTGCATCTCCCTATTTTTAAATAATTTTGAAATTATTTTTTAAATTTATATTGTTTTATAAAATTATTGTAGATGAGGTGTCATGAAAGATTACGGAAGATTCACTTTAGGAAACAATCAAAGGTGGTGTGCTAAATGGATTTGGGGTTCTGGTCCTATATAAGAGCAAAGCAGGGGCTCTACGGAATAATTTTATGTTGGAAAATGATTTGTCCTCCTTAAAAAGCCCTCCCTAATCCTCTTAATGTCCAAAACGACGTCGTTTGGACATTTTTTTTTTTTTTTTGCCTTGGTTTGAAATTTAGGGGGATTAGGGGGCCAAAAATTAAGGGGATGTAGCACAGCCCTTTTATGTTTCCATCCTTATTTATCTCAAATTTATTCTGAATAAAGTTGTATAGTTGTGATTGTATTTGTATAATGTGAGTGAGATCTATGCGTAGAATAAATCTGAATTGCAAGTTAATAATTCTTAATAAATTCAACATAGATAATGGTGAATTTGTAATATTACTCGAGCTCTCTCATCTCTCCTCTTGGGAGGAGGGAGGTTCCACCTCATAATCACTTTAACATAATTATTAGTATCTACATAATCAGATTATATTTATTTTAAAAATATGTATAATAAATATAATTTTAAGAATAAATTATTTAATAAAAATAAATTGGTTATATAGTCATTAATGTTTAATCAATTCATTTTTAAAAAAAAAAATAAATTTTATAAATAAACAATTCAAATTAGGAAAAGTCTATAATGTGCACGTCTTGTTGGGTGCACATGGCATGCACCTTATGCAAAAAAACATAATTTCTCTCACAAAATGTATAACTTTTGTCACAAATTTTTTTTTTTGTTTGTTTTGGTTCTCACAAAATGTATAACTTCTCTCACAAAAAGTATTACTTTAATTATACATAACTTTTAGGGTGCATGTCATAATTTCAAAATTCGTAATTTTCATCTTAAAAAATGTATAACTTTTCTCACAGAAAGTATAACTTTTTTTACATTATGCAAGTGCACGTTGTAATCTTTCCCTTCAAATTATTGAAGTAATTTTAAAGTAAAACTCTTAAAAACGATTATCACCCCGGTTGTGCAGTAACAGCAGCAAGAGGACCCCAACCCCGTACTAAAGTATAGCATTATTGTCAAATTAAATAAATGAATACATGGAGTATCCTGCTTTTGAAATAATGTCCAAACATGCAATGAACGATCTTGTGCATCAATCACAGTTCCAATTGATTGTCTTGGGAGGGTTAATGACAATAGTAGATTATGAGTCATTATCCAAAGGATAAAGTTAGGGATGGAGCTAAGGACGGGAAATATGATTATCTGTAATACTTTTCTTGCGATTATTGAAAGGATGATAGTATTTAAGCTTATATCATCTACTTACATTACCATTAATCAGTTTAATCATTTCCCTTAATTTCTCATGATAACATTTTCTAAGGAAAATAAAAGATTTATAAAGTGGATGCTCCTTTTCCTATGCTATTATTTGCGGATAACAGAGCTGTGGATTTTTGGCAGGTTTTTTGAGATAGTACTACTTGGATCGGATAGAAGCATATTTTCCGACTCTGATACATGCCATGCCTGATGACCTCCTTGGCATTCTAGAAGTACATGCCATGGTGCAGATAGTTCCCAGATTATAGTTTGTATTTTTTATTATTTGAGAAATTATATATATCATACCAAATTCCAAAAGCGAAACGTACTTACGTGAGTGAAGAATCTCCTGAAGAATCTTTCTTGGGCATTTAATGTGATAGGGGTTGTGATGGAGGCAAAGGCAAATGGGAAAGCTTCAAAAAGTGGAGAAATAAGCATGACTCTGACAGAGAACAACAACAAACCAAGTCCGGCTGATGCTGGAACTGAAGTGGTGATTTCAATATCCGGCGAGGTTTCAAAAGCTAGCAATATTAGTGTGGATTCGGCTCAGAACTTGTCGGCCTCGGAGGTGCCAATGAGCTGCTGTCCTTCTCCGGAGATTGCTGGCTTCAGTTCTAGTAGCCCCAACAAGCCTCCCAAAATCCCCACCGCTCAAACTCTGGCACGGCGAAAATCACTCTCAAGGTCAGTTTCAGTGCTCTCTAAACCCAAGTCAAGATTTGGGGAGCAATCTGTACCTCTTGATAGCATTCTGGCTGAAGAAATTATGAACTCATCAATGCATGAAAGAACTGGGCAAAACCCATTTTTGCTCAATTCAAACTTATCTTACCAGTCATCACCCATTAACAAAATGGCAACTCCAAGGACACCTTTGATGGCGTCCCCGGGGGAAGGCGTGGGAGGAGAGGATGAGAATGAGCAGATCTATAAGAAAGTGAGTAGTCAACGTAAATTGAAGCATAAGAGAGTGAAAATGAAAGTTCTGATTGAATGGATTGTGTTTTTTTGCATCTTGGGGAACTTCATAGCTAGTCTTACTGTCCACAAGTTGCAACAATACATGATTTGGGGTTTGGAGGTTTGGAAATGGTCTCTCCTTGTATTGGTGACCTTTTCTGGCATGTTGGTTACCAAATGGTCTATCCGTTTTGTTGTT